>OX328124.1:67077542-67410969 GCA_946811695.1 Gonocerus acuteangulatus
CAGTATATATCACTAACTTACTATTATTTTCAATGAAACTATTAACGGCTTTGCTGAGTGCTAGTAATTCTGCTGTGTATATGGAACATATAGCCGGAAGGGATATCATCTGTGTTCTGGTATATGGAGACTATCGCACATCCTACGCCGTCATTAGTTTTAGAGCCATCCGTGAATATCTCTATTGCTCCAGGATACTTCAACCTGATTCTATTGAATTCAGCTTGAAATATCGTAGGAACAGTCTCTCCTTTGATATATTTAGTCAATGAAAGGTCAATTCTAGGACCTTGAAGAGTCCAAGGTTCGAAATTTGAGTATGTCAGCTGATAGGTTTGAATCTGAGCGATAGGTTTGAACTGCTACATTGAGGATTGATAAAGTCAGTTTGAACTTATTTCATTTATTATTTTTTTTAAAATTTATTGAACAATTGAACACCCGGGTAGTGCAAATTAAAATTCATCAATAAATAACTTACATTTTTATGATAGAAATGTATAAGTATTTTTTGCAAGAATTCTCTTTGATTTGAATAATCCAAATTTATATATATATATATTAAAACGTAAAATGTTTTTAATAATTAATAGAATTGACAGAATACAATTAAGCCAGTTATTATTACAAATATTGTACAATATTAAAATGAACAATTAAAATTGAATGAAAAAAATAATTAGGATTTTTCAAGCTTAGGAATTGATGGGTTGGTCTAGGGACGGCCTCCCTGACCGTCCCTGGGCCAACCCAGACTTTAATTAATTTAATAATGGGTACCTTGGGTGCTAATGACTCTCGCAGTCGAAGCAGCCACACAATTTCCCTAGTGTGCCGTATGGTCATGAATCAGATACCTCTATAGTATCTGCCCCTCAGGACCCTCGTGGCCTGTTACGGGACTGATTTTTTATTTTTTTTATTTTTTTTTTTTTATTATTTTTTTTTTTTTAAATAATACCTTCAGTAATGTGAGTAAGTTGTTGGATATGTAAATATTCTTGTCTTTTGATGACTGATAATACGAGGTTTGTTATTCTGAGCAATGTTAAATTGAAAGCATCGGGTCTTTTGTGGCTTTAATATTATTTATCAGTGAAACTTACCTAATAAAACTTGGACATTATTATTATTTAATTATTTGAAGTTTTGGTAGTTGTGTCAAAGGTTTCTTATATTTTTTTTGCTTTAGAAAATAAATTATTATTTTCATCAATACAGCCGGTAAAAATGGAAAGTTTAAGGGAAAGGATTTTGAGGGGGGGGGGGGGCAATAGAGAGGGTGGGGAGGATATATTATTTGTAAATGAGACAGAGAGACCGAACGAGAGTGTGTGTGTGTGTGAGATAGAGAGAGAGAGACGTACTTTTACAACTTAGCCTAAACTTGGTTCATGTAGAGAAGTTGGGAATTATGAGAATGTTGGTGTCTGAAGCGAGTGGTTCTGTGGCAAAAGGAGAGTTGAACTCTGCAGTTGTTGAGACTCGCTAACCCTACAAAGTATGTACATTTATCCACGACTCCATCTTCACTTCCCAGCCTCAAGAGATCTAATCAACTTTATTAACTACATTTCGCCTTACATCCAAACTAATATAAATAAAGCAATTGCTAGGACAAAGTTATTGAATAGATGTTAATTAAGTTTCCCCAGCCAAAAGAGCTAATATTAATCTACGTTATAAGTACAGTATAAGCACTTATAATTAACAGATATTTCGATCAAATAAAATAGTTATTTTACATTATATTCAATATTTTCGATCGTTGTTTCTCTAAAAGTTATCTTAAACACTGATAGTACTAATAATTCAAATAGCTCTTATTTTTATAAATGCCATATATATGGCCAAAGAGGAAGATAGAAGAATCGCTATGGGATGGAGGAAATTTTGGCCGTTAAAATTTATCATGACCTTTTAGTATGTATTAGAAAAAGGCCAAATATTAAACCAAAATGTTCTCCCTTGTCTTCTATATGGTTGTCAAACTTGGTCTCTAAAGTTAAAGTGTCTCGAAAAACTCAGAAGGGTATGGAAAGAAACATAAAAAAAGATCGACGGCACCAAAAACTAAGAAGTGCAATTACACAGGTCTACAAAAATAATCTTTCTGAAATTTGATTTGATGATTTTGGTCAATCTCTATGCTCCTTGGCGTGCTGAAGCCGAACATGAGGTCAGTCCCTCTCTATCACGTAAGGAAATTGTTCAATCTCAAGTAAGGGCAGAGGTACTACCATTAAAAGAAAACAGAATTGGCGAATAAGAGTTTTCATTTATTTCCATGATCTTTTAGTTATTTCAACGTTGTTTATTGTACAAAATACATAAATGTGTAGAAATAACAGCTTCAGAATTAACAGTGGTATATTTAGTTATTATTTTTATGAAAACGTATTTTTTTCTCTTGAAAATTTCTCCGAGTTCGTTTCCGGCTGTAGGACTCTTCAGATGATTCACGCTGCAGCATCCAACAATAGTCAGCCAAGTTTACGTTCCATTTGCCCTGATAACTACGTTCAATTTGCTGGATGTACTGATGGAACCTTTCCCCTTGTTCTTCACTTACTTCCCCTAAGTTTTCCGGAAAATAGTCCACATGCGAATGTAAGAAGTGAACCTTCAAACTCATGTTGCAACCTTGTAATTGAAATGCCTTCAACATGCGTTCCACGATACTTCTGTAGTTGGGATCCTTCACGTTACCAAGGGACTTCTCAACAACATCTTTAAAAGAATTCCAAGCTTCCTTCTCCTTCTCATTCATGGTCTGAGTGAAATGTGGATCTGTGAAAAGTTTCCGAATATCTGGGCCTACAAAGATCCCCTCTTTTAGCTTTGCATCACTTAATCGTGGGAACTTGGAGCATAAGTACTTAAAACATTCACCTTCTTTATTGAGAGACTTAACGAATTGTTTCATCAGCCCTAGCTTTATGTGTAGAGGAGGTAGCAGGATTTTGTCAGAAGGAACCAAACTTCTCCTAATTACATTTTTTTTGGCCTGGCGACAGAGCTCCTCGTGATGGCCAGTCTTTGTTGTTCCAATGGGAATTTCTGTCTCGGCTATCCCATAAACATAAAAAACTAGGGAACTTGGTGTACCCTGATTGCTGACCTAAGATCATAGTAAGTACTTTCAAGTCTCCACATATCATCCAGTTTTGCTCATTATAATGAATTCGTTCGAGAACTAATGACAAATTTTCGTATGTTTCTTTTAAATGTACCGAATGGCCAACTGGAACTGAAGCATAAGTATTGCCATTGTGCAACAAAACAGCCTTTAGACTTCGCTTTGATGAGTCTATGAATAGACGCCAATGAATCGGGTCATATTGTATACCAAATTGACCCATCAGACCAAGAATGTCTTTGCAATAAATAAGATTCTCATCCAGAGAAAAGTAAGGAACAAAAACTGCTTCATGGTGTCGATACCATGAAAAAGAAGTGCCTGGCTGTAATAAATTTTTGTTTTTAAGACGGGAGCCAAGTAACTGAGCTGCATCTTTTGGAAGTCCGAGATCTCTCACTAAGTCGTTCAACTCCTGTTGAGAAATTAGCTGAGGTTCATCTTCTGAACTGCTTGCTTTGAACTCACTGTGTACTTCATCGCTCTCCGACATACAGTCTTCTCTATTAGCTTCGCTATCTATACTGCCCAAGTCACGAGGGGGCTGAGGAACTGTCAATCCAGGACCGTGTGGTACCGGACGACTAGCAGATTCCACATTAGGGTAGTTAATGAGCTTATGATTTTTGGAATTATAGCCTTGAACATGACAATTACAAAAGTAACAGTCATTAACGTGTTTTTTTTGCTCCCTCCATATCATTGGGATAGCAAATCCGAAAGATTTTAACTCTCCTTTGTACCATAAGCGAAGTTTTTCTACGCAGCTATGGCATACTTTGTGAGGAGCCCACACTTTATCTTGATCTCCTATTCTCAAGCCAAAATATGCATAATATACATTTTTGACAAAACCTGTTATATTTCGTTGGTATTTCTTAACTGTGTACTCACCACAGATAAAACAGAAGTAGTCTGGACTGGTAGCACAACGACGATGAGACATTTTGTCTAAATGCACTTTCAAACCTTAAAATACGTTCTTAATCACTTTGACACAACTAAGAGACCTCAGTGAATGTGTTCACTTCAGTTGATACTACTGAACTGAGAGAATGAACAGAAATTTAGCTCCAAGTTCCTGATACAACAGGTTCAATCTCGTTTAGCTTCAGACGGTGACATCTGAGACCAAACAAGTACGTTCCTGTCTGAACAGGTCGTGCCTAGACACCCTCAGGCCTACATCTACTGAGGGAGTCATTGCCTACACCACCTAGTGAAAGATGCCTGTTTATAAAAAGAGAAATCGTTTGGGGGAAAAAAAAACCTACTTCTTACCAAATTTATGTGTATAGCAGGTATATTATGTTCTATGGATTTGAAAAAAATCGGTACGTGATAGAGAAAAACGGACTTCATTCTCGGCCTCAGCACACCGAGAAACACAGAGATTAGCCAAAATCATCAAATCAAATTTTTGGTTGTAGACCTGTGTTATTAGAGGAGAGTTAATGGAACAAAACAGCAAGAGTACGTGCTGGGTTTGATTGATTCCAAATCTTTAACATTTGCCTTCTATATTTCTAGAGATAGATTCTGTGTAAACTTCAACAGTATAAGTATAAATCATTCCATGAATGATGAAGGCCGTTTTAAAGATCCTAAAATGTCACGCAGAGTTGGGCAAACGTTAGCGCGCGCTAAAAGCTGATACCTCTCCGCTAATTTAGCGAAACTGTAGAAAACCAGCCCTAATAATTAGCGGTTAGCGGCGGCAGTGCGCTAACCGCTAATCTATTTATGAAATATCGTAATTGCTAATAGCTTAAGCTATAGTTACAACATTTTGTCATCTCAAAGTTCACTTCCGGTCTGCCCTGAGCAACCTCTCTCCTGTTCCACTTCCGCTTCAATCTACAGGATTTCCGATCACATGAATGTCAATTTCGGTTACTTCCGGTCGCCTCATGCCTATCACTGGGTAACTCCTCTTCGATCTGGCTCACTTCCGTAATCTGGGTTACTTCCGGTCCTATATTTAATCCTGGGTCGTTTCCGGAAATACCCCAGGGCCTTCCATGCACTCATGATAGACCGGAGGTGAACCAGCAGTGACCCGGAAGTAATTGTAAGCAACCGGAAGTGAACCGGAAGTGGTCCGAAGTAGTCCGGACTCATCCGGAAACTGTCCAGGAGTAATTTTGGTGACCCGGAAGCCATTTTTGAGAACCCGGAAGTGGCCAAAAGTTGTCCAGATTCATCAGGAAACTGTCCGGGAGTAATTTTGGTGACCCGGAAGTCATTTTTGAGAACCCGGAAGTGGCCAAAAGTTGTCCAGATTCATCAGGAAACTGTCCGGGAGTAATTTTGGTGACCCGGAAGCCATTGTGAGAACCCGGAAGCTAAACCGGATGTGGCCATAAGTTGTCCAGATTCATCCGGAAACTGCCCGGAGTAATTTTGGTGACCCGGAAGCCATTTTGGGAACCCGGAAGTGAAACCGGAAATCGCCAAAAGTTGTTCAGATTCATCCGGAAACTGTCCAGAAGTAATTTTGGTGACCCGAAACCCATTTTGAGAACCCGGAAGTGAAACAGGAAGTGGTCTAAAGTTGCCCAGATTTATCCAGAAACGGCCCACGGGTAATTTAGGTTACCCAGAACTCATTTTGAGACCCCCGAAGTGAAACCGGAAGTGATTAAATTCGCCCGGAAATGCCCCAGTAATTCTCAAAATGGCTTGCGGGTCACCAAAATTATCCCTGACTGTTTCTTGAACTATCTGGGCAACTTTTTACCACTTCCGGGTTCTCAAAATGGCTTCCGGGTCACCAAAATTACTCCTGGACAGTTTCCGGATGAATCTGGATAACTTTTGGCCACTTCCGGTTTCTCTTCCGGGTTTTCAAAATGGCTTCCGGGTCACCAAAATTACTCCCGGACAGTTCCCGGATGAATCCTGACAACTTCGGACCAATTCCGGTTTCACTTCTGGTTGCCTACAATTACTTCCGTGTCACCTCCGGTCTATCATGAGTGCCTGGAAGGCCCTGGGGTACTTCCGGAAACGACCCAGGGATGTAAGGGTGTGCCATTGTCTCTGAGTGACCGGAAGCAAGCCAGATCGAACAGGAGTTACCCAGTGATAGGCATGAGTCGACCTGAAGTAACCGAAATTAACATTCATGTGATCGGAAATCCTGTAGATTGAAGCGGAAGTGGAACAGGTGAGAGGTTGCTCGGAGTAGACCGGAAGTGAACTTTGAGGTGACAAAATGTTTTAACTATAGCTTAAGCTATTAGCAATTACGATATTTCATAAATAGATTAGCGGTTAGCGATATTTCATAAATAGATTAGCGCTGGCTTTCTACAGTTTCGCTAAATTTGCGGAGAGGTATCAGCTTTTAGCGCGCGCTAACGTTTGCCCAACTCTGAATGTCACGATAAAAAGAAATAAAGAATATAATTCATCAATTTTGGACGGTTAGTTCTCTAGTGTCCCGCCTCGCAGTAATATCCTTATTTAGAAGAAATGGTTATAAAATAGACATGCCCGCTGCGCCGGCGCCGCTACGCCACGCCGGGTTTTGTTGGCGCCGCCGCCGCCGAGCCTACTCAATCGGCGCGCCGATTTCGGTGGCAATACTGGACGAAAGGGTGTAGGAGGTGGGTGAGGTGAGGAACGCTGCGAGTGTACTGCGTGGAAGGGATGGGCGATAGTCGATAGTTACTACAGATATATCGATAGTTCATAACTATCGATAGTAGCTATCGATTGTCATGAACTATCGATATTTTTTTTTACTTTTTTTCTAGAATTGAAGCATCTGGAGGGCTGTGGCATTAAATACTGACACATCTCGCAAATTAAATACTGAAAAATAACCGTCTGGTGAATACAACCAACTAACCAACTAATGTAGCAAGAAAATACCTTTGTGTTCCAGGCTCGTCTGTAGCGTAAGAACTTAAGTATTTTCAGCCGCAGGAAAAATCGTTTCTGAGCTCCGGAACAGACTGAGCCAAAGAAAGTGGAAATGTTGGTCTTCCTTTCTGGTAATGTATGGCTCAAGGAGAAAAACTAAAACAGTTCAAAATAATTACACTTTTTTGCGCCTCTTGATATTTTTTTTCTTTGGAAATGCTTTTTATAAATTTAAATAAATTAGTTTTTTTTTTTTGTTTTAAACCTTTGTGCAACCTTATAAATCCGACTCGCTCGAAGTGCGTCCTCTCAGCGCGGTTCCGTTCATATCCCTAGTGCTATTAGCAAAGGAATAAATACAGTTATTGAAAGGATTTGAGGTTTCGATAAAAATATAAAATAAAATCTCAAACAGAAGGAATTTTAAGGAGTCACAACAGGAAACTGACAGTATCCCAAGTGAAAATTACTCTCCAGTGTTCTCAACGTTCGCCTTGCGGAAACACATTATCATTAAGTTTCTCATTTTCTTGACTTATTTTACAAAAAGGCTAATTTTACTGATAATTACAATTTAAAACAATCAATTAAAAAGTGTGATAAACAAACACAAAAAACCGTTCAAAAGAACAAAACAAACGCTTTCGAAGTTTTGAGCCCTTATTTCTCCGATTGACATCACCTCATCGAAAATTGTTTTAGAACCATTTTTGTAAAGGAATTTTTCTAATAGGCACCTTCTCCTTGCCACGACTTTCCAATCGATTTCAAGATATTTACGAAGATCCCAACATTTTTCATGTCCCGAAAATTTTTCAATTTTTTTTTTTTTTTTCATTTCTTTTTCCTTAAATCCAAACTTAATCAACATCTTAGTTTAGATGAATTTTAAACACGTAGAACACAGCTCAATGGAATCCCACGATTTCATGTACCCAAACTGAAAATGAGTTACATAAACATTTGTTCCACTAAAACTGTTACGGATATCGCCTTAAAAATAGTTTCCTTCGTTTTCGTATGTTAAGGAACCTATTAAGCGAATATCTGCAAGTATATAAACCCGAAAACATAAGTGTTGTGATGTTTTTCGCGCGAATTTCGTGCCAAAACCCGTTCCGGAGGACGGATTCTGCTGGTTACGAACTTGACGTTTCAAAATAGACGACTTTTGTACCAAAGTTCATAAAAAGTGGACCATTTTTGAGCCTGTGAAATACTAAACATATAGGTATATATATACCTATTGTAATTAAAATGGTAGCATCTCCCTTGGGGGTTAAAAAAATAGCCCACGCCGCGCGCGCCGCCGCCTGAAAATTCAGCCTCGGCGCGCATGTCTATTATAAAAGAACCAAAGCATGCAAAGTAAAGTAACCATTAATATACTGATATTAAATTATGATTGAACATTTTAAACAAGAAAAACAATGAGCGTCTGGAAGTGATGGAAAAATTCCTGAAAATGATGTCTCTACCTTGTCAAAATGCACAAAGGCCACATAGTCTACAAATATTTACATATTATATATTATATTATTTTTGGTTCAAAGGGGGTTGTTTTTTTTTGTTTTTTTTTTGTACATAAATCTATACTATTTTATTAAATTACTTCAATATAATTTATTATTTACCCTTGTTAGGTGTTTAATAAGCTTACTAGATTTGACAGGAAAGGAATGGGGGAAATTGAATGGGTCTATGTGATCATATTATGTTTACATTTCATATTTCCTGTAAAACTGACTATTCCATGTCTCCTTCATTTAAAATAAGAAAACAATAAACCAATCTGATTCGAACGGATTGTGTTTGTGTCATGAATAGCAAAATATGCAACAACCAATCAATGAAATTATCATTGAGCAAGCATTTGGACTAATTTCCTGTTTCAATATTTGCCTTAAGTTAGATTTTAGTTAATAATGCAGACAATGATCCCTGGAGATTTCCAGTACAAGCTCGAGATATTGGATGGATTAGGGAGGACTGACTGGAGCAGAACCAAACCAACTCCACTCCAATATTCAACAGGGAATTACCTTCAGGCTCTTAGACGAAAATACCAACCTTCAACATTATTTAAATAATATTTTATAAGCCTTGTTTCAGAAAAAAAAAATATTTATTTCAATCGTCTTTAAAAGCGGGCTCACTTCTGATTAGGGTTGTGTAAATGATCATAATAAATAAATAATAAATAAATAAAGCCTTTATTGTAGACAAAAAAAATATGTACATAATAATAATAATAATCAAATAAGTCAATAATTCTTCTTCTTACAAGCTTTATATAATATAAATAATAAATACATATAAACATCTACTGGGCCCATCTCTGGGCAAAGGCCCCTCCCAGGATTTTCCATATGGTTCTGTCTTGTGCAGACCTCCACCAAAGCGTGCCACAAAACTTGTCCATATCGTCCCTCCATCTCTGGAATAGTCTACCTCTACAGGAGTTCATCACTCGGACTTTTATTCGGTGGATGATTTCTTTTAGATTTCCATCTTCTAACGAAACTAGTTTTCCGAGGTAAACTGTACTATCAGCCAAATGCAGTTTGATCCCATCAAGGAAAATATCTTCTGTTTGTTGTGCATTTGTCATGAGAAATGTCTTCTGTTTATTCATTGTAAGACCTGCTTCTATTCCTCATGTACTAAGTCCCTTTATCATTTCTTGGAGCTGGTCAGATTATTCTCTAAAGAGGACAACATCGTCTGCAAACCTCAGATTCGAGAGATAAACTCCGTTGATCTTTATCCCAACTTGATCCCACTCGATGTTCCTAAACACCTCCTCTAGGATACAATTAAATAGCATTGGTGAGAGTGGATCTCCCTGTTTCACTCCTCTTTCGATGTAGAAGTCATTACCCTCTCCATCCATGACAATTCTGGCCTTTGAGTCTTTGTACCAGGCTTTAATTACGTCGATAGCATTGGGGTCGACACCTTGGTTGTGGAGACTCTAGACTAGAAAGCTGTGGGAAACACAGTCGAATGCTTTCCTATAGTCCATAAACGCCATGTAAATTATTTTCTGGTATTCTATAGCTTTTTCTATAACTTGGCCGATGGAATGAATGTGGTCTATTGTGGAAAATCCGCTTCTAAAACCTGCTTGCTCTGTGGGTTGCTGGATATCTAGACTTCTTTTTATTCTGGCTTCCAATGCTTTTGCAAACACTTTGCCGACTGAAGGTGCTAGGCTTATTGGTCTATAGTTGTTGATATCTGACTGTCTACCTTTTAGCACTTTCCTCCGAAGGAAAGTAGCTATTGAGGTTGGACTCATGACGGAATTTTTGAAAAAATTTCTTCAAATCTTTATCGATCCTACCTAGTAGACACCGAAAATGACCCCCGTTAAAATTTATATATATATATATATATATATATATATATATGAATGAATGAATGAATGAAAAGTTTTATTCTTATTCCGGGACAGAAGTCCCATAGGAATAATTTTGAAATTACAAAGTAATTTTGAATTTTACGTATGAACTTAAAAACTTATAAATGCTATCAATATCAATATATAGTGTACAGCTTCAATATAGACTAGGTGTTGGGTAAAATTTGGAGGGATAGAAGGTGGTGGAAGAGTCGGGATTTAAAGGTTTCTAGGTTGGTAGAATGGCGGACAAACGAAGGCAAGGAATTCCATAGCGAGGTGGCACGGGGGACGAATAATTTTTCGAATATTGCTGTTCGGTGGAAAGGAATATAAAGATCGGAAGGAGGAGATCGGGTGTTACGGGAGTGAACCGAGGATTTAAATTTAAGAAGTTGAAAAATATAAGAAGGTCTACGGGATTGAATTACTTGGTAAAGGACTGAGCCGAGGAAGTACTGACGACGATAAAGAGGGAATAGCCAATTTAGCTCCTGGTAGAAATGTGATATGTGGGAGTCTCTGGGGATCCCGAGGATAAAACGAATGAAACAGTTCATGAGGCGTTTGAGTTTTGCCTCGAGATCGCCAGAAAGTCCACCGTACACCAAACAACCATAGTCAAACTGGGGGAATAATAGGGAAGTTACGAGGAGTTGACGGGTCTTTGTTGGCAGGAGATGGCGGGAGAGGTTGAGCTGTCTCAGGATAAATATGAACCGACGGGAAATTTGGGAAACATGGCCAAATATGCATGGCCAGAGTTTTTGTTTTTTCGTCACGAAACTTGGTATATAGCATTCAATTAGCAAACGATTGAACGAGTTCGTTAACCACCAAAGTCGGTCCACCGGAAGGGGGGGTTTACCCCGAAACCAAAACACTAATTTGAACATGTCAGCCGTAATATTTGTTATATTTCAACGAAACTTGGTATTCGTAGTGGTAATATAGAGAGAAAAGTGAGATATAAAAATGAACTCAATCGGTTCATTAGAAGGGGGGGTTTACTCCAGACCCACAATACCAATTCGCCACTACCAGCCGTGATTTTTGGTATATTTCGACGAAACTCGGTATTCCTAGTGGTAATCCACAGGTAAATGTGTGTTGTAAAAATAAACTAAATCGGTTCATTAGGAGGGGGGGGGGGGGGGGTTTACTCCGGATCCACAATACCCATTCGCCACTACCAGCCGTGATTTTTGGTATATTTCGATGAAACTCGGTATTCGTAGTGGTAATCTACAGGTAAATATGTGTTGTAAAAATAAACTAAATCGGTTCATTAGAAGGGGGGGGGGGTTACTCTGGACCCAAATTCCTAATATACTCATACCGTTCGTAATTTCTGCTGTATTGAAACGAAACGTGGCATACGTCGTTGGTAACTCATGAGAAAGAAGTGTTGTAAAAATCTGAATTGGTCAATCGGAAAGCGGGGTTTACTTTGTGATATGTTTCAATAGAAAAGCCCAAAGCCGCCCCAAGGAGCGCTTTGTTTCTAGAGGGACTGTATCCTGTTTCTGTGTTAGATCAAAATACGATAATATGAGGTTTTTTATATTTATTACGTAGTGTAGTAGGTACCATGTGTAAATATAACTCTGGAAGCAAATTAATAATTGATCAGTTACTCACTACAAATTTAAAAGAGAACTATTCATGTTTTTATTTTATTTATGTAGGATATTTTAAGCAAATTGTTCTGGAAAGCAGTCTACACTACCCAAATTCTGAGGAAAGTGCATAGTTATGCAGCTCCTGCGTGACGGACTTTTTTATGTATAAGAATTATATCGGAGGTTTTCCACTGGTTAGGGATTTTTTTGGATTTTATGATTTTATTAAAGAGATGAGTTAATGGTTCTACGAAGGAGTCGCACGATATCTTTAGAAACTCGTTTTAGCACTTTCCTCCGAAGGAAAGTAGCTATTGAGGTTGGACTCATGACGGAATTTTTGAAAAATTTCTTCAAATCTTTATCGATCCTACCTAGTAGACACCGAAAATGACCCCCGTTAAAATTTATATATATATCTATATGTGTATATATATATATATATGCATATGTATATATATATATATATATATATATATATATATATATATATATATATATATATATATATGTGTGTCTGTTAACACGATAGCGGCCAGAGTTTTTGTTTCTTCGTCACGAAACTTGGTATATAGCATTCAATTAGCAAACGATTGAACGAGTTCGTTAACCACCGAAGTCGGTCCACCGGAAGGGGGGGTTTACCCCGAACCCAAAACACTAATTTGACTATGTCAGCCGTAATATTTGTTATATTTCAACGAAACTTGGTGTTCGTAGTGGAAATATAGAGAGAAAAGTAAGATATAAAAATGAACTAAATCGGTTCATTATAAGGGGGGGTTTACTCCGGACCCACAATACCAATTCGCCACTACCAGCCGTGATTTTTGGTATATTTCGACGGAACTCGGTATTCGTAGTGCTAATCCAGAGGTAAATGTGTGTTGTAAAAATAAACTAAATCGGTTCATTAGGAGGGGGGGTTTACTCCGGACCCAAATTCCATATATACTCATACCGGTCGTAATTTCTGCTGTATTGTAACGAAACGCGGTATACGTCGTGGGTAACTCATTAGAAAGAAGTGTTGTAAAAATGAGCTGAATCGGTCAATCGGAAAGCGGGGGTTTAATTTGTAATATATTTGATTAGAAAAGCCGGCAGACGTAGGTTCACAAAGCCGCCGCAAGGAGCGCTTTCTACCACTAGAGTGACTGCATCCTGTTCCTGCGTTAGATCAAAATACGATAATATGAGGATTTTTGTATTTATTACGTAGTGTAGTAGGTACCAACTGTAAACATAACTCTGGAAGCAGATTAATAATTGATCAGTTACTCATTACAAAATGAGAACTATTCACGTTTTTATTTTATTTATGTAGGATATTTTAAGCAAATTGTTCTGGAAAGCAGTCTAGCTACCCAAATTCTGAGGAAAGTGCTTAGTTAGGCAGTTCCTGCGTGACGGACTTTTTTACTTTGTCTCTACCTGGGGCTTTCCTGTTCTTGAGGTTACTAATAATATCTTCAATTTCTCCTTTAAGGAATAACGAAAAGCTTTCTGTCAGAGACTCTATCTCTATTTGTGTTTTAGCTCCTGAATCTTTTTTTTTTTCCAAATATATATATATATATATATATATATATATATATATATATATATATATATATATATATATTTATATATATATATATATATATATATATATATATATATATATATATTTATTAAGTGATTTTAAATAGAGGGTATAACGTAAGGATTAAAACTGGTTAAAAAAAATACCTAAAAATTTAATTTTTACGCACACACTCTGAATAACACCCACCCACACTCACACTCACACTCACACTCACACACACACACACACACACACACACACACACACACACACACACACACACACACACACACACACACACACACACACACATACTCACAGTCGGACACACCCATCCACAACTATTTTCTAATTCTATGTTCTCTTTTAATTTCAATTATCATTTATATTTTTGTGATCAGATCTGTAGCCCTGAGGAATCTCAATGTTCTCCGACACAATTCATGGTCGTCTCCAAGTATATCAAAGAGAGTACCATGAATGTCCAGTTGATTTCGAATCTCCTGAATCTTTATACAGCTCTGTGTAGAAGTGCGTGGCTGACTGAGCTATTTTTTGTCTGTCGGTTATTAAATTGTTTGCTTTTCCTGTGTAATCTTCTATTTCTGGGATTAATTGTTTTCCTGGTGTTATTGACTGTCGTGCTCTTTTAATGGCAAATTTTCTTTGTAGGGTTTCTTCCACAATTTTAGTATTGTATATGTGTAGGTCTTGTCTGATTTGAGCTCTGGTTCGTTTGCAAAGGATTTTATATTCAACTTTTTCCATTTTTGATATTTTCTCTTTTTTCTTAGCCTGCTCCCTTTGTTGCATGAGTTGGTCTGTTTCCTCAGTTAGCTTATCCACTTTTACGGATGAAATCTGTTTGGTGGACTTGGATGCTGCTTCCTTTATGAGTCTTTCGATATTGTCATGAAGTTCCTGAACCTCTCCATGCTTGAAGTCTATTGTTTCTATGCTAGTTTTCATTATTTCTGAGAAGGTGTCAGGATCTACTTCTACCGCTTATTCTTGGTTGTGCTGGATATATTGTCTTCTTGGAATTTCAATCTCTGCTTGTACCATTCTGTGGTCTGAGTAAAATTGGAAGTTGGTATTTAATTCAACATTTCTGAATATAGCTTGATTTGAAGAGGTGATAAAATCTATTTTGTTTTTTCGATTTTTATTTGGGGAGAGCCATGTCCACTTTTTTCCTTTCCTTTTCTTGAAGAAACTGTTCATTATTTTTAGGTTATATGACTGGCAGAAGGCTATCATCTTGTATCCTCTTTCATTTCTTGATCCATATCCATATCGTCCCAGCACCAGGCCTTCCCCCATTTTTCTGTACCCTATTTGGCTATTAAAATCACCCATTACTATCAAAATGTTATTGGAACTGCATTTAATTTTATTTAATTCCGCTGAGAGTTCGTTATAAAAATGTTCGCATTCTTTTTCTTCTGAAGCACTTGTAGGAGCATATACTTGAAATATGATAAGAGTCTTTAAGCGCGGTTCCTCCCTCCCCGATAGGGAGGAACCCCGCTTATAAGGTTGATGCAATGGAACAATCCGGAAGTGCCGACTAGAAAATTTCGCGTTTCAGAACCCCTAGAGACCGAAAATAACTGTGGTTAAAATTTGTATAATTATATATATATATATATATATATATATATATATATATATATATGTATATATTTATTTATTTATATATATATATATATATTTGTCTGTTCGCGGATTTCTGGCCTCCCTAATGGTCCGATTTTGATGAAATTTGGTCCAAAAATCTGTCGCCCGATTTGAAAGGTCAAGTTCGTTAACCAGCAAAATCCGCCCACTGGAAGATGGCGTTTGGGGCGAAATTCGTGCAAAAAAATCGTAACGCTTATGTTTTTAGCGCGGTTCCTCCCTCCCCCATAGGGAGGAACCCCGCTTATAAGGTTGATACAATGAAACAATCCGGAAGTGCCGACTAGAAAATTTCGCGTTTCAGAACACCTAGAAACCGAAAATAACGGTGGTTCAAATTTGTATATATATATATATATATATATATATATATATATATATATATATATATATTTATATTTGTCTGTTCGCTCATTTCTGGCTTCCCTAATGGTCCGATTGTGATGAAATTTGGTACAAAAATCCGTCGTCCAATTTGAAAGGTCAAGTTCGTTAACCAGCAGAATCCGCCCACTGGAAGATGGCGTTTGGGGCGAAATTCGAGCAAAAAAAATTGTAACGCTTACGTTTTTGACTTCATAAGCTTGTAAGTACTCGTTTTATAAGCTTCTTGGGCTATGAAAACGAATGAAACCATTTTCAAGGCGATAGCTTTAACCGTTTTCGAGTAAATGGGAAAAATAGTTTTCGAATACCGTTTTTGGTTTGGGTACTTAGAATCATGGGATTCAGTTGAAACATTTTCTGCATTTTCTACTTTCATTAAAACTAAAATTTTGAAATTTTTGTTACGTTTGGAGTTTAGGAAGGGTTAGAATAAAATATTTTATTAACAGACATAAAAAGTTTTGGTAACTTTGTATACTTTCCTTAATATTTCGAAAAAGGTTGAGAATCTTGCAAAACGTAAGATTACCATTAGAAAGCTTACTGAATGCTCTACAAAAATGGTTCTAATGAAAGTTTCGATTAGGCGATGTCAATAGGAGAAATAAGTGCTTAAAACTTTAAAGTAATTGATTTCGCTTATTCGTACTGTTCTTTTTGTCTTTTATGTTGGTACTTAGAATTATGGGATTCAGTTTAAACATTTTCTGCATGTTCTACTTTCATCAAAACTAATATGTTAAAATTTTGGTTACGTTTGGAGTTAAGGAAGGATTAGAATAAAATATTTTATTAACAGACATGAAATGTTTTGGGAGCTTCGTATACATTCCCTAATATCTCGAAAACGGTCATACAAATTTATATCTATTTTAATGTCATCCTTAAATTTGGTTAGAATATCAATAACCTTTTTCTCATCTATTATAATAAGAGGAATGAGAGTATTCGTAACTAGTATGAGAAGCGATATAAACAATCCTTTAATCTTGATAGTACTGACGAAATCACGATACGCTGTCAATAGTGGAGTCATAGGGAGGGGAGTGCATGTGTAATGAGTAGTTGATAATGTCTGACTCACCTCGTGTAATTATTAAACTTTCGTTTTCTTCTCACTTTACTTGCACCTATCCTACTCTTCCTTTTAGGCTGAGACTTCGCACTATTAAATTAGAGCTATTATGGCAGCTAGTATTCAACTCTTGACACACTTCAATCACTATCACCCACTGAACTTTTCACTAACTACGGAGACGATATCGACACTCTCGTCACTCGGACTCTCCTCCATGAAATTCCGTAAATATTCATATCTATATATATATAAAAATCACGTTTCCGTCTGTTTGTCTGTATGTTTGTTTGTTCCTTATACAAATCCACACCGTTTGACTGATATTGACCAAACTTCGCACATAGGTACGTCTTGATCCGGGAAATCTCTTAGGCTAGCTCAAAATCTTCTAGGATTCACAGTTTGGAAGTTACGAGGTCAAAACTGTCAAATACAGAAGAGTTTATAGTCAGAAATCGGCATTTTGGTTCCAGTGTTGCCCTTTCTTCTAAGAAGAAGGGCAATACAAAACTTTTTTTTTTTGCGAAAAGTTTTTCTTTTGCAAAATAACTTTTTACTTTTAACCTTTGTTTGTTTATCTAAATAATAGACCTTTATCTAAGCAATAAATAATGTTTATCTAAATAATAATAATAATAATTTTCTTAATATTAGATCAATTTTCTTCATATCAAATCAATTTTAATTTGATTGCCTAGAGCAACACTGGGCTCTAACCAGAATATGGACTAATATCATAAAAATGTTCTGTGTTTGCCTAATCATAATTTCGACTAATATCGTATAATTTAGTATTCATGTTTCTATTCAGAAGTTTAATAATTTCAATACTTTTGTTGAGAGGTAGTTTTTTATCTCTTTAGTAAAGAAGGAAGGTTGCAATAATAAAGTGATGTGGTTTGTACTGGTATTTGATGGAGAGGGTTGTAGTATGTGGAAAAACGCTTAACTTTGTTTTTGAAACTGATGAAGTGAGTAAATGTCATTGAAAAGGCAAAGGAGACCAAAGTTGGTGATATATAATTAAAAAAATTGATAGTTTACACCTAAAGGAATCAACAGCATTGCAAATTGTATGTAGAAACTTCAGATTATGTTAAAAAAATAAAATTTAAACAACTGAAATGAAACATCAAGAAATGTAACAGTTTTGGGAGAACTTCAAGTGCATTTAAGGCAGTAAAGAATCAGTTTATCTGGACATGTTATAAAGGGTCTCACCGTGTTTCCATATGAAATCTGCACTGGCGGCTTTCTTGACTTTGATGTATTTATTTTATTTCTAGTACCTAGAAATAATTTTTCGTCAATTATCAAACCTCTAACTGTACTCGTTTTGAGGGAACAAGAGCTGAATCCCCAAACTTTAAAGTCCTTTTTCTTTGAAACTATACAAGATATTTAAATGAAACTAACACGAATTAAAGCTACTAATTAGGTGTACCTTTAGTATTTTTTTCATAATTTTCGGAACACTTATAAGATAAGAAAAAAAATTGTGAAGATTTGAATGGCGGTTTTCTTTAACTACCCCTCAAAGCACACCTACCACAAAAATCACGAAAAATCAGTAATTTCTCAACTATTATCCATAAAAGTTTCATAGATGTGTGAAAGGTGCATCATATATAAAAATTACAAAAACCCTATATCGATAGCTAAACACTAAAAACCAGATGTATCGAAAATATCTCAAGTTACTCTTACGACGTTTTTGCTATTTAAATATGAACCCTCACATTGCTGAGTGCATAATCTCTATTATACAGATCGAAAAACTATTCCCATATTGCAAACCACTAAAATTATAAATACTAAAAATCTTCATTTTCTACAAAAGATAATTAATCTTAATCACTATTTCCCATAGTTTTGGTAAGATTTGTAACATGAGATGGAACTGGAACAAATGTTACCTTGCTGTTCTATTAGACGGCAATAAAAACGATATTCATGTTGAGTACTTATAAGAAAATGGCAACATATTAAGGAATAAAGTTCGCTATCGGCACTTCAATAGCAAGAAATATCGAATGTTTCATTGCATACATTTTTTTTTTTTTTTTTTTTTTTTTAATTTTTTTTATATTTATTTATGAGCATCTTTGCGCATCTAAGGCGTTTCGCTCCAAACAATTATTGCATATATACATCAGTTACTATATTACATATATACATCTATAAACAATGCAACATATTCATTCACTACATATTATTCGTTCTTTACAGTTTACCATGTGACGCAATACCTTCGTTTTGCGTTTTATTGTTTGAATATAATAGAAACTATTGTTTGAATAATAGAAAATATCCCATTTCTCTATTTTATTTTTTTTTATACAATTAGAAAGCTATGAAAAAAATACAAGCGTGATTACGCTAATGGAAATAGGAGCATGGGTTGCTGTTAACAGGTAGCCTCGATAATTTACGATAATTTATTTCTTACCACTTGGCCGTTACTAATAAAAAAAAATTAAACCCGCGGAAATATTAACACATTTATTCGATGTTACAAGTGATACCAAAACTATTGAGGAAAATAGTGATTAAGATTAATTATCTTTGGTAGAAAATGAAGATTTTTAGTATTTATCATTTTAGTGGTTTGCAATATGGCAATAGTTTTTCGATCTGTATAATAGAGATTATGCACTCAGCAATGTGAGGGTTCATATTTAAATAACAAAAACGTCGTAAGAGTAACTTGAGATATTTTCGATACGTCTGGTTTTTAGTGTTTAGCTATCGATATAGGGGTTTTGTAATTTTTATATATGATGCACCTTTCACACATTGCGAAAATTTTATGGATAATAGTTGAGAAATAACTGATTTTTCGTGATTTTTTTGGTAGGTGTTCTTTGAAGGGTAGTAAACCGCCATTCAAATCTTCACAATTTTTTTTCTTATCTTATAAGTGTTTCGAAAATTATGAAAAAAATTGGAAAGGTACACCTAATTAGTAGCTTCAATTCGTGTTAGTTTCATTTAAATATCTTGTACAGTTTCAAAGAAAAAGGACTTTAAAGTTTGGGGTTTCAGCCCTTGTTCCCTCAAAACGAGTACAGTTAGAGGTTTGATAATTTACGAAAAATTATTTCTAGGTACTAGAAATAAAATAAATACATCAAAGTCAAGAAAGACGCCAGTGCAGATTTCATAAGGAAACACGGTGAGACCCTTTATAAAACTTGTATTGTAAACTGAATCGTGTCCCTTTTGAAAACAATAAGAAGGAAAACAATAAGAGTCTCAAAGGTGAAAAATATTTTGTTTCATTTATAGATGATTATAGTAAGATTGCTAGGATTTAAACTATTAAACCTAAAACAGAAGTTTTTAATTCCTTTGTTCAATAAGTAAAATAGGTTGAAAACTTAGGAAATAAGAGAATTGGTATTATGAGATGTGACATTGGTAGGGAATATTTAAATAGTAAGATTTATGACTTTACAAAAAAAAAGGATATCAAAATTAATCCCTGCCCCATATATGTTCATGAACTAAACGGTGTGATTTAATAGAATAATTATGAATACATCTCATTGTTTACTAGCAGAAGCTATTGTAGAAAAAAATGTTGGCCAGAAATTGTCTGTGGTGCAACTTATTTGAAAAATCGCTCTTTAGGTAACACCATTGAGAATAAAATAACCTATAAAGTATTTTTTGGAAAGGAACCAGATGTTTCTAACTTTAATTTATATGGAATTAAAGATTTTGTTACGAAACCAGAACAAATAACTTCTAAATGGGATAAAATGGTAAATATGTGCATTTGAATCGGTTATAGTGAAGTGGGATATAAAGTACTTTTGAATAATAAAATCATTGTCGCTAGGCATGTTGATGTTATCCAAGAAAACATATGCTGTATTGGATTGACTGAGGGTGAATCTGATGAAGATCAAGCGATTGTGATTTTTGGGTAAAAGCTACGGCTAGAGAAATAGATAGATTGAAACAAAATAATGATATCAAATGGGTCTAAATGTTGAACAGATGGATGTAGAGACTATATTCTTAAATGATCATTTAGAACGAAAATCCACCACTGGTTTTCTTATTAGGTTATTTAGTAATGTATTATATTGGAAATCGAGAAAGTAAAAAGATGTTACAGAAGAGTCTACATATGCAGAATATGTAGCTTTAAGTGAAGTTTAAAGTTCCAAGACTCTTTTTGTTTTATACATAAAGAACTCCAAAAACATAAAGTTTTTTTTTTTTTTTTTTTTTTGTTAAAAACTCCTTTGTAAACAATGACATTTTGCAAGGGACTTAAATTTATGAACTTAAAATTAATCCTCTTACATACATATGCAAATTGTTACATTAACTTATTTTTTTATTCGCATGTACATAATAAATTACATAAATGTTTATATTCATACAAATGAATGTATATAAATTAATTAATTTTCACCACATTTTGAAACATTATATTATTATTATTAATATTTCTTTTGTATGCTTTTTTTTTTTTTTTTTTTTTTTTTTGTAGATAAATTAATGTATCAAAATATTATTTTTATAAGAAGAGGAAGTCACGTGAATTGTGGTGTTTTAATAAATAAATAAGTAATTAAATTTCCCATGCAATTTTTTATTTCTTTTGTCTGAGATAGTTATATCCTCTGACTTGTCACCATTTAGTGGGAGAGCTGGTAACGCAAATTTCATGAAGTATTTTATGCACCTTGGAATTTTGCTGTATTGCATCTCGTGTGAAGGTAAGACATATATGTGTTTCCTGGACCATAGGGGAAAAAATATGTCACAAAAATAGTATTTTATTCACAATCTTTAATGTACAGTTAAGGGAAGTTGCTTTATTTCTAGAACTACCACAAGTGTCCTGTCCTTAAGATTGGTGCTGTCACTCACTCTTACGGTTACACGCAGTGTATTGCAGTTAGACATGCGCGCCGAGGCTGAATTTTCCGGCGGCGGCGCGCTGGACAAAAATGGCCGGTGGCGGCGGCGCGCGCGGCGTGGGCTATTTTTTTAACCTCCTTAAATATGTTTATATATATATATATATATATTTGTCCAATATTTCACAGGCTCAAAAATAGTCCAATTTTGATGAACTTTGGTACAAAAATCGTCTAATTTGAAGCGTCAAGTTCGTTAGCCAGGATAATCCGTCCTCCGGAACATGGGGTTTGGTACGATATTCGTGCGAAAAAAAAAGGATTTCGTTTAGAGCCTTCTGCTGAAATTCAAGGAAGATAAATATGCCGGACAAACCTAGTAATGTTCTGTATAACATATTCTTTTTCGAACATGGCCACCGCGCATGAGCGAACGCCAGTGGACACTTTTTTGTAACGCTTAGGTCCACCCGACAAACCTATGTAATGTACTCTATAAAATACAGTTATCTCTTTTGCAAATGGCCACTGCACATGCGCGTACTCCAGCGGACACTTTTTTGTGACACATACAGTCGCCTTTTTGTAGGTGGCCACTAAGCATGCGCGACCGCCACTGCACCTGCGCTAACGCCACTGCGCATGGGTGATCACACCTGAGCATGCGGGAACCCTACTGCGCATGTGCGAACGCCAGCGTACACTATTTTGTAACGTTTTTTTTTCCAGTTTAGTCACCGCTTAAACATATTTATGCTAAAATCGTAACGGTTACGTTTTCGGGTTTAAATACTTGCAGATACTCGTGTAATAGGTCCCTTAACATACGAAAACGAATGGAACCATTTTTAAGGCTATATCTGTAACAGTCTTTGAGATATGTGGAACAAACATTTATGTAACTCATTTTTGGTTTTGGTACATGAAATCGTGGGATTCCATTGAAATGTTTGAATTTCATCTAAACTAAGATATTGATTACATTTGGAGTTGAGGAAGTATTCGAAAAAAATATTTTATTAGTAGACAACAGTTTGGGATTTCGTATTTTTTAGTAAATATCTTTAAATCCGTTGAAAAGTCGTGGGAAGGGGAAGGTTACCATTCGAAAGCTTACTGATGTCTCTATAAAACTGGTTATAAAGTAATTTCCGATGGGGTGATGTCAATCGGAGAAATAAAGGCTTAAAACTTCGAATGCGTTTCTTTTATTCTTTTGAACGGGGTTTTGTGTTTGTTTAACTCACTTGTTTCAAATTGTAATTGTCAGAAAAATTAGTCTCTTAGTAAAAGAAGGCAAGGAAATAAGAAGCTAAATGATACTAATCGTGTTTTCGCAGGGCGAACGTTTGTTGGCGGGGGAGTCAGTTCCGGTTAGGTTACTGTCAGTTTCCTGTTGCGGCGACTTCCTTCTGTTTGAGATTTTATATTTTTAACGAAACATCAAACCCTAGCAAAAACTGTATTTATTCCTTTACTAATAGCACTAGGGATATGACCGGACCCGCGCTAAGACGACGCAGTTCCTGCGAGTCGGACTTTTTTTTAGTTTTTCTCTTAAATTTCGAGGTTTCCAAACTATTTCCCTCAAAAGCTGGATTTATTTGTTAAGTATATAAAATTATTTTATCTTACGCTTTTCCGATACAAACTTTGTCATTTGCTAATCAACAATCACACCATACAAGCGTTTAGTTGATGAGAAGGTAAGCTCAAAATGGCGCCGGCCGGTCAACATGTAGTACACTCGCAGTTTTCCTACACTCACCCACCCGTTACACCATTTCGTCAAGTATTGCCAACGAAATCGGCGCGCCGACTGAATAGGCTCGGCGGCGGCGCGCCACTCAAAACCCGGCGTAGCGTAGCGGCGCCGGCGCGGCGCGCATGTCTAATTGCAGTCTATCATCGGCTAAATTTATTTTCATGTTTGCTGATTACTAAACCTCAGAAATAGTGTCTGCCCTTTTGTAATTATTTTGAATTATGGTGTGTAAATAGCGGTGTGAAGAAAAAACTTCATTTAATATTACAAAAAACCCGGGTTTTTTTTATATGTTATCCCCCTTAAAAGTTTCTGTCTTATATATTATTCATTATAGAATTGCCTTAATTTTACATTAAACAATTATGGCTTCTGAATATAACACTATTTTTGGCCCATAGTTTGTTACTGATTACCTGATTACCTTTTTATCTACCCTAGGGACCCACTATAGCAAAATTTCAAGGTGCATAAAACACTTGAAAAGTGTGTTACCAGCTCTTGAACTAAATGTTTAAATACGGTTGCAATTATGGTAAAAATATTGTTGCTCGCCAAATCAATGTCGTTATTGAAATTCCCAAATATCTTTAATTCATTGTTGTGCATAACTGCAAGAAGAATATCTTAAATTTGTTTTTCTTCTTAGATGCCCCTATTTCCTATGATAGAAGGACTATCCTTATAGAAGAGCTCATGAACCATAACATTTGAAACAGAAGCTTTAATAGAAAGGGAAAAAAATGAAAAAAAAAATATGTGAAAGTGTATTTGAAACAATATGTTAAAACTTTCCTTTTTAAGCTATTAGCAATTACGATATTTCATAAATAGATTAGCGGTTAGCGATATTTCATAAATAGATTAGCGCTGGCTTTCTACAGTTTCGCTAAATTTGCGGAGAGGTATCAGCTTTTAGCGCGCGCTAACGTTTGCCCAACTCTGAATGTCACGATAAAAAGAAATAAAGAATATAATTCATCAATTTTGGACGGTTAGTTCTCTAGTGTCCCGCCTCGCAGTAATATCCTTATTTAGAAGAAATGGTTATAAAATAGACATGCCCGCTGCGCCGGCGCCGCTACGCCACGCCGGGTTTTGTTGGCGCCGCCGCCGCCGAGCCTACTCAATCGGCGCGCCGATTTCGGTGGCAATACTGGACGAAAGGGTGTAGGAGGTGGGTGAGGTGAGGAACGCTGCGAGTGTACTGCGTGGAAGGGATGGGCGATAGTCGATAGTTACTACAGATATATCGATAGTTCATAACTATCGATAGTAGCTATCGATTGTCATGAACTATCGATATTTTTTTTTACTTTTTTTCTAGAATTGAAGCATCTGGAGGGCTGTGGCATTAAATACTGACACATCTCGCAAATTAAATACTGAAAAATAACCGTCTGGTGAATACAACCAACTAACCAACTAATGTAGCAAGAAAATACCTTTGTGTTCCAGGCTCGTCTGTAGCGTAAGAACTTAAGTATTTTCAGCCGCAGGAAAAATCGTTTCTGAGCTCCGGAACAGACTGAGCCAAAGAAAGTGGAAATGTTGGTCTTCCTTTCTGGTAATGTATGGCTCAAGGAGAAAAACTAAAACAGTTCAAAATAATTACACTTTTTTGCGCCTCTTGATATTTTTTTTCTTTGGAAATGCTTTTTATAAATTTAAATAAATTAGTTTTTTTTTTTTTTTTTTTAAACCTTTGTGCAACCTTATAAATCCGACTCGCTCGAAGTGCGTCCTCTCAGCGCGGTTCCGTTCATATCCCTAGTGCTATTAGCAAAGGAATAAATACAGTTATTGAAAGGATTTGAGGTTTCGTTAAAAATATAAAATAAAATCTCAAACAGAAGGAATTTTAAGGAGTCACAACAGGAAACTGACAGTATCCCAAGTGAAAATTACTCTCCAGTGTTCTCAACGTTCGCCTTGCGGAAACACATTATCATTAAGTTTCTCATTTTCTTGACTTATTTTACAAAAAGGCTAATTTTACTGATAATTACAATTTAAAACAATCAATTAAAAAGTGTGATAAACAAACACAAAAAACCGTTCAAAAGAACAAAACAAACGCTTTCGAAGTTTTGAGCCCTTATTTCTCCGATTGACATCACCTCATCGAAAATTGTTTTAGAACCATTTTTGTAAAGGAATTTTTCTAATAGGCACCTTCTCCTTGCCACGACTTTCCAATCGATTTCAAGATATTTACGAAGATCCCAACATTTTTCATGTCCCGAAAATTTTTCAATTTTTTTTTTTTTTTCATTTCTTTTTCCTTAAATCCAAACTTAATCAACATCTTAGTTTAGATGAATTTTAAACACGTAGAACACAGCTCAATGGAATCCCACGATTTCATGTACCCAAACTGAAAATGAGTTACATAAACATTTGTTCCACTAAAACTGTTACGGATATCGCCTTAAAAATAGTTTCCTTCGTTTTCGTATGTTAAGGAACCTATTAAGCGAATATCTGCAAGTATATAAACCCGAAAACATAAGTGTTGTGATGTTTTTCGCGCGAATTTCGTGCCAAAACCCGTTCCGGAGGACGGATTCTGCTGGTTACGAACTTGACGTTTCAAAATAGACGACTTTTGTACCAAAGTTCATAAAAAGTGGACCATTTTTGAGCCTGTGAAATACTAAACATATAGGTATATATATACCTATTGTAATTAAAATGGTAGCATCTCCCTTGGGGGTTAAAAAAATAGCCCACGCCGCGCGCGCCGCCGCCTGAAAATTCAGCCTCGGCGCGCATGTCTATTATAAAAGAACCAAAGCATGCAAAGTAAAGTAACCATTAATATACTGATATTAAATTATGATTGAACATTTTAAACAAGAAAAACAATGAGCGTCTGGAAGTGATGGAAAAATTCCTGAAAATGATGTCTCTACCTTGTCAAAATGCACAAAGGCCTCATAGTCTACAAATATTTACATATTATATATTATATTATTTTTGGTTCAAAGGGGGTTGTTTTTTTTTGTTTTTTTTTTGTACATAAATCTATACTATTTTATTAAATTACTTCAATATAATTTATTATTTACCCTTGTTAGGTGTTTAATAAGCTTACTAGATTTGACAGGAAAGGAATGGGGGAAATTGAATGGGTCTATGTGATCATATTATGTTTACATTTCATATTTCCTGTAAAACTGACTATTCCATGTCTCCTTCATTTAAAATAAGAAAACAATAAACCAATCTGATTCGAACGGATTGTGTTTGTGTCATGAATAGCAAAATATGCAACAACCAATCAATGAAATTATCATTGAGCAAGCATTTGGACTAATTTCCTGTTTCAATATTTGCCTTAAGTTAGATTTTAGTTAATAATGCAGACAATGATCCCTGGAGATTTCCAGTACAAGCTCGAGATATTGGATGGATTAGGGAGGACTGACTGGAGCAGAACCAAACCAACTCCACTCCAATATTCAACAGGGAATTACCTTCAGGCTCTTAGACGAAAATACCAACCTTCAACATTATTTAAATAATATTTTATAAGCCTTGTTTCAGAAAAAAAAAATATTTATTTCAATCGTCTTTAAAAGCGGGCTCACTTCTGATTAGGGTTGTGTAAATGATCATAATAAATAAATAATAAATAAATAAAGCCTTTATTGTAGACAAAAAAAATATGTACATAATAATAATAATAATCAAATAAGTCAATAATTCTTCTTCTTACAAGCTTTATATAATATAAATAATAAATACATATAAACATCTACTGGGCCCATCTCTGGGCAAAGGCCCCTCCCAGGATTTTCCATATGGTTCTGTCTTGTGCAGACCTCCACCAAAGCGTGCCACAAAACTTGTCCATATCGTCCCTCCATCTCTGGAATAGTCTACCTCTACAGGAGTTCATCACTCGGACTTTTATTCGGTGGATGATTTCTTTTAGATTTCCATCTTCTAACGAAACTAGTTTTCCGAGGTAAACTGTACTATCAGCCAAATGCAGTTTGATCCCATCAAGGAAAATATCTTCTGTTTGTTGTGCATTTGTCATGAGAAATGTCTTCTGTTTATTCATTGTAAGACCTGCTTCTATTCCTCATGTACTAAGTCCCTTTATCATTTCTTGGAGCTGGTCAGATTATTCTCTAAAGAGGACAACATCGTCTGCAAACCTCAGATTCGAGAGATAAACTCCGTTGATCTTTATCCCAACTTGATCCCACTCGATGTTCCTAAACACCTCCTCTAGGATACAATTAAATAGCATTGGTGAGAGTGGATCTCCCTGTTTCACTCCTCTTTCGATGTAGAAGTCATTACCCTCTCCATCCATGACAATTCTGGCCTTTGAGTCTTTGTACCAGGCTTTAATTACGTCGATAGCATTGGGGTCGACACCTTGGTTGTGGAGACTCTAGACTAGAAAGCTGTGGGAAACACAGTCGAATGCTTTCCTATAGTCCATAAACGCCATGTAAATTATTTTCTGGTATTCTATAGCTTTTTCTATAACTTGGCCGATGGAATGAATGTGGTCTATTGTGGAAAATCCGCTTCTAAAACCTGCTTGCTCTGTGGGTTGCTGGATATCTAGACTTCTTTTTATTCTGGCTTCCAATGCTTTTGCAAACACTTTGCCGACTGAAGGTGCTAGGCTTATTGGTCTATAGTTGTTGATATCTGACTGTCTACCTTTTAGCACTTTCCTCCGAAGGAAAGTAGCTATTGAGGTTGGACTCATGACGGAATTTTTGAAAAAATTTCTTCAAATCTTTATCGATCCTACCTAGTAGACACCGAAAATGACCCCCGTTAAAATTTATATATATATATATATATATATATATATATATATATATATATATATATATGAATGAATGAATGAATGAAAAGTTTTATTCTTATTCCGGGACAGAAGTCCCATAGGAATAATTTTGAAATTACAAAGTAATTTTGAATTTTACGTATGAACTTAAAAACTTATAAATGCTATCAATATCAATATATAGTGTACAGCTTCAATATAGACTAGGTGTTGGGTAAAATTTGGAGGGATAGAAGGTGGTGGAAGAGTCGGGATTTAAAGGTTTCTAGGTTGGTAGAATGGCGGACAAACGAAGGCAAGGAATTCCATAGCGAGGTGGCACGGGGGACGAATAATTTTTCGAATATTGCTGTTCGGTGGAAAGGAATATAAAGATCGGAAGGAGGAGATCGGGTGTTACGGGAGTGAACCGAGGATTTAAATTTAAGAAGTTGAAAAATATAAGAAGGTCTACGGGATTGAATTACTTGGTAAAGGACTGAGCCGAGGAAGTACTGACGACGATAAAGAGGGAATAGCCAATTTAGCTCCTGGTAGAAATGTGATATGTGGGAGTCTCTGGGGATCCCGAGGATAAAACGAATGAAACAGTTCATGAGGCGTTTGAGTTTTGCCTCGAGATCGCCAGAAAGTCCACCGTACACCAAACAACCATAGTCAAACTGGGGGAATAATAGGGAAGTTACGAGGAGTTGACGGGTCTTTGTTGGCAGGAGATGGCGGGAGAGGTTGAGCTGTCTCAGGATAAATATGAACCGACGGGAAATTTGGGAAACATGGCCAAATATGCATGGCCAGAGTTTTTGTTTTTTCGTCACGAAACTTGGTATATAGCATTCAATTAGCAAACGATTGAACGAGTTCGTTAACCACCAAAGTCGGTCCACCGGAAGGGGGGGTTTACCCCGAAACCAAAACACTAATTTGAACATGTCAGCCGTAATATTTGTTATATTTCAACGAAACTTGGTATTCGTAGTGGTAATATAGAGAGAAAAGTGAGATATAAAAATGAACTCAATCGGTTCATTAGAAGGGGGGGTTTACTCCAGACCCACAATACCAATTCGCCACTACCAGCCGTGATTTTTGGTATATTTCGACGAAACTCGGTATTCCTAGTGGTAATCCACAGGTAAATGTGTGTTGTAAAAATAAACTAAATCGGTTCATTAGGAGGGGGGGGGGGGGGGTTTACTCCGGATCCACAATACCCATTCGCCACTACCAGCCGTGATTTTTGGTATATTTCGATGAAACTCGGTATTCGTAGTGGTAATCTACAGGTAAATATGTGTTGTAAAAATAAACTAAATCGGTTCATTAGAAGGGGGGGGGGTTACTCTGGACCCAAATTCCTAATATACTCATACCGTTCGTAATTTCTGCTGTATTGAAACGAAACGTGGCATACGTCGTTGGTAACTCATGAGAAAGAAGTGTTGTAAAAATCTGAATTGGTCAATCGGAAAGCGGGGTTTACTTTGTGATATGTTTCAATAGAAAAGCCCAAAGCCGCCCCAAGGAGCGCTTTGTTTCTAGAGGGACTGTATCCTGTTTCTGTGTTAGATCAAAATACGATAATATGAGGTTTTTTATATTTATTACGTAGTGTAGTAGGTACCATGTGTAAATATAACTCTGGAAGCAAATTAATAATTGATCAGTTACTCACTACAAATTTAAAAGAGAACTATTCATGTTTTTATTTTATTTATGTAGGATATTTTAAGCAAATTGTTCTGGAAAGCAGTCTACACTACCCAAATTCTGAGGAAAGTGCATAGTTATGCAGCTCCTGCGTGACGGACTTTTTTATGTATAAGAATTATATCGGAGGTTTTCCACTGGTTAGGGATTTTTTTGGATTTTATGATTTTATTAAAGAGATGAGTTAATGGTTCTACGAAGGAGTCGCACGATATCTTTAGAAACTCGTTTTAGCACTTTCCTCCGAAGGAAAGTAGCTATTGAGGTTGGACTCATGACGGAATTTTTGAAAAATTTCTTCAAATCTTTATCGATCTTACCTAGTAGACACCGAAAATGACCCCCGTTAAAATTTATATATATATATATATATATATATATATATATATATATGCATATGTATATATATATATATATATATATATATATATATATATATATATATATATATATATGTGTGTGTGTCTGTTAACACGATAGCGGCCAGAGTTTTTGTTTCTTCGTCACGAAACTTGGTATATAGCATTCAATTAGCAAACGATTGAACGAGTTCGTTAACCACCAAAGTCGGTCCACCGGAAGGGGGGGTTTACCCCGAACCCAAAACACTAATTTGACTATGTCAGCCGTAATATTTGTTATATTTCAACGAAACTTGGTGTTCGTAGTGGAAATATAGAGAGAAAAGTAAGATATAAAAATGAACTAAATCGGTTCATTATAAGGGGGGGTTTACTCCGGACCCACAATACCAATTCGCCACTACCAGCCGTGATTTTTGGTATATTTCGACGGAACTCGGTATTCGTAGTGGTAATCTACAGGTAAATAACTGTTGTAAAAATAAACTAAATCGGTTCATTAGGAGGGGGGGTTTACTCCGGACCCACAGTACCAATTCGCCACTACCAGCCGTGATTTTTGGTATATTTCGACGAAACTCGGTGTTCGTAGTGGTAATCTACAGGTAAATATGTGTTGTAAAAATAAACTAAATCGGTTCATTAGAAGGGGGGGTTTACTCCAGACCCAAATGCTTAATATACTCATACCAGTCGTAATTTCTGCTGTATTTGAACGAAACGCGGTATACGTCGTGGGTAATTCATGAGAAAGAAGTGTTGTAAAAATGAGCTGAATCGGTCAATCGGAAAGCGGGGGTTTAATTTGTAATATATTTCAATAGAAAAGCCCGTCAGACGTAGGTTCACAAAGCCGCCGCAAGGAGCGCTTTCTACCACTAGAGTGACTGTATCCTGTTCCTGCATTAGATCAAAATACGATAATATGAGGTTTTTTGTATTTATTACGTAGTGTAATAGGTACCATGTGTAAACATAACTCTGGAAGCAAATTATTAATTGATCAGTTACTCATTACAAATTTAAAAGAGAACTATTCATGTTTTTAGCACTTTCCTCCGAAGGAAAGTAGCTATTGAGGTTGGACTCATGACGGAATTTTTGAAAAATTTCTTCAAATCTTTATCGATCCTACCTAGTAGACACCGAAAATGACCCCCGTTAAAATTTATATATATATATATATATGTGTCTGTTAACACGATAGCGGCCAGAGTTTTTGTTTTTTCGTCACGAAACTTGGTATATAGCATTCAATTAGCAAACGATTGAACGAGTACGTTAACCACTAAAGTCGGTCCACCGGAAGGGGGGGTTTACCCCGAACCCAAAACACTTATTTGGCTATGTCAGCCATAATATTTGTTATATTTCAACGAAACTTGGTATTCGTAATGGTAATATAGAGAGAAAAGTGAGATATAAAAATGAACTCAATCGGTTCATTAGAAGGGGGCTTTACTCCAGACCCACAATACCAATTCGCCACTACCAGCCGTGATTTTTGGTATATTTCGACGAAACTCGGTATTCGTAGTGCTAATCCAGAGGTAAATGTGTGTTGTAAAAATAAACTAAATCGGTTCATTAGAAGGGGGAGTTTACTCCGGACCCAAATTCCATATATACTCATACCGGTCGTAATTTCTGCTGTATTGTAACGAAACGCGGTATACGTCGTGGGTAACTCATTAGAAAGAAGTGTTGTAAAAATGAGCTGAATCGGTCAATCGGAAAGCGGGGGTTTAATTTGTAATATATTTGAATAGAAAAGCCGGCAGACGTAGGTTCACAAAGCCGCCGCAAGGAGCGCTTTCTACCACTAGAGTGACTGCATCCTGTTCCTGCGTTAGATCAAAATACGATAATATGAGGATTTTTGTATTTATTACGTAGTGTAGTAGGTACCAACTGTAAACATAACTCTGGAAGCAGATTAATAATTGATCAGTTACTCATTACAAAATGAGAACTATTCACGTTTTTATTTTATTTATGTAGGATATTTTAAGCAAATTGTTCTGGAAAGCAGTCTAGCTACCCAAATTCTGAGGAAAGTGCTTAGTTAGGCAGTTCCTGCGTGACGGACTTTTTTACTTTGTCTCTACCTGGGGCTTTCCTGTTCTTGAGGTTACTAATAATATCTTCAATTTCTCCTTTAAGGAATAACGAAAAGCTTTCTGTCAGAGACTCTATCTCTATTTGTGTTTTAGCTCCTGAATCTTTTTTTTTTTCCAAATATATATATATATATATATATATATATATATATATATATATATATATATATATATATATATATATATTTATTTATTAAGTGATTTTAAATAGAGGGTATAACGTAAGGATTAAAACTGGTTAAAAAAAATACCTAAAAATTTAATTTTTACGCACACACTCTGAATAACACCCACCCACACTCACACTCACACTCACACACACACACACACACACACACACACACACACACACACACACACACACACACACACACACACACACACACACACACACACACACACACACACACACACACACACACACACACACACACACACACACACACATACTCACAGTCGGACACACCCATCCACAACTATTTTCTAATTCTATGTTCTCTTTTAATTTCAATTATCATTTATATTTTTGTGATCAGATCTGTAGCCCTGAGGAATCTCAATGTTCTCCGACACAATTCATGGTCGTCTCCAAGTATATCAAAGAGAGTACCATGAATGTCCAGTTGATTTCGAATCTCCTGAATCTTTATACAGCTCTGTGTAGAAGTGCGTGGCTGACTGAGCTATTTTTTGTCTGTCGGTTATTAAATTGTTTGCTTTTCCTGTGTAATCTTCTATTTCTGGGATTAATTGTTTTCCTGGTGTTATTGACTGTCGTGCTCTTTTAATGGCAAATTTTCTTTGTAGGGTTTCTTCCACAATTTTAGTATTGTATATGTGTAGGTCTTGTCTGATTTGAGCTCTGGTTCGTTTGCAAAGGATTTTATATTCAACTTTTTCCATTTTTGATTTTTTCTCTTTTTTCTTAGCCTGCTCCCTTTGTTGCATGAGTTGGTCTGTTTCCTCAGTTAGCTTATCCACTTTTACGGATGAAATCTGTTTGGTGGACTTGGATGCTGCTTCCTTTATGAGTCTTTCGATATTGTCATGAAGTTCCTGAACCTCTCCATGCTTGAAGTCTATTGTTTCTATGCTAGTTTTCATTATTTCTGAGAAGGTGTCAGGATCTACTTCTACCGCTTATTCTTGGTTGTGCTGGATATATTGTCTTCTTGGAATTTCAATCTCTGCTTGTACCATTCTGTGGTCTGAGTAAAATTGGAAGTTGGTATTTAATTCAACATTTCTGAATATAGCTTGATTTGAAGAGGTGATAAAATCTATTTTGTTTTTTCGATTTTTATTTGGGGAGAGCCATGTCCACTTTTTTCCTTTCCTTTTCTTGAAGAAACTGTTCATTATTTTTAGGTTATATGACTGGCAGAAGGCTATCATCTTGTATCCTCTTTCATTTCTTGATCCATATCCATATCGTCCCAGCACCAGGCCTTCCCCCATTTTTCTGTACCCTATTTGGCTATTAAAATCACCCATTACTATCAAAATGTTATTGGAACTGCATTTAATTTTATTTAATTCCGCTGAGAGTTCGTTATAAAAATGTTCGCATTCTTTTTCTTCTGAAGCACTTGTAGGAGCATATACTTGAAATATGATAAGAGTCTTTAAGCGCGGTTCCTCCCTCCCCGATAGGGAGGAACCCCGCTTATAAGGTTGATGCAATGGAACAATCCGGAAGTGCCGACTAGAAAATTTCGCGTTTCAGAACCCCTAGAGACCGAAAATAACTGTGGTTAAAATTTGTATAATTATATATATATATATATATATATATATATATATATATATATATATATGTATATATTTATTTATTTATATATATATATATATTTGTCTGTTCGCGGATTTCTGGCCTCCCTAATGGTCCGATTTTGATGAAATTTGGTCCAAAAATCTGTCGCCCGATTTGAAAGGTCAAGTTCGTTAACCAGCAAAATCCGCCCACTGGAAGATGGCGTTTGGGGCGAAATTCGTGCAAAAAAATCGTAACGCTTATGTTTTTAGCGCGGTTCCTCCCTCCCCCATAGGGAGGAACCCCGCTTATAAGGTTGATACAATGAAACAATCCGGAAGTGCCGACTAGAAAATTTCGCGTTTCAGAACACCTAGAAACCGAAAATAACGGTGGTTCAAATTTGTATATATATATATATATATATATATATATATATATATATATATATATATATATATATTTGTCTGTTCGCTCATTTCTGGCTTCCCTAATGGTCCGATTGTGATGAAATTTGGTACAAAAATCCGTCGTCCAATTTGAAAGGTCAAGTTCGTTAACCAGCAGAATCCGCCCACTGGAAGATGGCGTTTGGGGCGAAATTCGAGCAAAAAAAATTGTAACGCTTACGTTTTTGACTTCATAAGCTTGTAAGTACTCGTTTTATAAGCTTCTTGGGCTATGAAAACGAATCGCATTTTCAAGGCGATAGCTTTAACCGTTTTCGAGAAAATGGGAAAAATAGTTTTCGAATACCGTTTTTGGTTTGGGTACTTAGAATCATGGGATTCAGTTGAAACATTTTCTGCATTTTCTACTTTCATTAAAACTAAAATTTTGAAATTTTTGTTACGTTTGGAGTTTAGGAAGGGTTAGAATAAAATATTTTATTAACAGACATAAAAAGTTTTGGTAACTTTGTATACTTTCCTTAATATTTCGAAAAAGGTTGAGAATCTTGCAAAACGTAAGATTACCATTAGAAAGCTTACTGAATGCTCTACAAAAATGGTTCTAATGAAAGTTTCGATTAGGCGATGTCAATAGGAGAAATAAGTGCTTAAAACTTTAAAGTAATTGATTTCGCTTATTCGTACTGTTCTTTTTGTCTTTTATGTTGGTACTTAGAATTATGGGATTCAGTTTAAACATTTTCTGCATGTTCTACTTTCATCAAAACTAATATGTTAAAATTTTGGTTACGTTTGGAGTTAAGGAAGGATTAGAATAAAATATTTTATTAACAGACATGAAATGTTTTGGGAGCTTCGTATACATTCCCTAATATCTCGAAAACGGTCATACGAATTTATATCTATTTTAATGTCATCCTTAAATTTGGTTAGAATATCAATAACCTTTTTCTCATCTATTATAATAAGAGGAATGAGAGTATTCGTAACCAGTATGAGAAGCGATATAAACAATCCTTTAATCTTGATAGTACTGACGAAATCACGATACGCTGTCAATAGTGGAGTCATAGGGAGGGGAGTGCATGTGTAATGAGTAGTTGATAATGTCTGACTCACCTCGTGTAATTATTAAACTTTCGTTTTCTTCTCACTTTACTTGCACCTATCCTACTCTTCCTTTTAGGCTGAGACTTCGCACTATTAAATTAGAGCTATTATGGCAGCTAGTATTCAACTCTTGACACACTTCAACCACTATCACCCACTGAACTTTTCACTAACTACGGAGACGATATCGACACTCTCGTCACTCGGACTCTCCTCCATGAAATTCCGTAAATATTCATATCTATATATATATAAAAATCACGTTTCCGTCTGTTTGTCTGTATGTTTGTTTGTTCCTTATACAAATCCACACCGTTTGACTGATATTGACCAAACTTCGCACATAGGTACGTCTTGATCCGGGAAATCTCTTAGGCTAGCTCAAAATCTTCTAGGATTCACAGTTTGGAAGTTACGAGGTCAAAACTGTCAAATACAGAAGAGTTTATAGTCAGAAATCGGCATTTTGGTTCCAGTGTTGCCCTTTCTTCTAAGAAGAAGGGCAATACAAAACTTTTTTTTTTTGCGAAAAGTTTTTCTTTTGCAAAATAACTTTTTACTTTTAACCTTTGTTTGTTTATCTAAATAATAGACCTTTATCTAAGCAATAAATAATGTTTATCTAAATAATAATAATAATAATTTTCTTAATATTAGATCAATTTTCTTCATATCAAATCAATTTTAATTTGATTGCCTAGAGCAACACTGGGCTCTAACCAGAATATGGACTAATATCATAAAAATGTTCTGTGTTTGCCTAATCATAATTTCGACTAATATCGTATAATTTAGTATTCATGTTTCTATTCAGAAGTTTAATAATTTCAATACTTTTGTTGAGAGGTAGTTTTTTATCTCTTTAGTAAAGAAGGAAGGTTGCAATAATAAAGTGATGTGGTTTGTACTGGTATTTGATGGAGAGGGTTGTAGTATGTGGAAAAACGCTTAACTTTGTTTTTGAAACTGATGAAGTGAGTAAATGTCATTGAAAAGGCAAAGGAGACCAAAGTTGGTGATATATAATTAAAAAAATTGATAGTTTACACCTAAAGGAATCAACAGCATTGCAAATTGTATGTAGAAACTTCAGATTATGTTAAAAAAATAAAATTTAAACAACTGAAATGAAACATCAAGAAATGTAACAGTTTTGGGAGAACTTCAAGTGCATTTAAGGCAGTAAAGAATCAGTTTATCTGGACATGTTATAAAGGGTCTCACCGTGTTTCCATATGAAATCTGCACTGGCGGCTTTCTTGACTTTGATGTATTTATTTTATTTCTAGTACCTAGAAATAATTTTTCGTCAATTATCAAACCTCTAACTGTACTCGTTTTGAGGGAACAAGAGCTGAATCCCCAAACTTTAAAGTCCTTTTTCTTTGAAACTATACAAGATATTTAAATGAAACTAACACGAATTAAAGCTACTAATTAGGTGTACCTTTAGTATTTTTTTCATAATTTTCGGAACACTTATAAGATAAGAAAAAAAATTGTGAAGATTTGAATGGCGGTTTTCTTTAACTACCCCTCAAAGCACACCTACCACAAAAATCACGAAAAATCAGTAATTTCTCAACTATTATCCATAAAAGTTTCATAGATGTGTGAAAGGTGCATCATATATAAAAATTACAAAAACCCTATATCGATAGCTAAACACTAAAAACCAGATGTATCGAAAATATCTCAAGTTACTCTTACGACGTTTTTGCTATTTAAATATGAACCCTCACATTGCTGAGTGCATAATCTCTATTATACAGATCGAAAAACTATTCCCATATTGCAAACCACTAAAATTATAAATACTAAAAATCTTCATTTTCTACAAAAGATAATTAATCTTAATCACTATTTCCCATAGTTTTGGTAAGATTTGTAACATGAGATGGAACTGGAACAAATGTTACCTTGCTGTTCTATTAGACGGCAATAAAAACGATATTCATGTTGAGTACTTATAAGAAAATGGCAACATATTAAGGAATAAAGTTCGCTATCGGCACTTCAATAGCAAGAAATATCGAATGTTTCATTGCATACATTTTTTTTTTTTTTTTTTTTTTAATTTTTTTTATATTTATTTATGAGCATCTTTGCGCATCTAAGGCGTTTCGCTCCAAACAATTATTGCATATATACATCAGTTACTATATTACATATATACATCTATAAACAATGCAACATATTCATTCACTACATATTATTCGTTCTTTACAGTTTACCATGTGACGCAATACCTTCGTTTTGCGTTTTATTGTTTGAATATAATAGAAACTATTGTTTGAATAATAGAAAATATCCCATTTCTCTATTTTATTTTTTTTTATACAATTAGAAAGCTATGAAAAAAATACAAGCGTGATTACGCTAATGGAAATAGGAGCATGGGTTGCTGTTAACAGGTAGCCTCGATAATTTACGATAATTTATTTCTTACCACTTGGCCGTTACTAATAAAAAAAAATTAAACCCGCGGAAATATTAACACATTTATTCGATGTTACAAGTGATACCAAAACTATTGAGGAAAATAGTGATTAAGATTAATTATCTTTGGTAGAAAATGAAGATTTTTAGTATTTATCATTTTAGTGGTTTGCAATATGGGAATAGTTTTTCGATCTGTATAATAGAGATTATGCACTCAGCAATGTGAGGGTTCATATTTAAATAACAAAAACGTCGTAAGAGTAACTTGAGATATTTTCGATACGTCTGGTTTTTAGTGTTTAGCTATCGATATAGGGGTTTTGTAATTTTTATATATGATGCACCTTTCACACATTGCGAAAATTTTATGGATAATAGTTGAGAAATAACTGATTTTTCGTGATTTTTTTGGTAGGTGTTCTTTGAAGGGTAGTAAACCGCCATTCAAATCTTCACAATTTTTTTTCTTATCTTATAAGTGTTTCGAAAATTATGAAAAAAATTGGAAAGGTACACCTAATTAGTAGCTTCAATTCGTGTTAGTTTCATTTAAATATCTTGTACAGTTTCAAAGAAAAAGGACTTTAAAGTTTGGGGTTTCAGCCCTTGTTCCCTCAAAACGAGTACAGTTAGAGGTTTGATAATTTACGAAAAATTATTTCTAGGTACTAGAAATAAAATAAATACATCAAAGTCAAGAAAGACGCCAGTGCAGATTTCATAAGGAAACACGGTGAGACCCTTTATAAAACTTGTATTGTAAACTGAATCGTGTCCCTTTTGAAAACAATAAGAAGGAAAACAATAAGAGTCTCAAAGGTGAAAAATATTTTGTTTCATTTATAGATGATTATAGTAAGATTGCTAGGATTTAAACTATTAAACCTAAAACAGAAGTTTTTAATTCCTTTGTTCAATAAGTAAAATAGGTTGAAAACTTAGGAAATAAGAGAATTGGTATTATGAGATGTGACATTGGTAGGGAATATTTAAATAGTAAGATTTATGACTTTACAAAAAAAAAGGATATCAAAATTAATCCCTGCCCCATATATGTTCATGAACTAAACGGTGTGATTTAATAGAATAATTATGAATACATCTCATTGTTTACTTGCAGAAGCTATTGTAGAAAAAAATGTTGGCCAGAAATTGTCTGTGGTGCAACTTATTTGAAAAATCGCTCTTTAGGTAACACCATTGAGAATAAAATAACCTATAAAGTATTTTTTGGAAAGGAACCAGATGTTTCTAACTTTAATTTATATGGAATTAAAGATTTTGTTACGAAACCAGAACAAATAACTTCTAAATGGGATAAAATGGTAAATATGTGCATTTGAATCGGTTATAGTGAAGTGGGATATAAAGTACTTTTGAATAATAAAATCATTGTCGCTAGGCATGTTGATGTTATCCAAGAAAACATATGCTGTATTGGATTGACTGAGGGTGAATCTGATGAAGATCAAGCGATTGTGATTTTTGGGTAAAAGCTACGGCTAGAGAAATAGATAGATTGAAACAAAATAATGATATCAAATGGGTCTAAATGTTGAACAGATGGATGTAGAGACTATATTCTTAAATGATCATTTAGAACGAAAATCCACCACTGGTTTTCTTATTAGGTTATTTAGTAATGTATTATATTGGAAATCGAGAAAGTAAAAAGATGTTACAGAAGAGTCTACATATGCAGAATATGTAGCTTTAAGTGAAGTTTAAAGTTCCAAGACTGTTTTTGTTTTATACATAAAGAACTCCAAAAACATAAAGTTTTTTTTTTTTTTTTTTTTTTGTTAAAAACTCCTTTGTAAACAATGACATTTTGTAAGGGACTTAAATTTATGAACTTAAAATTAATCCTCTTACATACATATGCAAATTGTTACATTAACTTATTTTTTTATTCGCATGTACATAATAAATTACATAAATGTTTATATTCATACAAATGAATGTATATAAATTAATTAATTTTCACCACATTTTGAAACATTATATTATTATAATTAATATTTCTTTTGTATGCTTTTTTTTTTTTTTTTTTTTTTTTTTGTAGATAAATTAATGTATCAAAATATTATTTTTATAAGAAGAGGAAGTCACGTGAATTGTGGTGTTTTAATAAATAAATAAGTAATTAAATTTCCCATGCAATTTTTTATTTCTTTTGTCTGAGATAGTTATATCCTCTGACTTGTCACCATTTAGTGGGAGAGCTGGTAACGCAAATTTCATGAAGTATTTTATGCACCTTGGAATTTTGCTGTATTGCATCTCGTGTGAAGGTAAGACATATATGTGTTTCCTGGACCATAGGGGAAAAAATATGTCACAAAAATAGTATTTTATTCACAATCTTTAATGTACAGTTAAGGGAAGTTGCTTTATTTCTAGAACTACCACAAGTGTCCTGTCCTTAAGATTGGTGCTGTCACTCACTCTTACGGTTACACGCAGTGTATTGCAGTTAGACATGCGCGCCGAGGCTGAATTTTCCGGCGGCGGCGCGCTGGACAAAAATGGCCGGTGGCGGCGGCGCGCGCGGCGTGGGCTATTTTTTTAACCTCCTTAAATATGTTTATATATATATATATATATATTTGTCCAATATTTCACAGGCTCAAAAATAGTCCAATTTTGATGAACTTTGGTACAAAAATCGTCTAATTTGAAGCGTCAAGTTCGTTAGCCAGGATAATCCGTCCTCCGGAACATGGGGTTTGGTACGATATTCGTGCGAAAAAAAAAGGATTTCGTTTAGAGCCTTCTGCTGAAATTCAAGGAAGATAAATATGCCGGACAAACCTAGTAATGTTCTGTATAACATATTCTTTTTCGAACATGGCCACCGCGCATGAGCGAACGCCAGTGGACACTTTTTTGTAACGCTTAGGTCCACCCGACAAACCTATGTAATGTACTCTATAAAATACAGTTATCTCTTTTGCAAATGGCCACTGCACATGCGCGTACTCCAGCGGACACTTTTTTGTGACACATACAGTCGCCTTTTTGTAGGTGGCCACTAAGCATGCGCGACCGCCACTGCACCTGCGCTAACGCCACTGCGCATGGGTGATCACACCTGAGCATGCGGGAACCCTACTGCGCATGTGCGAACGCCAGCGTACACTATTTTGTAACGTTTTTTTTTTCCAGTTTAGTCACCGCTTAAACATATTTATGCTAAAATCGTAACGGTTACGTTTTCGGGTTTAAATACTTGCAGATACTCGTGTAATAGGTCCCTTAACATACGAAAACGAATGGAACCATTTTTAAGGCTATATCTGTAACAGTCTTTGAGATATGTGGAACAAACATTTATGTAACTCATTTTTGGTTTTGGTACATGAAATCGTGGGATTCCATTGAAATGTTTGAATTTCATCTAAACTAAGATATTGATTACATTTGGAGTTGAGGAAGTATTCGAAAAAAATATTTTATTAGTAGACAACAGTTTGGGATTTCGTATTTTTTAGTAAATATCTTTAAATCCGTTGAAAAGTCGTGGGAAGGGGAAGGTTACCATTCGAAAGCTTACTGATGTCTCTATAAAACTGGTTATAAAGTAATTTCCGATGGGGTGATGTCAATCGGAGAAATAAAGGCTTAAAACTTCGAATGCGTTTCTTTTATTCTTTTGAACGGGGTTTTGTGTTTGTTTAACTCACTTGTTTCAAATTGTAATTGTCAGAAAAATTAGTCTCTTAGTAAAAGAAGGCAAGGAAATAAGAAGCTAAATGATACTAATCGTGTTTTCGCAGGGCGAACGTTTGTTGGCGGGGGAGTCAGTTCCGGTTAGGTTACTGTCAGTTTCCTGTTGCGGCGACTTCCTTCTGTTTGAGATTTTATATTTTTAACGAAACATCAAACCCTAGCAAAAACTGTATTTATTCCTTTACTAATAGCACTAGGGATATGACCGGACCCGCGCTAAGACGACGCAGTTCCTGCGAGTCGGACTTTTTTTTAGTTTTTCTCTTAAATTTCGAGGTTTCCAAACTATTTCCCTCAAAAGCTGGATTTATTTGTTAAGTATATAAAATTATTTTATCTTACGCTTTTCCGATACAAACTTTGTCATTTGCTAATCAACAATCACACCATACAAGCGTTTAGTTGATGAGAAGGTAAGCTCAAAATGGCGCCGGCCGGTCAACATGTAGTACACTCGCAGTTTTCCTACACTCACCCACCCGTTACACCATTTCGTCAAGTATTGCCAACGAAATCGGCGCGCCGACTGAATAGGCTCGGCGGCGGCGCGCCACTCAAAACCCGGCGTAGCGTAGCGGCGCCGGCGCGGCGCGCATGTCTAATTGCAGTCTATCATCGGCTAAATTTATTTTCATGTTTGCTGATTACTAAACCTCAGAAATAGTGTCTGCCCTTTTGTAATTATTTTGAATTATGGTGTGTAAATAGCGGTGTGAAGAAAAAACTTCATTTAATATTACAAAAAACCCGGGTTTTTTTTATATGTTATCCCCCTTAAAAGTTTCTGTCTTATATATTATTCATTATAGAATTGCCTTAATTTTACATTAAACAATTATGGCTTCTGAATATAACACTATTTTTGGCCCATAGTTTGTTACTGATTACCTGATTACCTTTTTATCTACCCTAGGGACCCACTATAGCAAAATTTCAAGGTGCATAAAACACTTGAAAAGTGTGTTACCAGCTCTTGAACTAAATGTTTAAATACGGTTGCAATTATGGTAAAAATATTGTTGCTCGCCAAATCAATGTCGTTATTGAAATTCCCAAATATCTTTAATTCATTGTTGTGCATAACTGCAAGAAGAATATCTTAAATTTGTTTTTCTTCTTAGATGCCCCTATTTCCTATGATAGAAGGACTATCCTTATAGAAGAGCTCATGAACCATAACATTTGAAACAGAAGCTTTAATAGAAAGGGAAAAAAATGAAAAAAAAATATGTGAAAGTGTATTTGAAACAATATGTTAAAACTTTCCTTTTGGCATATATAACATAAACCCTGCACCACTTACCTACCTTTTTCATTCATAAAAAAAAAAAAAAAAAAAAAAAAACTCAGTCACAGATTATTACCTGAACAGGTGAACAATATAACATATTAATATTATATTTGTGCAAGGTTGAGGTTTTAGCTTTAGGTGCGAAGCTCTTAAAATAAAAAAAATATTATTTAAAAAAAAAATCAATGCAAATAACGAATATAGTTTCAGTTATAATTATTACAACTTATAACTAATCATAACCTTAATTAAATGCCTCAATTTTATTGCTATTTATTTATGGACCACACATTTTTTTTTTCTTTAAAAAAATTAAACACAGGGAGTTTGGTTTGGATTTTCTTTAAAACGGTATTGCAATTAAATGATTTGGAATCATTTAATTGTAATAAAATAAGGGTACTTTTTTAAATAAGTATACTTTTTAAAATAAGGGTACTTTTTAAAAATAGTATACTTTTTAAAATGAGGGTTAATTTATTATCCACCGCACTTTCACTAAAAAAATTGGAAAATAATTTTTTCATCTGAGCTCTCAATTTATAAACTTATATTCTCATAATTTGGACAAATATCATATAATCAATCATTTTTTAAAATATATAATATAAAGTAGGCATACCATGGATGCTGGGTTACAACTATTTAATATGAAGCATGTGTAGCATGGCACGCCCCGGCTACAGATATTTAATATAAATTAGGTGTAGCATTGCACACCGGGTAACAGCTAGTTAAATATATAACCATAATTCGTGAATAAATTCATTTTTTTCTTCCTCTTTTGAAGACAAAGCCATATTAAAACCAACATTAATGTGATCATCTAGCTTATTTTTTGATTTTGTCTACTTATTTTAGAATGTTTCGGCACCAGCTTGTCGTTTACCAGTTCATTATCTGGCCTGCAGATTTAATCTGGAAAAGGTTACAATGTAACTTTAATTGCAAATAAAATTTAGAAAATAAAATGTTGACGTTGCTTTAAATAAATGATTCTATAGAACCTTCCGGAAGAATAATGCTACTGTGGTAGTACTAATTAATTGAGTCTTTCTTCAAAATTTCTTCAAATTTTCGTTGCATACTAGATACTGATAATGATCGCAATTAAAATATATACATATTTTTGTTAGCTGGCGGCCACAAGTTTTGTTTTCCTGCTACGTTTCGTTGTATAAGCATTCCCATATAAAAGGTTGGACGAGTTGTTAACTAAAAAATCTATACTTGTTCATTAACGGGGGGCGACTTAATTTAGAATACGAAGACAGGTATAGTTGGGATTCGGCTAGGAGAAAAACGTCAGACTTTCAAAAAGAGATCTAAACGTCAGATCTCTTTTTGAAAGTCTGACGTTTTTCTCCTAGCCGAATCCCAACTATACCTGTCTTCGTATCTCTACAGCGGCTAACTATCTCCATCTACATTAATTTAGAATATTTTCCCAAGAATAACATACCATTACTTAACGCCACACACAAGTAATAACGTACTCACTTTTAATGTTCATTTCTGGAGGACTGAAATCCTCCAGAACTGTCTTCCTGACCTGTCGGGAAAGTTTCCCATAAAATTTCGCGAATGCGGAATTGAACTGTTTCATCTATCTGAACAGCTTATAGCAGTCCCGCGATGTTTTTTGTTTTGCCATTTGACACTGCCCCTTAATCGCCCCATCGTCTCTGTGTGCTCCAGATTCTGGGTCAGGAAATTGAATTTACGGTTCACTTTAAAGTGTATGACACCAGCCTTCTCTACAGCGGGAATTCAGTACAATGAAGATTATCTGATAGTGAACAGAATTAACGCGTGTATCATGTTTAGACTAGAAAACATAGTGGCCCTCCCGTTATTGAACAAGTACCACAAAATCATTATAGAATTCATCTGAAGGGACTGCTTACTCTTAAACAAATTAATATGCTTCTAATGGTCGAAAAATGTATTGTATTGCAACGAAATACAATACATAATTTCATCTAATGAGAAAGATGTGTTGTGAAGAAGCTAAAAAAAAAAAAAAAGTAACTGGATCATTAGAAATTGGAGTTTATTCCACAAAAATTGAAATAAAAAGCTGACAATTGAGTCATCTGTTAATCATAAGCAATTTATAATTATCAAAAACACCTTTGCTTTAACCAGCACCTCTCCCAAAATCTTTCATTCATTTATTTCTCTCTGTACAAGGCATTTTCCCCTATAAAAGACAAGTTATTTGATTAAATCTTACAATTATCGTTTGCTACTCTTTGTCCACACTCTATCCTTGAGTTAATTTAATCTCCTCTTTTGATATGATATAGCATAATGTAAAATTGTTTGCTAAGCAAATAAAATTTTACCAATTCTTTTTAAGCACAACTTATTAAAAACAAAAAAAAATATCATTTACATTAGTTTATCTCCTAATTTACATGACAACATTTCAATAATGGGTGTTTCTTATTGGAAATTTAATTTAGATTTTAAAAGTGTGGTCGTCATTTACGATACATAGACTAGAAATCCGGAAAACACTGTTTTTCATAAGAAAACCCAATACTTTTGAAAATAGACAAAATTTTGAATAGCTCTGCTACATGTTGAGATAGGACGCTCATTTCTGCGTCCCTGAACAACAAATGAGGTGCAGAATAAACCCTTAAAATTATGACACCTCAATGTGGGACACACCGTATAATAACAACTATTTAAAAAAATCAGTGGCACCCCCTTTCCGAAATAGACCCATTCAGTTTAACAAACATTGTGGGATATCTTAGAGAGCATTGAAATTCCCATCGATAAGACCCTCAGCTCTTCACATTTAAATAAATGTCCCGATGTGTTATCGTAACGATATGCGCAGTCAGGGATCACCTGGCTCGTGATTCTGAACACATTATAGATGAACCAGTCTTCCATTTTAATGGTATTTGTAAGGAAATATTTAATTAAGTTTTTTATATAATTATTTCATTCTATTGGTTTATCCCTAGATTGTTAATTATTGAAAATAATAAATTTAATTTGTCTATTCATAAGAAAATCATTTGTGATACGAGTATAATGACTAAAAAATAACAATTTTCATATTGAAACTTGTACTGAAATTTAAATGAAAAACGATTATAGTATACGTATTTCAGGAGGCTTACTAATTATTTCATTTAGCTGAGTCATGTGACATAAAATCCTTCTAGTTGCGGCAATGCCAGAAGTTGATTTTTCAAACAGGTGATGTTCCCTTTATTAAGGATGATCTCTACTTCCTTTCTTATCAATAGTCTGGCAGAGGACTCTCAAAAACCTTAACTAATTTTCCCAAACATAGGAAGAATTCATGAAATTCTTGTCGATGATGACACAAACTTAATAAAGTGATAAAACGTCTTGAAATCAACAAGTATATTAGATAAGTTATAGCTATGATCATGTGGATTTCAATTAATTTGAAAATATTATTATTTTAATATTATGTGAAAATATTAGCTTGCCCCCTCAACATCCAATGACAGCTACGTTTTACAGATGCACCAATAATAAAATAAGAGTCATGAATTGGTATATCCAGCAGTTCGACTTGTATATCAAGCCTTCATCGTGGCTATAAAGGAAGGAAGAACTGATAAATTTGGAAGACGCTAAATCACTAGCATTGGTTACTTCCAGGTGGCATATCAATTTAGGAGACACAATATCCGACTGAAATTTGTAATGAGTTGTTATAAGAAAGTAATTGAGATAATGCGTTTGTTTGTAATGAGTAAAGAAGGCTGATGTAGTAGAAGTGGCATGAAATAGGAAAGATGAATGGCTGTGAGAGACAGAGCTTGGCTGTATCTCTTCATTAAGTACTGAGGAAAGCTGTTGACTCCTTCCTAACTTTCCAGCACCACCTTGAATTGTCTTAATGAAGCCTTAACAGTTCCTCCATCTGTGTCCTCTCTCCCGATTCAGTTTGTCCAACAAAACTTTCCAACGATCCGTTCAATAACTTTATTACCTCTGATTGACCGACTGTTTTGTCAATTTTTCCATAATTACTTTTTCCGTACTGCCTTTACTCCGAGTACAAAAATAAATAGCCTTTGCTTCAAATTACGTTTCTTATATGTAATTGAATCTTATTGAGTGATATTACAACAAACGTTTATGACGATAAATTTTTCCCCTTCGTTTTACAGTCCCTCATTTCAAACAATGAACTTTAAAATTAGACACGGAAAAGTGTGCATTTTAGCGAAAATAAAATAATTTCATGTAGAATTATCTCATATTTTGTATAAATCCAAGTTTAGCTTGAAAGGCAGGGGTTAGATTTCTGATATAAACCCATTTATTAATAATCTAAGGGGTTAGGTCCGCCAGTAAATATACTATTGTCATACCTGTTGGTGGAGACCGTCGTCACTGCATCTGTGCGAGTACTGTGGGTGAACGCTTTCGACTTAAGTACGTCATTATCAAGTTATATGTTAAGTTAGTACTGAATTTTGTTTGTAATGTCAGAGTATTTATACTAGGGTGGAGTAAGTAGTTTACTTCTGTGTAGGGTTGTCAAGGTAGGTTGTTTGTCTGTACTCTGTGCAGGTGTTCGTTCAGGTGAAATGTTTGTCAATTCCGTGGGTCATTGCCGTCTAAGGGTCGTCCATTTATTAATTACTAAATTCTTTCTTTAGTCCTCTTTTAACACCTATATTAAGTGGAATTCGCCTTAACCTCGTTTGGGGAGTACCTCTAATCACTTTGCTTTGTACAAAACATCTGTTGCATCGATGAACAAAGCCGCATACCTCAGCCTATTGACACAACCTTAAAGGCAAATACCTTTTGAATACTATACACGATGCTACAATGAGTACATTTTCGCAGCTTGGAAAATCATCTTGAATCCTTCAATCAACCAAGGGGAGAAAATAATTTTTCTATTGGAGAAAGATAAAAGTATGAAGTATAGGACAAATTGCAGTACCTGGATCACTACAACGCTTTTCCATAACACGCTCGAAACCCGGATTCGTTTAGAAATATTGCTTATGAATATTTTGGAGTCCTCATTGATGTATTTAGCTAGTTGCCTCCGGGGAAAGAGGGGAAATTAAAGAAATAGAACGAACAAATACCGCAATTGCAAAAATAAATCTAGATATATTATAAGAAGAAACTTTAATGTAGAACTTGAAGAAACATTCAAATTAATAAAAAAAATATTTCCATTTAGATATCAGCAATTAAAGAAAATCAACTGCAAGCTTCTTGTATTTTCAATTGGATATATTTTGATATATCAGACATGTTTGGTGGCATGAAGGTAAAACACCATATTCACTGTTAAAGATTTCAGGAGATTTATTATGTAATGAAATAACAAATTTACTGATGTTTACGGTAACCCAGGGCGAACGATTTGGATACTTTAAGGTGTATTTTCACTATTTATTCTTTGGTCGCTTAAAACAGATAAACATTAGTCTAACAACAAATTTAATTTTTGATTTCTTATTGTACAATAAGTTATAACAAAATTTTGCCTTTTCTAATCTTGTTTCCATGCCTCAAAACGAATTTACTTCGTATAAGTGAAATAATATTAATAAATTTCTATCTTGTCGTAATTTGTTTTTGGTTGTAAAAATAATAATATGTTTTTCTTCCCAGCAGAACAGTAGAAATAGACCAGCTTAAAAATAGTGGTGTACAACAAATTTCCCAAGAATTTCTTTTCCAACCGCATTACCGCAGACTAGGGATCCTGCAATTTGATAAAGTGGCATACAATTTTGCAGGATTTTCCCTTTCGTGCATATGTATGTATCATGTTGCATGTGAAGAGACACCATTTCCATCAGGGCTATTATTATGATAATTTATCATATTTGTCAATACATTTTATAAGGAGTTTTCTAGTAACACAAACAATTTAATCTTAGGCAATTTGTTTTAATGATAGCCTAATCCATATACTTACTTCTGAGCTGATGTAAATTTATTTTCACCTCGTATCCATTTATCAGGATATTTATTTCTAATTATCCATAATGAGATTCTGTTTGTAAATATTTATACAGCGCTTATTAAATTCGTAAGACACTTATTATTTAAACATTTTTATTATATCTTTCTAATATTACAATATATATATATATATATATATATATATATATATATATATATATATATATATATTCTAATATATTCTAATACATGTATATATATTTATTTTAAGGACATCAGAACAAAATATAAATGATTAATTTATTTCTTTTATTTTACCTCCAATCGATATCGCTGGCTTATAAAGGGTATGCTAAAGAATTATAGTAAGGAATAGTTCATCTTCTCAGTAAAGACAAAATTTATATTGTCTTAACAAAGTTTGTCTCTTTTCAGGAGAAAAATGCGATGCCGTGACCCCTACATCCAGAAGCCTAGCTATCGCCGTTTCATGAACCTTACTCTCAGTTATTGTCAGTTGCATTGGCCACCTAATTTTTTTCACGTTAGAATATCCGCTTATTAAACATTAGTCATCTAATAAAAGTATAAAAGTGTTGCCGAAATCCTTTTTTTTTTCTTCTTTTTTTTTACGGTTTAAAGTTTATCCTATACCGTTTAAATATATTGAAGCAATAATTTTGCTAGCATGTTCTATTCTCTTCTTCGTTTACCATTTACCTACTGGTGTGAACCATTTACCTACTGGTGTGAAAAACATAATACTTTTTGTTTTTAAACAATATTCAGCTTCTAGAGCTCCCATTGTTTAATGTTAATATTTTCTGATAATATGTTATTTCCTTTTGTTTTCATATTTTATGATATACTTTGTTAACAACAAATTTTGCTGTTATAGGCTGTTTAAGTATTAATCTATTTTTCCCCATAATTTTTTTTTATGGTAATCACTTTAAATATTCTTTTTTCAACTTTACATAAAGTTATATTTATCGTAATTTATCAAGAAAAGACACTAATGTTATACGTGTTACGTCGTTCATTACGCTTTTTTTTTATTTTTATTTTTTTTTTACAACAAAGGAGTGGAGCGCAAAATAATGGAAACCCTGTTTATTTTAGTAGTAACATCACAATTAAGAATAAAGAAATGACATACGCGGAGAGAGTTTTTCAACCAGGCATGATTCAAACCATGCGTAGGCGGGCGAAATAAGCAACCGCCGTTAAGTGGGAGTAAAGTTTTTTTAAAGAGCGCTTGCTCGGCCTTTTGTATGCAGGAAAATCAGCTTTTTAATTTTATCCTTAAAACCGACGAAATAGAATATAAACATTGTATTTACTGAGCAGGCTAGCTATTCGTTAAAAAAAAAAATAAAAAAATAATCCCTATGACTTTGCTATTTTTATTCAAGTATGTGTGCCCGGTAGATTAACGCTCATTTGGACAATTTTATTTTCATACTGTCCAGAATCATTTCATTCTTTCCGACCAACTTTTCAATGAAACATGAGTAGACCAAAAATGTAGTTAAATACTTTCAACCTGAAATATGTCGTTGTAATATATTTTCTCTGCTTGTGCAAATTATTTTTCAACGTTACATTACTTTTTTGAAATCAGCATTATATGCTAACTTAAAAAAAGTAATACAACATTTAAAAATAATGCGCACTGGCAGATAAAATTAGAGTTCTTCTACAAAAAACAGGATTTTTCTAAATAACGGCAAATGTTTCTAAGAAGGGCATATGTCTAGAGCAAAAACAGATAGATAAGTGAAGTTGGTAGCAGTTAACTATATTTTTGGTCTAGTTTCTCTCCCTTGGGTATTGTCATCTACTTGCGACGCACCCTGTATATATGTACATGTATATATATATATATATATATATATATATATATATATATAACTATTAATGTAATAGTATTATGATGGTAACTTGAAATATCATAAATTGTTCCCTTACCTATTTTTGCCTTAGCGACGTTTGCATACAGCAGCCCTGAGATGACAGATATCCAGAGAGTCAGCATGGCTCCTTAAATAACAGAACAAAATGTCATTTGAATAGATAGCCAAAGCAAACTTATAGATAAAGTTAAGTAAAAGATTTTTATTCAAAACCAGAAATTAAAATAAACTCTTTCCTAAGCACTAAATGGAAATGCACTTAATTAATATTTTATCCGATATTCAAAGATATTTCAATATGGAAGCAAGTATAAGTGTCTATGTGCTTCTGTAATTGCATTTAAAGCCCCAATTTAATAAATATTTTATGTCAATGTTTCTCGAGGATGAAATCCTTCTCATTCATTCAAAATTATTCATCAGTGAGTTCAATCAATCGTAAACGTCACTTCTTTGATAATACAATATAACACTAATCGTACCGGGTTAGAAGATGTAATAAGGATAAATTTTGAGCAGAACCTAAAATATATATAGATAAGGTGTTTCGACTACCAATTTCGTTAGCTCTATCCAATTTTGATGCAATTTGGCCACATTCAGTTTCATAAAACGACAATTATAAATCATACTTACATTGGTGATCCTTTTATTTTTAACTAATACCCGAGGAATCTTTTAAACTAAAGCTAAATGAGCTAAAAATATTTACACGATACTGACTGATATTCTATGATACAGTAACTCCATTCATAAGGAATACTTAGCATTTAATAATCTCTTATAATCATAAAAAACGTGTAAAGAATAAATAGAACAACCCCAAATATACTAAAACAAACCCAATTAACATGTATACTAGTTAAATACTTTCACAAAATAAAAAGCACGTCACTTCTGAGGAACTACGTAATCCACTTCTGACTTTCCTCGGGATTTAGGTAGTTTCGAGTTCATTCCTGAATAATTTGCTTAAAATAACGTATATCAATAAAGTAAAAAGTGAATGGTTTACTTTTAAATTTTTAATAAGCAACTGTTTAGTTATTATTTTTCAATTAATTTCGTTCCAGTATTTTTTCTATGCGAGGAGCTACACTACTTAATAAATACCCAACAATTTCAGCGTCCCTATGTAAAAATTCCGTCACGCAGGAGCTGCATAACTAAGCACTTTCCTCAGAATTGGGTAGTGTAGACTGCTTTCCAGAACAATTTGCTTAAAATATCCTACATAAATGAAATAAAAACATGAATTGTTCTCTTTTAAATTTGTAATGAGTAACTGATCAATTATTAATTTGCTTCCAGAGTTATGTTTACACATGGTTCCTATTACACTACGTAATAAATACAAAAAACCTCATATTATCGTATTTTGATCTAACGCAGGAACAGGATACAGTCACTCTAGTGGTAGAAAGCGCTTCTTGCGGCGGCTTTGTGAACCTACGTCTGGCGGGCTTTTCTATTGAAATATATTACAAATTAAACCCCCGCTTTCCGATTGACCGATTCAGCTCATTTTTACAACACTTCTTTCTCATGAGTTACCCACGACGTATACCGCGTTTCGTTACAATACAGCAGAAATTACGACCGGTATGAGTATATTAGGAATTTGGGTCCGGAGTAACCCCCCCCCCCCCCCCCTCCAAATAACTCGATTTAGTTTATTTTTACAACACATATTTACCTGTGGATTACCACTACGAATACCGAGTTTCGTCGAAATATACCAAAAATCACGGCTGGTAGTGGCGAATTGGTATTGTGGGTCCGGAGTAAACCCCCCCCCCCCCCCTCCTAATGAACCGATTTCGTTTATTTTTACAACACATATTTACCTGTTGATTAGCACTACGAATACCGAGTTTCGTCGAAATATACCAAAAATCACGGCTGGTAGTGGCGAATTGGTATTGTGGGTCCGGAGTAAACCCCCCCTTCTAATGAACCGATTTAGTTCATTTTTATATCTCACTTTTCTCTCTATATTAACACTACGAATACCAAGTTTCGTTGAAATATAACAAATATTACGGCTGACATAGTCAAATAAGTGTTTTGGGTTCGGGGTAAACCCCCCCCCCCTTCCGGTGGACCGACTTTGGTGGTTAACGAACTCGTTCAATCGTTTGCTAATTGAATGCTATATACCAAGTTTCGTGACGAAAAAACAAAAACTCTGGCCGCTATCGTGTTAACAGACACATATATATATATATATATATATATATATATATATATACATATATATATATATATATATATATATATATATATATATATATATATAGATATATATAAATTTTAACGGGGGTCATTTTCGGTGTCTACTAGGTAGGATCGATAAAGATTTGAAGAAATGTTTCAAAAATTCCGTCATGAGTCCAACCTCAATAGCTACATTCCTTCGGAGGAAAGTGCTAAAAGAGAACTTCTTACAATAATAAAGCTGGAAAGACATAGAGTACGCCTTGTGCTAGTAGTCAGAACTGTACAACCTGGTTATATCAAGACAGAAGCAATCCTTGTGGGAGCTTTGCCAGCCTACATTTGGCGGGAGAATTCTTTTCAAGCATATTATCATAGTAAAAAATAAATCCCCCCCTTCCGATAAACAGATTTAGTTCATTTTTGCAACACTTCTTTCTTATTAGACACCCACCAAGTTTACTGCGTTTCGATACAAAAGAGCAGTAAATACGACCGCTATGAGCAAATTAGTAATTTTGGTCCGGAGTAAATCCCCCTCCTAATGAACCGATTTAGTTTAGTTTTACCATACACGTTTCTCATTAGATGTATATAGAGTTTCGTTAAAATTTTGGGTGTCTACTTGGTAGGATCGATAAAGATTTGAAGGAATTTTTGATTTTATCTACATCAGGTCATAAGTTGTTTATATCCTTCAAATAAATTACCAGTCTCTTCACAGACGGTTCAGTTCTACAAAAAGGTTGTAACTGGCCATATTGTGTCGATGTCTGGCTTCCCGTAGTGAAATGCAGTCTTAGATCAAGGGGTTGTCCACACCGCTAATTCTAACCTTGCCTAATCAAATTCGATATAAGGATTATATAACTCACTAACCACCCTCCTGCGAATAGGGCTTAATTTTTCGAACTTTCTTGTAGAATTAATTAATGTATGTCTGCTGAGATTCTGTCTTCATTATAGAAAATATATGCTATCTATTACGTATTTCATTTAATCAATGTTACCCTGAGTCCTGCGTACAGTGAAATACAAGGGCGCAATTGGTAACTAGGCTCATGTACTTTTATTGGACGGGTTTAATCCACTTTCCTCCCTGGACCAATTTGTCAGACCATTCTTATCGGCATTGAGAAACCGGGGCCCTAACAGCCAATGCCCTCAGCCTCCATTCACTTAACTCTATTAGATTTCCTTCTAAATTTCTTTTACCACAGACTCCATTAGAGGGCGTCATTTGGCTGATGGCTTACGGAAAAAGTGCATTTGCCGTCCTTTAGTGGAAAGAGACACGCTCCGCTGACAATTATACAAATTAAGGACAAATTCTCTCTCCCTGAAATGACAAGCATCATAACTTATGATATCAGACATTTCTTGGTTGCCATTTGTTTAATATCGTTTGTCAGTTTCCAATCATCCTTTTTTGGGGGAGGTGGGAATGAAAATGTATGGCCATATGTAGAAAATCTACACAACATTAAATCCAAAGTTATCACTTACAGAGCATTTGAGTCTCTTTTCCGCATTTCATTTTCATGTTGGTGTTTCTAATATTTATTTTATAATTGTGCTTTTAAAGAATAAGGATTTCTTACGACGCGAAAACTCGACACGAAACGTTCGACAAATAATCAAGACCTTTGCAAGGTCAGTAGATATTAGTAATTAAGAGAACATATATTTTCTTTTGGCGCGAAACATAACTCGTACTTTTTGTCCCTCTCTATGATCACTCTACCGGCATCTAGTGCTGAAGAAAAGCTTCTTGGAATCTTGCCTTCCAAAAAGCACGCCAAATATGTATTTTTGTAAACCTTCTGTTTTTTTTTCGGTGAAACCCAACCATTCCTTTTTTTTAAAGTAATTATCTTTACAAATAGATCTTGATAGTTTTTTTTTTTTTTTTTTTTTTTTTTTTTTTTTTTTTTTTTTTTTTTTTTTTATGGATGATAGAAGAAGAAGAAAACTTTATTAACAAATAATAAAGTGAGCTTTATCGGGTTGCTGGCCGATAAAACTCCTGTAATTTCACGTTATAAATAAAATAGAAATGTATCTGTTAATCTATAAGTTGAATATCAAATTATTATGTTTAATAATGATGCCACGAATGTAGTATAATTTAATGACTCACATGGGTGCCATATATGCAGGGTGGCCCAGATAAGTGGGCCAACAGAGAAATAACTACTAAACGGTTGGAGATATCAAAATATTTTAAATGAGCAAAGTTGTAGGTCTCGTTGAGTCCTATAAAAGAGTGCTCACGGAAATAAGAAAATTACACTTCCAAGGGCTCATTTGGACCTTTGATGGGAGGTGTACCTGATTACCTATATGTTGTAATACATTTTTTTAATAGGTTCTGGTGCGTCAAGTATTTCTCTGTAAAAATACGTTTTTATTTACTTGTATTCCTGATCTGAAATTAGGCGGATAAAATTTAGTCGGGCGGAAGCCTTTAGACATATTTATTTCGATGGTATAATAATAATCTAATTTAAAAAAAAAAAAGTTTTTTTTTTTTTTTTTTTTTTTTTTTTTAATACGTGGCAACACGTAATGGCCATTAAAGGAAGGCCTAAAAAATGTAGTGTCTTCCATGACCCATTAATTAATGTTAGTAGTTTTAGTCATACGTATGTAAATATAATAACTATACTGTAAATAGCAATACTGCAAATAATGTTTAGCTCTTATTTCTGTACACATCTCTACCAAATTTTGTTTTATTTTCCCTTAACACTTTTAGCGCGGTTCCTCCCTCCCCCATAGGGAGGAACCCCGCTTATAAGGTTGATACAATGAAACAATCCGGAAGTGCCGACTAGAAAATTTTGCGTTTCAGAACCCCTAGAAACCGAAAATAACGGTGGTTCAAATTTGTATATATATATATGTATATATTTATTTATATATATATATATATATATATATATATATATATATATATATATATATATATATATATTTGTCTGTTCGCTCTCTAAATAGAAGACGAATGGTCCGATTTTGATGAAATTTGGTACAAAAATCTGTCGTCCAATTTGAAAGGTCAAGTTCGTTAACCAGCAAAATCCGCCCACTGGAAGATGGCGTTTGGGGCGAAATTCGCGCAGAAAAAATCGTAACGCTTACGTTTTTGAGTTCATAAGCTTGTAAGTACTCGTTTTATAGGCTTCTTGGGCTAGAAAAACGAATGAAACCATTTTCAAGGCGATAGCTTTAACCGTTGTCGAGAAAATTGGAAAAATAGTTTTTGAATACCGTTTTTGGTTTGGGTACTTAGAATAACGGGATTCAGTTGAAACATTATGTGCATGTTCTACTTTCATTAAAACTAATATGTTGAAAGTTATGTTACGTTTGCAGTTAAGGAAGGGTTAGAATAAAATATTTTATGAACAGATATGAAAAGTTTTGGAAACTTCGTATACTTTCATTAATATCTCGAACACGGTTGGGAAATCGTGGTAAGTGGATTGAAACTATTTGAAAGCTTACTAAATTCTCTACAAAAATAATTCTAAAACTATTTTTGATTAGGTTATGTCAATCGGAGAAATAAATGCTTAAAACTTCAAATACGTCTGTTTTGTTCTTATGAACGGGTTTTTGTCGTTCGTTTGTAATTTTTGACTCTTTCCCTTGGTTTTTTATTGCTTTTTATTTCTTTAATTTCTTATGTTGTATTTGTAAGGAAAATGTATGTGTGTGTAAAACAGGATAGGTAAAATGAGACCAATTTTCTGTTGTCAGAAATAATGAAAAGTTTTGGGAACTTCGTATAATTTCTTAATATCTCGAAAACGGTTGAAAATCTTGGGAAGCGAAAGGTTACCATTCGAAAGCTTACTAAATGGTCTACAAGAAAGGTTCTAAAGAAAGTTTTGAATAAGTGAAGTAATGTCAGCTTTGGATTTGTCGATTTCCTTCAAATGTCTTGAAACTGTCGAGGCTCCTACTCTGAGTTCTTTGGCATATTCCCTAGTGTTTTTAATTGCTTATACTAGTCAAATGTATTTGTCAATAAAACAGGATACGTATAATTAGAATCAATATTTTGTTTGTTAGAATTCGATGATGCCGTATGAATATCTAGATTACAGTACTGGTGTTGATTTCGTTCTTTAGAATTATTCTTGGTATTCCCTATTTTCATCTGTTACCCATAGTTTTTTATTGTTAGTAGGTTTTTCTTATTGATTATAGAATATAAATCTATTTGGCTATAAAACAGGATACGTAAAATTAGTGACAATATTTCGGAGATTTCTGAGCGAAATACTTTTAAGATTTTCTACCACCACGAACGGCTTTTTTCCTCTATTTTTATCCACTAGATAGGCTTTATTTTGCATATTATTCTATATAAGTTTTATTCAGCAGGGGATTCTGATGGAATGTCGTGTTTTTGCTGTGGATTTTAAATACGATGTATCTAAGATTGGATAACATTAGCGAGTCTACATAGTTAAGAACCGACGACGGAGGATTACTTCTTGCTATGATTTAGTCTACATATGTATATTAAGTCCTAAATCCAAAAAATAAACTTCACAACGGTTAGATACTATGAGCGTATATGGCGGTTCAATGCCCGTAGAACACAATGGGGCCGCAGGAAATTTACCTGCTAAGAGTTAATCCTCAAGAGCTGTAAATATACCCCAGGTATCTGCCGACACAAATACAAAGCCTAGGCGGAGAGCACCCCAAAAACACAGATCCAAAAATAGGTTATATACTAAATATTCATAAAGATTACTTAGTTGTAAACCGATTCATCAATTAGCAATCAATAATTTTCAACAAAGGTTATATACTAAATATTGATAAAAAGTATTTAATTAGAAAAAAATCAATATTCCACAAGACTTGTTTTTGGTCCATTTGTGTCTACTCCGTAGACTTAATTAGGTATATTATTCTATTGTAGTTGGGCAACTAAACTTTGTTTTATTTTGTTAAATAAAGTTTTTTTTTTTACTTGTTATTCGTCAAGACTTTTATTTGTCCTTGTGTATTTACTAGATACGTTTTATTCGGCATATTATTCTATATAGGCTATATTAGGCAGGGTATTCTACTCAATCTTGTGTACTTCTTCTTGATCCTTCTGTACATGGGCGTATATAAAAACAATTTCGGGGGGGGGGGGGCTGAGACCATTTCCAGGGTATGGAATACTAAATATTTAGAGCTTGGAATAGTTTTAGGCAACTAAAACGCTATTGCACGTAAAATAAAATATGTTTTATGAACTAAGTGATCTTATTTAATTTATTTTTAAGGGTTTTACGAGAAGTTTTTATCCTCAATTCAAAATTTCGGGAGGGGCTGCAGCCCCCTCAGCCCCCCCCCCCCCTCATATACGCCCATGCTTCTGTATCCTCTAGAAAGGCTTTATTAGGCATATTTTGTATTGATTTATAGAGCTTTGCTTTAGAATGAGAGCCAGATTCTGTAATTTCCGCTTCTGTGTAAAAGTTAGCTACTGTCGGTCTCCCTGACGCCTTAATATCACTTTTATTCGAGATGTTCGAGAGGATTTTGACAATTTTCACGAGATATATAAAAAAAATAAGTTTATTTCTTTTCTAAGCTTATCAAATGGCACTAGGGACATGAACGGAACCGCGCTAAGATGCTGCAGTTCCTGCGAGTCGGACTTTTTTTAGTATTTAGTTCCATCAGTTTGTAATATTGTATAAAACTGTATTTTTGTACTTTAAAAAGAGCAAGTCACTTTGCGAAGCTCTTAAAATAAATTAAAAAAAAATCATCTGAAATTCTTTAAAAAAAATGCACTTTAATTTATTCAAGTGGTATTTTTGTTGGGACAGGGGTAATTCAGCTTAGGAAAATGTGTTTAGCATTCAAAAAAACGATTCCATTTAGTGTAAACTATGAAAGCCTAATAGCATTGAATATATTATAAGTACTGTACATCAGGTCACGCAGAAATTATTGTAATATATGAATTTGTAAACAGCCATGTAGGCTTTAAAGGAATTGAAAAAGTAGACAGTCTTTAAAGGCAGTCAAAATCAGAAAGGAATTAAGCTGACTAGATTCAATTGATCTGGAGAGGTTCCCCAAAAACGTCGTTAAAATGAAACGATAACAGGTCCACGACTACAAAGATTAGTATTTGATGAACTACTACTATTCTATATTGAAGCTGAACTAGCAGACTCGATATGTATTGAGGTTTTTTTTTGTTTGTTTCTTAAGGCGTACCAACCTTTTAGGATATTAACGCCACAGATGCTAAATAAAGTTTGGAATTTTATTTTATAAATTTATGGTTGTAATAGTCGCTATTAAGCCTTTAAATGATTAAATTATTGTCTTCAAAATGATATATTATCGAATATTAGAATTTTTAAACTTATGTTACTTAATTTAAATATTTGTTGATAGTTAATTTATGTACCTTGAGCAATGATTTCTGTTTGGTGCCGGGGTTTCGGTTTACTTCAACCCCGGGCCACGTGCCACAACAATCATTGTTTATTTAGAAGTTGTGTGTATTCTAAAAAATTAAATACATTTTTGATCTTAGTCGGGCTATCACCCATATCTTCACTCAAATTACCCGAGAGCTCAAATAGAGACCTTTCATTTTCGTAGGCACGGCATTCAGTGAAGATATGTTTGATGGAAATTACGACACCACAAGCTGGGCACTCTGGTGTTTCATTCCTCGACATTAGATAAGAATGCTTCAATCGTGTATGGCCTATCCTGAGCCGAGCAAGGACCACCTCTGCTCTCCTATTTTCCACTATAGAGGAAGTCCTCCAGGGCACAGGGTAAGCCTTTATTTCCCTTAATTTGTTTTCTCTGATATTATACCATTTAGAGATCCAGGACGATTTGATTTGACTTTTAATATAAGAAACGACGTCATTCCTTAGTACTTGGTAAAATGATACTCCTTCAGTAGTAGCTACTTTTGCTGCCTGATCAACTTTTTCGTTTTGGATTATTCCACAATGACTTGGAATCCACACAAAATTAACATCGTTTCCATTTCTCTGAAGGCAATCATGAGCTTCAATTATTCTAATGACCAATGGATGTTTAGAATAATTGTTACTTAAGGCCATAAGAGTCTGAAAAGATGGTGACTGAATTACCCCTGTGTGCAACGGCATTGATAGCCTTCTCTATAGCGAGAATTTCAGCTGTAAACATGGAAGAGATTTTATTTAGTGAAAAAATATTAATTTCTTGATTAATTAGGACCGCAGAGCCTACACCTTCGGAGGTTTTGGAGCCATTGTATTGAGGTTTCTTGCCACTTACAGTCTTCATCCATGTGGACGGATATATTAGCCAACTGGGCGGCAGGTACGCCTTAGGTAGATCATTAGGAATAAAGGAGACCCCTTATTTCCATTACCCTCATTACAAGTGTCTCCCAACCTTTTTAAATGGTGATGAAGGGGGTTATTTTTATTTATTTATTTTTATTTTTTTTAGCCAGCGCACTGCTGATGAACCGTAATCCACACTGTATTCGGACGAGCAGCTTTAGAGGAGGCTAACACACTAGCTAATCATCCGCATTCCCACACACATTCCCGTTTGATCTTTATATAAGTATAATTTATATAGGCATTATATTAATTGGCCACATTATATTAACGCGATTAGTTGAAAGATGTGCTGTATTATTTAATTATAAATACCTAGCCTATATTTTAATATTGCACCCTAAAGATAAAATTATTATCTCCATTATTCAATAGCGATGGAATGGTCCCTATTCTATAGAGAGGAGCTGAAGATAGGCAGCTAAACCTATCATTGAATGAAAGCAAAAACACCAGGGTCGGGCTTTCAGTTTGACCAACAAAACAACGACGTGCTCCAAATTTTCCAGTAATTACTATTTTTTTTCATGGCTATCCTTCTTCTGCTAAAAGCCTTTCATAAAATTAGTATTTTCAAAGAAGAACTTAATAGCTACTTATATGCTTTTTTTTATTTTTTTTTACGAAGTACTGTTCGTAAAATCACGGGAACTCATACATATACTCATTCAGATCAATATATTATTTAAAAAAAAAATGAAATTCTATAATTTATAATAGAATCCAATCATTACTAAAATGTCTTTTGGAGGACGTTGAAAATATTTAAAAACCCTTTAAATCTAATCATAACGTAATAAAATTTCTTTAGACTCTTCTCTTTGGACAAGAAAACGAAATGTACACGTGGTACCAACTATCATCTTATTCACTTTTGAAAACTCATTTACCCTTTTGTATATTTTTTGTAAATTACCTGTTGGCGTCTTTCCAGAGCCATTTAGTTTCATACTTATACACAAAGAAGAGACCATTAAGTTCCATAGGCTTACTCTTAATATATGATTCTTGCGATTATTTGTTTTTGTTAATTAGGTTTCATTTGAACTCTTAGATTTCATGCCGTTAAACAGCTCTAATTTTCGATAAAAAAGAAAAGTATTTAATCATGTCCGGTATGGATGCACACGAAAATGACGAATTTTGATACAAAAAAATTATTTATACTTTTTTTTTTAAGCAATATTTCTTTGTGTTTTACCTTACACCGACAAATCCATGACCAGTGTTGTTATCGTATCCCAGCGTTATAAGCTACTCTGGATATAATCCAACAAAAAGAATGATTTATAATTATATATCATAATGTGTTATTAATTAATATTACATAAAATATTAATTAATTACTATATATATATATATATATATATATATATATATATATATATATATATATATATATATATATATGGTAATATTAATTAATTCATATTATATAATAATTATTATTAATATTAATTATTATTATTTTTAATTAATTAATATTATATATACTAATATATAGTGGCAAAGGGTTCATAAAGTTACAATTTAGGATACTATAGTGTTTACTTTTTAAAAAGGCGTAAAAGGCAATAAATACCTTGACTTGTTTGTAATTTTATATGAATTCAATTTTCCTGAACCATGTTGTTAAAAACGTACTAGTGATAGTGTACTTAAATTTAGGACAAAAATAACTAATTAAGTTTATTTGTTATAATTGAATATTATTGTAAATTTGCAAACGGCAGGTAATATATCTCGCCTCAACCTGATGATTACACTTAAAAATGTTTTGCTTCCTGGAAATTTTCGTTTTATCTGTTGAATAAATGACTGTATACAGTTGTATATTTCGAATATTCATACAAATGCTAACATATTATATAAATATACTCATACATTTAAATGAATACTTTGGCAACTCCTATCTTTTCCATGTTTTTTGAATATACGGAAACTTTAATCTAAAACGGGGAAAACGTTTATACATACAATAAAAAAATTAAATTTTAAAGATTAAATTATTCACATAGTATGTCCTTCGTAAGCTAACGAATCTAATAATCAGTTTGTTTTAGTATAATTAATCAGTCAACTTAGCCTGTTAATCAACCTTTGAAATAGTAATATAAGCAGGTAATTTAACAAATAAACAAGGTGATACATTTTAAGAAAAAATAAAATACAATATTTTTACTATCAGGCAAGTAAAATGAGGTATACATTACACATGTTTATATTTTGGATCATGCGTGTGTTTATTTTAAATGTGTAAAGATTTTTTCGATTTTTGGGCTGCTTATTGTACCATAAAAGACCTCAAATCGATGAGAATTATAAGAACACGCTATTTTTTAACTGGATTATATATTTTGATTAGTCCTTCCATATAGCCGCTACAATTAGGTAAACTCCTGATGAATTCTAATTGCGGCCATTCAGATATTATTTTGTCGCTATTGTAAGATTGACTGACTATTGGCTCTAAAACTAATATTGTGTGTATAAATACCATCCTCAGAACGCCAACAATAACCGTCGCTGCGAGGAATTGTGCTGATGTTTCTCTATTATGGTGGTTCTATTGCGAGGATTCAACATTACAGCTCTAAAGCGGCGCTCACACTAGGCTGCCTAGCAGCCGCTACTAACCAGCCGCTGGCTAGCAGCGTCAGCAGCCAGCGGATGAGCCGTGGTCACACTAGGCTGCCTACCAGCCGCTACTATCCAGTCACTAGTATGTGAATGGCCGCTTATTCAGTTCCGAATTTGCTTAAAATAACATATATAAGTAAAATAAAAGCATGAATAGTTCTACTCGTTCACATTTTTAAAGAGCAGCTCGATCAAATTATTTTAATTATTAATTTCTTAATTAATTTCCTTGCAGATTTTTGCGTATGCGTGATACTAAACTACTTAAAATACACGAAAACTTCTCATTTTCGTCTTTTCGTCTGATGCTGAAATGGAATATAGCACCCCTAACGGTAGAAGTAATATCAAGGCAGAGGCACTTCTAGCAGCAGCTTTGCCAACTAAAGTTTCACTGGAAAATTCTATCAAAAATTGTACGAAGTAATCCCCTCTTACGATAGACCGATTTAGTGCATCTTTACAACACTTATTTCTAATTAGATAACAAAGATGTATTCTGAGTTTCGTTACAATAAAACAGAAATTACTGACAGTATGAGGGAATTAGTATTTTCGCTCCAGAGTAACCCCCCCCCCTAATCAACGGATTTAGTTTATTTTCACAATGTAATTTTCTTTTTACATGATCACAACAATTACCGAGTTTGTTTGAAATATAACAAAAACTACGGCTGGCATGGTCAAGTTAGCGTTTTGAGTCCCGGATAAACCCCCTCCCGGTGGTCCGACACACTCGCTCACACACACGCACACGCGCGTGCACCCCCCCCCCCCCCACACACGCCCACACATATATATATATATATATATATATATATATATATATATATATATTAACGGGTGTCACTTTCGGTGCCTACTAGGTTGGATCGATAAAGATTTGAAGCAATTTTTCAACATCTCCGTCATGAGTGCAACCTCAATAGCTACTTTCCTTCGGATGAAAGTGCTAAAACGAAAAAAAAAAACATTTTTATTAAAAAACAATTGATCAAAATAAAACAAGAATAGAAATATTATAATATTTATTTATTGTTTAAATTTTACCTAATTATCATTAACTAAGAATTTTGGGACGTTTTATCTATAGGTTACTACCCTTTTCTAGCCAGGATAGGGCTGGTGCCTTTTCTTTTTTCTGAAGAAAATCCACCACCCCAAAATGGGAATCGAACCCACGACATTTGGCACGGAATGCTCTCGTCTTAACACTTAAGTTATTATAACATAAATGATAACACTCACTATTAGTGATAGAATATTTAGAATAGAATATACGTGGGCGTATATAAGGGGGGCTGCACCCCCCCCCCCCCTAAATTTTGATTTGATGGTAAAAATGTGTCATAAAACCTATAAAATTAGATTAAATAAGATCACTTAGTTCATAACAAATATTTTATGTATATTGTAATAGCGTTTAGTGGCCTAAAACTATTAAAAGTTGTAAATTGTTAGTATTCCATACCCCGGAAATGGTCATCCTCTTTGTTTGTCTATAAGTGAGCAAAATCTCTGGAATTTAAACATTTGCGTTAATGTAGTCTAGTCTTAGAGAAAATGCTATGGATCATTTGAGCTAACTGGAATTTTCTGTTTTTAAATTATCTGTCAATATGACTCAATGATTAAATTTTTTTTCTCCCTATGGAAGGATGAAAGAAACGCGCTCAAAGCAAAATCAGTTCTCAAAAGGTGTGGGTTCCTACAGAAAAAAATAAATAGAAAATTAATAATTGTGTCATTAATAGTTGTGTTATTTTAAGCTGTAGCTTATTCGCCCAAAAAATATGTGTTATATATAAGTGGACGTTGAAATTTAAATACACGTGACGATTGTTTTTTATATAATCAACAGAGATTCTTAACTGCTTCTTCCAATCAACGTCGGAAATCGATAAGTGTTCATTTTCAATTGCCTTAGTGAGAAAAATATCTAGTACTGGTCGATTCATAAGCTTCGTAATTAGCTTATAGTAGCTTAAAGTAAGATAAGCTTACCGATACAGCAATAAAGTACTGTTAGGAAAAAAGCATGGAAAATCATAAAGATCACCAATCTCTTCTGATAGATTACAGTTAGAATTAGGTCAAGTTTAAGGCCGAGCTCCGCTTTTTCACTTAGCTACTTACCCCTTACTCCCTGGTTGATTCCTTTTCTCCTTTATTCAAGGTCTATTTCACCAGCCACACAAATGTTGCTCGGCATTAGTCAGTCCCATTAGATGTTGCATGGTTCTTGTCTTCTACCTGGATACGAAGCAAGGACTTTTTCCTTTGAAGTACCAGAAAAAAACTATACACGGACTGATAAAACTGGCTGTAATGCGGGAACAAATTCACGGTTTCGAAAAACGAACCAAAAGTAAGATATACCGTAAAGATGTATTTATTTGTTGATTTGCTTTAAATATTCATATTTAAAATTATTGGAACCATGGTCGTATATTATGTTTGTATTTTTTTTTTTTTGTAAAATAAACATCCTTATTCATTACGTAAAGATGTTCACCAATATAAAATTAGGCTTACGATGAAACGAAAAAAAAAAATGAACTGTACAAGTAGCAGATATTTATTTGCTCCTCTAGTTTCACCGCGAAATCACTTCTCTATTTATAACTAACTACCTTTAGAAAGAAAAATTGCTGCAAAGGACTTAAGGTACTCCTATGTCATGACTTGTTCTTTGAATGAATGAATGAATGAATGAATGAAAACCTTTTATTTATGCTAAACAACTTGCATTAGTTAAACAATTTACAATATAGATATATACATTTATTTATTTATTTATTTTATTTTATTATTTTTTTCTTAACATTAAATCATAATTGGACTTCTTTTTCTTAAAATTAATTGTCACTCAATTTAAGCATAAAATCAGCTAATGCTGAGGTTTGAATCCGGTTTGTGTTGTTATAGGTCTTGTAGCCAGACTAGATAGTGGACGTTGCCAAGTCTCTTCCATTCCTTCCTTTCCTCTGCAACTCTTCTCCAGGTTACCCCACCACAGGTCTTCCTCATCTCTGCATCCCATGGGGTTTCTGGCCTTCCTGGTCGTCTTTTCTTATCCCTTGGGTACCATTCAAACACTTTTTGGGCCCATGTGTTGGGTGTATTCCTCATTATATGCCCTGCCCAAGACCACTTCCTGTAGTGAATTCTCTCTATTATGTTTGGGAATCCTGTGCTTCTCCTAATCCATTTCCTTGTCTTCCTGTCTTTCCTGGTGATTCCAAGGATGTACCTCTCCATACCTCTCTCCGTCACTCTAAGTTTTTGGATTACCTTGCTGTTTATGCTCCAGGTCTCGCATCCGTAGATCATGGTTGATAGCACGGTGCTTTCCCACAGCTTCCGCTTTATATCTGAATTTGCTTGGGACTTGAATAAGTACCTGTGCTTCAATAATGCTTTCCAGCCTTGCGCACACCTACGGGATATCTCGCATAGCTGACTATTGGTATCAACCAGTTGTCCAAGGTAGATAATTCTGTCGACTTCTTCTATCCTGAAATCTCCAAGAACCACATTCCCTGAAGAGTTGATGTTTAAGACTTTACACTTACTCAAGTTAAGCCTTAGGCCTATTTTCTCTCCAGCACCTATCAGCTCCTTTGCCATAGTCGCAATTTCTTGAATCGACTTCCCGATAATGAGAGTATCATCAGCAAATTCCAGATGGTTGAGAAACTCTCCATCTATATTTATGCCAAATTCATTCCATTCCAGGGCGTCAATAACGTCTTGCAAAACAGCATTAAAAAGTTTTGGTGAGAAAATATCTCCTTGCCTAACTCCTTTGGCTACAGGAATTTGGATCTGTTGTTTTAGCACTTTCCTCCGAAGGAAAGTAGCTATTGAGGTTGGACTCATGACGGAATTTTTGAAAAATTTCTTCAAATCTTTATCGATCCTACCTAGTAGACAGCGAAAATGACCCCCGTTAAAATTTATATATATCTATATATATATATATATGCATATATATATATATATATATATATATATATATATATATATATATATATATATATATATATATATATATGTGTGTCTGTTAACACGATAGCGGCCAGAGTTTTTGTTTTTTCGTCACGAAACTTGGTATATAGCATTCAATTAGCAAACGATTGAACGAGTTCGTTAACCAACAAAATCGGTCCACCGGAAGGGGGGGTTTACCCCGAACCCAAAACACTAATTTGACCATTTCAGCCGTAATATTTGTGATATTTCAACGAAACTTGGTATTCGTAGTGGTAAAATAGACACAAAAGTGAGATATAAAAATGAACTAAATCGGTTCATAAGGAGGGGGGGTTTACTCCGGACCGACAATACCAATTCGCCACTACCAGCCGTGATTTTTGGTGTATTTCGACGAAACTCGGTATTCATAGTGGTAATCTACAGGCAAATATGTGTTGTAAAAATAAACTAAATCGGTTCATTAGGAAGGGGGGTTTACTCCAGACCCACAATACCAATTCGCCACTACCAACCGTGATTTTTGGTATATTTCGACGAAACTCGTTATTCGTAGTGGTAATCTACAGGTAAATATGTCTTGTAAAAATAAACTAAATCGGTTCATTAGGAGGGGGGGGGGGGTTTACTCCGGACCCAAATTACTAATATACTCATACTGGTCGTAATTTCTGCTGTATTATAACGAAACGCGGTATACTTCGTGGGTAACTCATTAGAAAGAAGTGTTGTAAAAATGAGCTGAATCGGTCAATCGGAAAGGGGGGTTTATTTTCTAATATATTTCAATAGATAAGCCAGCCAGACATAGGTTCACAAAGGCGCCGCAAGGAGCGCTAGAGGGACTGTATCCGGTTCCTGCGTTAGATCAAAATACGATAATATGAGGTTTTTTGTATTTATTACGTAGTGTAGTAGGTACCATGTGTAAACATAACTCTGGAAGGAAATTAATAATTTATCAGTTACTCATTACAAAATTAAAAGAGAACTATTCATGTTTTTATTTTATTTATGTAGGATATTTTAAGCAAATTGTTCTGGAAAGCAGTCTACGCTACCCAAATTCTGAGGAAAGTGCTTAGTTATGCAGCTCCTGCGTGACGGACTTTCCTAACTTATATATTGCCTGGCTCTTTTTGTACATTTCCTGTATCAGTTTTAGGATTCTTTTATTTAACTGCCTTTTCTTCAGACTTTGCATTATGGCAGTAATCTTTATGCTGTCAAAAGCTTTCTCATAATCGAGAAACAGGAGGCATAATGGCATCCCATAATCCTTCGCTTTCCTAATTAATTGATTAACGGTGAATATGTGGTCAATAGTAGAAAAGCCACGTCTGAAGCCTACTTGGTTCATCGTTATGCCTATGTCTAGATCCGTGCTAATTCTGTTATATAAGACTTTTGCAAAGACTTTGTACATACTATTGAGAAGGCTTAGAGGCCTGTAATTTCTTAGGTCACGCTTGTCTCCTTTTTTGTGAAGAAGGATCAGTTGTGCTGTGCTCCATTCATCAGGAAATGTTGAATTCTCCAGACATTGGTTAAAAATGTTTTTTAATTTCCATACAGCTGTTTCACCTCCTGCTTTCATCATCTCCGATGTGAGACCGTCTAATCCCCCTGCTTTGCCATCTTTCATACACCTTACAGCTTCTTCAACTTCTTCGAATCTAATCTCTTCTTCTTCCTTGTTCCATACATCTACCGTAATATCTTCCTCATCAGTTTCCTCATCTCGATACAGATTAGAGTAGTAGTTCTTAATTCTGTCTAGAATACTGTCAATGTCCGTGAGTTCTTGGCCTTTATCGTTAAAAACTTTTGTAATTCGCTCTTTTGGTGCTCCGGGTTGGTACAATTTTGTTCCTTCAGATATTGCTGTCTCCAACTTCTTTGTTTTGGTTTCATCGAGTAGTTGAGCTATATTCTTTCTTATAGTTTTTGAGAGCTCAGTATATTCTATTGACAAGTTATTAGCTTTTTTCAATTTCCTTCTTTTATTTATTAAGTTTTTAATATTTGCTGGGAGGTGACGGTAACTGTTTTTTGATTTCCTTATTTCTCCTATAATTTCATTATGAGTATCCAGTAGGGCATTTGTTAATTGACTTATTCCATTTATCACTTGACCTGTCTCTTCACTACCCAACTTTTCGTGTAATCTTGCTTCAAAATTGTTTTCAATTAGAGTTGACGTCGATAATCTTCTTCCTCTTGATTTCGGGCGGGTTTTCTTCTTATTTGGATTGAGTTTTATTGCTGCTCCTACCGGTCTGTGATCACTGCTAATATCGATTTCCTCAACTACCTTGACTCCCTTCACCATCTCCTTGTCTTTTGCCAGGATAAAGTCTATTTCGTTCCTTGTAGCTTTATTAGGAGCTTCCCAGGTCCACTTGTTTTCAAACGGGTGATTGAAGAAGCTGTTCATAATGTATAGATTGTTTCCTTCAGCGAATTCTATTAACCTATCGCCTCTTTCATTTCTATCCCCCACTCCGTACCTTCCCATGCATTTTTCTCCAATTCTTCTTCCTATTTTTGCATTAAAATCTCCAATAACGAATGTCTTGTGGCATGGTTTAATATCTAATGCTCCTTGGAGGTTAAAATAAAACTCTTCAATGTCTTCATCGCTTGCCTGTGAAGTTGGTGCATAGACTTGAATTATTTTTAATAGCTGGTTTGATAAACTAATTGCAATGGTGCTCACTCGGTGGGAAAATGTTTTAAAGGATTTTACTTCAATATTTTTTTCACTGTTGATTAGGAAGCCTGTACCTCCTGTTCCCTCTTTTTCTCCATTGTAATATAAAGAGTAGCCTTCATCATACTTCCCACAGCCGCTTCCTTCCCTCCTTACCTCTGCTAGGCCTACTATCGTCCAATCAATGTTGTGGAGTTCGTTTGTTAATTCTACCAGTCTACTTTCACCTTTCAAGGATCTACAATTATATGTTATTAATTCCCATTTTGTTGTATTATTGATGCTTTCCCTAGTTTTGCTCCTGAAGCTTTCCTGGTTTGTTTTTGCACAATTTAATTGCTACTTGTTACAAGTTTTGTGTTGTTCCTTTTCCTTTTTATATTTATCCTTACTCTTGGTCCTTGTATCTTCCTCTGTGGCCTTTAACTCCTCAGTCTTATTTAATGAGATCTTTTTTGAAGTTTCTTCATGGGCCATTTCATTTGCTATGTCAGTATTTAACGGCTGACTTATGTCAAAGTCTTTAGAAGTATGGGAGGAGGTCTGGAGTGGCTCTTTGAGGGTTTTTTGAAAGTAACGGTCTAAACTACTTCCTCTCTGTCCAAAAGCACAAATTCTTTTGTCCATCTTCTTTTTTGATTCATGAATTGGGGATGACTCCTCGTCGCTGCGCTGCCTTTTTTGTTTTGCTGAATCTTCTTCGTCTTCTAGTTCATTGAGGTTGTGTAATTTGCCCTCAACTAGCAGCTTATCATACCGTATAGAAGCTCTAAGGCCGTTTTCTTTTTTCATCACCAGATATTTAAATAGCTTCGCCCTTACAAGACGAACTTCCTTAGGTAGATCTTCTTTGATTACAACTGTTTTAAATTTTTCACTGCTGGACAGTTTACTTTTTTGTTTTAAGATGTCCAACTTTAGGTATACTGATGATACTGTGACTACAAATAAAGGCTTCTCTTGGTTCCTATAAATTGGTTTAATATTTACAATGTCATATTTCCTAACATCTGGTGTCAGAAATTTAAGAATTTCTAGCACTTCGTTCAAACATTCCCAAGGTTTATTTGAATACAAACCTGAGAAGATTAGATTACGCCTTCTTTCCCTGTCTATTAATTTGTTTACTCTTTCTTTTTGAATTTCAAGGTCACTATGCGTTTTTTCTGCAATAGCATCTATTTTTTGTTCCAGGACCGCTATTCTACTAACGCCTTCCATAATTTTGTCAAGTTTTTCCTCTAAAGAACTCATTTTGTAGATTTGAGCTACGCTAGGTGAGGAGACTATGATTAATATGCAGCAAAAATAAGTTCGTAATGTACAAGTAGGCGCTATACGATAGTGTGATAACCCAGCTGAGTTTTATTCAAGTTATCCGATGACACTCCGGCATGAGTTACAATACAATACAATATAAAGGGACCTGGGCCCTTCGCCCTTGTTCACTGCGACCCCATTGGATCTATTGTGATTTGCGTCCCTGTCTTACTCCCTTTCCAACTTGCAGCTCCTCACATATAGCTTGAGCTCCTTGGGAGTAGCCTCGGCTATGTCCTTGGGCGTAGCAATTGACTTCCCTATGTGCACTAGCGTGTTGTAGGCCAACGCCTCACATTCGCAGAGGACGTGCTCTGAGGTTTCCTCTTCTTCGAGGCACCAGCGACATGTAGGGTCCTCTATTAGTCCCATCGTGCACAGGTGTTTTCTTAGCGGACCATGTCCAGAGAGAAGTCCGACTATCCTTCTTAGTTCTATTCTTGTTAGTTGAAGGAAATACCCTGCCCTATCTTTCGAGATCCGGACAAGTAGCTTTGCCTGCCTCATACCTGGCTTAGCCTGCCAATTCTTTTGAATTTATTCTTGTTCCCAGGCATTTACTACCTTTTCGACAAAGCTTTTTGAAACACCGAAGAACGGCTCAGGACCATGAAGTATCTCCTCCGATCCCTTCCTTGCCAGCTCATCGGCCTTCTCATTGCCCTCAATGCCCTCATGTCCCGGCACCCACACAAGCGTAACCCTGTTACGCCGGCCCAGATCACTTAGGGCACTGTGGCAATCAAGCACTAATTTCGAGGAGACACTATGCGATGCAAGTGCCTTAAGTGCAGCTTGACTGTCACTATTAATTCGTATTCTTTGCCCTTTAACACCTTTTTTATGATTTTCCCGGGCTGCAATATCAATCGCATGAACTTCCGATTGGAATACAGTGGCAAAGGATCCAAGAGCTATGGCTATTTCTGTTCTGGGACCATATACCCCTGCACCAGCCCTCTCATCCTTAAGGGAGCCATCCGTGTACCACATCAATGAGTCTCTTTGGAGACTTTCCTGTCCTTCCTCCCAGCTCTGTCGACTGGGTATGACAACACTGAAATGCTTGTCGAAGACAAGTGTCCGTGTCGTCTCATCCGACCGGGTGAGGCATAAATCGCTCTCTTTTAGTCTTTGCAAAATCCTGAGATGTCCCCTAGTCTCATCCTTGCTCACTTTGAGGGACTGAATTCTCAGTGCACCAATCAGTGCCTCTCGCTTGATGCGGATAGCTAGCGGTGTTAATCCTATGATTGCTTCCATCGCTGCAGTAGGGCACGTCCTGATTGCCCCTGTGATTCCCAGGCATGCTAGCCTTTGGACTCTTTCTAGCCTGCTGGCTGCGGTCTTCTCCTCAGTTTTTGTCCACCAGACTAGTACTGCGTATGTTACCATAGGCCTTACTACAGCAGTGTATAGCCAGAGGAACATCCTCGGACTCATACCCCAGGTCTTTCCACAGAGCCTGTTACAGGCCCATAAAGAGACCTTCGCCTTCTCAATCTGTTTATTGAGGTGCAAATTCCAAGTGAGCCTTCTATCCAGTGTTATTCCCAGATATTTGATCTCATTTGTGACCAGTACAGGAGACCCCTCCACCAGGATAGGTTCCATATTCAGGTTCCTTTTCGTAGAGAAAGGGACTACCTTAGTCTTTTCAGGGTTAACAGTTAACCCAAGATTACGGCACCATCTCATAATCATTCCTAGTGCCAGCTGCATACGTTCCTTTAGGACATGCGGAAATCTCCCTCTTACTAAAACCACTATATCATCCGCATATCCTATTACCTCGTATCCAGCTTCGGAGAGAGTTCTAAGGAGGGAGTCCACCACCATTGTCCACAGCAGGGGTGATAAAACACCTCCCTGGGGGCAGCCTCTAGTTGCCCCCTGCATGAGTTATGGATGCTTTATTTCAGAGCCAATATGTACCATACCGCGATCTAAGCTGACCTACAGAATAGGTAAGCGCAAGAACTGACTGTCCAGGATAAGACGTAAAGCTGATAACGCGAGCTGTCAAAGTCAGCTGTTGATAGAGGCTAAACTGACCTTGAAGTAGGTGGTGATCCAGGTGGAGGTGGGAGCAGGGAGGCAGGAGAGGGGCGGCCTCGTGCAGATCCTGACTCCTGATAAGCCTTCAGATTCACCAATTTCTCCAAAATTTTACTTAGTCACTGTACTCTTCCTAAATCACCAACACGCATCCCACTTCACATCACGCTTCCTCGCTACTAAAACTCGTCGCGTGCAAATTTTAATTGTACTCCGTTGCGTAGAACTGCTTCAAAAACGAACTGTTCGTAGCTTCGTGGTAACACTATCCACGGTCACGGCCGGACTCCGACTTGTTCTTTACAGTAGAATATTCTACGTCCAACAGTGTTATAAATATATAACACAAATATCTCTTGAAAAGGCAGCCTCTGTAATAATAGTGCAAATAAACATGTGTTAATTGTAGATTTTGTTTACATCAATTGACCCCCTGCCACCTTTGTTATTTTAAAGACCTCGAATACTCCCAAAAAAAAAAAATAATTTCCCTCAAATGATGCAGATATAGTTGCAGTTTATTATTTCAGTGCATTATTCACTTCGGTATACCGCAATATACAGGGTGTTCAAAACTCGATTGACACCCCCTATTTTCCCAAAATTTTTGAAATTTAAAAACGAAACTTGGTGGGTCTTAACGTGGTCAAATGTATTTTCATTGGACCTAATGCACGACACCTCAACTTTCTCAAGTTCTTCTCCAGAGACCCTAACTCTGGAATCTCCAATGGAAAGGGGTTATTTTTATGACGGATTCTTGTAGAGAATTGAATTTTATGTCGATTTCATATCTGCCATTTTTTCGCTAAAGCGCACCAATGAGTAACAAATTGCCAAAAACCGATAAAACCCTTGTTTTTGGACACTTTTCTGCCAATAACGTAGAAAGTATGCCCGTTATGAAAAAAGATGAAAAAAGTAGTTGATATAAACGTTGTAGAGAATTAAATTTACTTTCCAAAAAGTACCTTTAAATGCCTAAAATGTTAATAGGAATGGAGCAAAACACACTTTTGTTTTTGAAGTTTTCAGAAACGTTTATTATCAACGTGATCTACGCTTCAGTAAAACTTTATAAACATTTCCTAAACTATTTTTGCTCCACCTAGTTTTCGATTTACGAACGTTTTAAGAAAAAAATCAAATTCAATTCCTTTATAAAGGCATTAAAATAATAAATTTAAAGCAATAGAACTCACCTAATGATTAGAATTTTGTAGTAATTATTTTTGTGTTGGACGAATTTATTTTTTGTTTTTTATGGCGCCTTGACATCTAGGCCGTCTATTAAAAAAATCTGACTGACGTCTTTAAAACGTAAATTTATCATAACTCAACTAAGAGAATTATTGAAATAATGTGATTTTTGAATGAGATGTTCATAAATTTTGATTTTTACCAAGTCTAATCAGGGTTTGAATGTTTAATTTCAACGATATCAGTGCTGATATTACGTTACATGAAAAATAAAGTATTATTTTATGTTTGATTGTAAAAGTTTGTGAATTATTTACAAGTAATTTAATAAACAGGAGAAACAAAAAACTAAATTTTATTACCTTCATTTAAAAAAAAAAACAAAAAAAAACATCATTGAAATCGGTTAAGATTTGGAAGCTGCAGCTTTTCTGAAACACGAAAAGTAGTTTGGCCCCACTGTGCGGCGGCAGGAATTTTCTCACCTCACGGATCGTTGGGAAAATTCCTCGCTGCACCCTGGATGTCGGCACTAATGGCCTAGATGTCAAGGCGCCGAAAAAAACAAAAATAAATTGGTCTAACACGAAAATAATTACTACGAAATTCTAATCATTAGGTGAGTTCTATTGCTTTAAATTTATTATTTTAATGCCTTTATAAAGGAATTGAATTGGATTTTAGCGCGGTTCCTCCCTCCCCCATAGGGAGGAACCCCGCTTATAAGGTTGATACAATGAAACAATCCGGAAGTGCCGACTAGAAAATTTTGCGTTTCAGAACCCCTAGAAACCGAAAATAACGGTGGTTCAAATTTGTATATATATATATATATATATGTATATATTTATTTATATATATATATATATATATATATATATATATATATATATATATATATATATATATTTGTCTGTTCGCTCTCTAAATAGAAGACGAATGGTCCGATTTTGATGAAATTTGGTACAAAAATCTGTCGTCCAATTTGAAAGGTCAAGTTCGTTAACCAGCAAAATCCGCCCACTGGAAGATGGCGTTTGGGGCGAAATTCGCGCAGAAAAAATCGTAACGCTTACGTTTTTGAGTTCATAAGCTTGTAAGTACTCGTTTTATAGGCTTCTTGGGCTAGAAAAACGAATGAAACCATTTTCAAGGCGATAGCTTTAACCGTTGTCGAGAAAATTGGAAAAATAGTTTTTGAATACCGTTTTTGGTTTGGGTACTTAGAATAACGGGATTCAGTTGAAACATTATGTGCATGTTCTACTTTCATTAAAACTAATATGTTGAAAGTTATGTTACGTTTGGAGTTAAGGAAGGGTTAGAATAAAATATTTTATGAACAGATATGAAAAGTTTTGGAAACTTCGTATACTTTCATTAATATCTCGAACACGGTTGGGAAATCGTGGTAAGTGGATTAAAACTATTTGAAAGCTTACTAAATTCTCTACAAAAATGATTCTAAAACTATTTTTGATTAGGTTATGTCAATCGGAGAAATAAATGCTTAAAACTTCAAATACGTCTGTTTTGTTCTTATGAACGGGTTTTTGTCGTTCTTTTTGTAATTTTTGACTCTTTCCCTTGGTTTTTTATTGCTTTTTATTTCTTTAATTTCTTATGTTGTATTTGTAAGGAAAATGTATGTGTGTGTAAAACAGGATAGGTAAAATGAGACCAATTTTCTGTTGTCAGAAATAATGAAAAGTTTTGGGAACTTCGTATAATTTCTTAATATCTCGAAAACGGTTGAAAATCTTGGGAAGCGAAAGGTTACCATTCGAAAGCTTACTAAATGGTCTACAAGAAAGGTTCTAAAGAAAGTTTTGAATAAGTGAAGTAATGTCAGCTTTGGATTTGTCGATTTCCTTCAAATGTCTTGAAACTGTCGAGGCTCCTACTCTGAGTTCTTTGGCATATTACCTAGTGTTTTTAATTGCTTATAGTAGTCAAATGTATTTGTCAATAAAACAGGATACGTATAATTAGAATCAATATTTTGTTTGTTAGAATTCGATGATGCCGTATGAATATCTAGATTACAGTACTGGTGTTGATTTCGTTCTTTAGAATTATTCTTGGTATTCCCTATTTTCATCTGTTACCCATAGTTTTTTATTGTTAGTAGGTTTTTCTTATTGATTATAGAATATAAATCTATTTGGCTATAAAACAGGATACGTAAAATTAGTGACAATATTTCGGAGATTTCTGAGCGAAATACTTTTAAGATTTTCTACCACCACGAACGGCTTTTTTCCTCTATTTTTATCCACTAGATAGGCTTTATTTTGCATATTATTCTATATAAGTTTTATTCAGCAGGGGATTCTGATGGAATGTCGTGTTTTTGCTGTGGATTTTAAATACGATGTATCTAAGATTGGATAACATTAGCGAGTCTACATAGTTAAGAACCGACGACGGAGGATTACTTCTTGCTATGATTTAGTCTACATATGTATATTAAGTCCTAAATCCAAAAAATAAACTTCACAACGGTTAGATACTATGAGCGTATATGGCGGTTCAATGCCCGTAGAACACAATGGGGCCGCAGGAAATTTACCTGCTAAGAGTTAATCCTCAAGAGCTGTAAATATACCCCAGGTATCTGCCGACACAAATACAAAGCCTAGGCGGAGAGCACCCCAAAAACACAGATCCAAAAATAGGTTATATACTAAATATTCATAAAGATTACTTAGTTGTAAACCGATTCATCAATTAGCAATTAATAATTTTCAACAAAGGTTATATACTAAATATTGATAAAAAGTATTTAATTAGAAAAAAATCAATATTCCACAAGACTTGTTTTTGGTCCATTTGTGTCTACTCCGTAGACTTAATTAGGTATATTATTCTATTGTAGTTGGGCAACTAAACTTTGTTTTATTTTGTTAAATAAAGTTTTTTTTTTTACTTGTTATTCGTCAAGACTTTTATTTGTCCTTGTGTATTTACTAGATACGTTTTATTCGGCATATTATTCTATATAGGCTATATTAGGCAGGGTATTCTACTCAATCTTGTGTACTTCTTCTTGATCCTTCTGTACATGGGCGTATATAAAAACAATTTCGGGGGGGGCTGAGACCATTTCCAGGGTATGGAATACTAAATATTTAGAGCTTGGAATAGTTTTAGGCAACTAAAACGCTATTGCACGTAAAATAAAATATGTTTTATGAACTAAGTGATCTTATTTAATTTATTTTTAAGGGTTTTACGAGAAGTTTTTATCATCAATTCAAAATTTCGGGAGGGGCTGCAGCCCCCTCAGCCCCCCCCCTCATATACGCCCATGCTTCTGTATCCTCTAGAAAGGCTTTATTAGGCATATTTTGTATTGATTTATAGAGCTTTGCTTTAGAATGAGAGCCAGATTCTGTAATTTCCGCTTCTGTGTAAAAGTTAGCTACTGTCGGTCTCCCTGACGCCTTAATATCACTTTTATTCGAGATGTTCGAGAGGATTTTGACAATTTTCACGAGATATATAAAAAAAATAAGTTTATTTCTTTTCTAAGCTTATCAAATGGCACTAGGGACATGAACGGAACCGCGCTAAGATGCTGCAGTTCCTGCGAGTCGGACTTTTTTCTTAAAACGTTCTTAAGTCGAAAACTAGGTGGAGTAAAAATAGTTTAGGAAATGTTTATAAAGTTTTACTGAAGCGTAGATCACGTTGATAATAAACGTTTCTGAAAACTTCAAAAACAAAAGTGTGTTTTGCTCCATTCCTATTAACATTTTAGGCATTTAAAGGTATTTTTTGGAAAGTAAATTTAATCCTCTACAACGTTTATATTAACTACTTTTTTCATTAATGGCATACTTTCTACGTTATTGGCAGAAAAGTGACCAAAAACAAGGGTTTTATCGGTTTTTGGCAATTTGTTACTCATTGGTGCGCTTTAGCGAAAAAATGACAGATATTAAATCGACATAAAATTCAATTCTCTACAATAATCTGTCATAAAAATAACCCCGTTTTATTAGAGATTCCAGAGTTAGGGTCTCTGGAGAAAAACTGGAGAAAGTTAAGGTGTCTTGCATTAGGTCCAATGAAAGTACATTTGACCACGTTAAGACCCACCAAGTTTCGTTTATAAATTTCAAAAATTGTGGGAAAAAAGGGGGTGTCAATCGAGTTTTGAACACCCTGTATAGGTCAACATAGAACTCCAAACTTCACTGTTCCAACGTGATCATTTCAATATACTGGTATAAAATAAATTCAACAAACCCCAAATGAGAAACTTAATTAATATTTTTAACCGCTATGTTAACCTCATACGCGAGTATTAACACTTACGTACATAATATATGAAAATTCCTATGCATAACCGACTACAGATGAGTAACCATTTGCCAATACAGAGTTTTTATATGTTACAAAAAAAATCGCTTAGAAATTTTATTGCCGGGCTTTATGTTACAGCATGGCTGGTTATATCATCCAAAAGAAACAATGTTTCAGAAAGGATTTTTAATTTTTCCAATATTAGATTATTATTCTGTCTAATAAGTATCTTTACTTGAGAGTAGATATATTTGTTAAAAAATATATATATATATATAAAAGATATATATATATATATAATATATATATATATATATATATACATATATATGTATATGTATATAAATATCTCTAAAAGTCTATCAGATATTCTGGCTCCATATGATGAATTAACCTATCCATGTTTATGATTAGAATCAAGGAAATTTGAATTGACAACGCACACATCAAGTATCAATCGGTTTAATTTCGATTCAAATCCCAGCCTGTCGAGGTCAATTTTCTAAGAAAATACTAACCGTTATACATTGAGCATTTCGAAGCATGCACTCACGACACAGACTTTTATATACGAATAAAAAAGGTACCTAATATTTTTATTAGGAAAGTAGGCGAATGTCATAGAAAGAAATTAAGAGCCTCTGGTATAGTTGTGCCAGTAGTCGCCATGTTAGCGATTGTCATTAAAAAAAAAAAAAAGGATTTGGATCCAGTGCTAATATTTTACTATATTTTTGAATGTGTTCCCAGGGATGCATCTCGAACTATTCATATATTTCCTTCTTAACCATCCACAATAATGAGATTTCCGGGAATAGGAAATGGAAGTTTGGAATGGTGGATTTGCTCAGAGATTGGTAGAAATGTATAAGAGAAAAGTACAGCCGAGTAAAGAAACATTTGCGATGAGAAAAAAAATACCTCCATCTCATTAACATAACGAGATTGAAAGTGGCGGGCTACGTGACCAAGAATATTCAGGGCAGAGGATATTTTAGGAAATCATTCTTACCGAGATATAGTACCATCAATTTATGGTCTGAATATACTCCCCCCTCGGTTCTATCTTTATAGGATTTTAACTGCAGAGTTCTGGTTATAAAGAGGTCTAAGAACTATTTTCTGTTAAATTGAATTTCTCTTACCTGAAAATACATAATTTTTACTTTATACGGTCTCTTATGGAGGATTTTGATGGCTTAGGTGGAGTTCTTCGGTGGAAAATCAGTTTTCAGGACCCAAGGGACGTATTGGTACTTCTTAAATGGGTTTCAGGGTTTATCTGTTGTTCAGTACTAAAGAGTAGTCTCGGTACTAGAGAAGTAGGGTTCAAATTCGACCAGGGTAAAGTTGCGATACGTCAGATCTTTGCGGGGAATGAATTATTCTGCACTCGTCTGGACTATTGCTTGGGTTGAGACTCGATGCTGAAGACCTCGAGTGACTTAAAACTATAGATTGGAGTCCTGTCGGTTTCGGTGAAAATTCGAATCCTACCTGTAGATTTCTGGTTGGGAATCATTCCTTCGGGGTTTGGCTAAAGATTCGATATTTGTGAATTACCATTTAAATACGATGTTTGTCGAGGTGGATGGAGATTAGAGGAAACATGGCGCTTCTTAGATGTAGATTTATAAGTGCCGAGATGTGTGCGTGCCCAAGAAATTCTCTGCTGAAAGGTTGTCTCTTTTTAATAATATGAAACCACCGAATTCTATACTCAGTAAATCTGAAGGATTGAGTGAAGGGTTTAGAAGGGCGGACAATGCACCACCTACAATAACAAACCCTTTATTTATGATCATCCTCTCAAAGTGGGCCAGTGTCAGAAACAATGCTAATATTTATTGTAGTCAGCAAACAATGGCACGACCATTAGCCAGGCTAACATCAATCACTGAGCCCACGATTCTGCAGAGCGCTCAAAATATAACCTCTTAAGCCTCATCACTGGCCTCACTATATTTTTTTACATAAGTAGTTATGTAGCAAAACAAGCATACATACAAACACACACACACACACACACACAGATATATATATATATATATATATATATATATATATATATATATATATATATATATATATATATATATATAAGAAAGAGAGACAGAGACAAGTGTATTGTGTATTTTTCTACAAGTATATTTGTATTTCTAACGGACCTGTTATTTACATTTGATCAAAACACTTATAAATAAACCTTGTTCAAACTCAATAACGGATAATAATAGGTCATTTAGAGTAAAGCAAGAACATTTGGATGACAGAATTACGAAATACACAAGTAAATCAAATATTCATTAAAACCACTGGCTACGAACGTCTCTCACATCGGCCAAGGGCATTGAAAACACTGCACGGTTCAGGCTCAGCAGCACTAATTTACAACAGAACATACCTTTTATAATTACAAATTGACAAAAGAGACATTCATGGCAGAGCTTTGGCATTCTTTTGGACACATCTAATATTGGACGAGCTGTAACCACACTACTATTTAGAATTGGTATTACTATAAATTTTGTTATTTAGTATAGTTTTAGTATTAACATTGCATCCAGTAAAGTATTAGTTTAGTACAAATAGTTGTATTAGTTATGTTAAGTTTGTATTAGTTATTTAGTTTGTATTCGTTAGTGTATTAAGGAAAAAAAAAAATACTATTATTATACTATAATTATTTTTTTTTATTTATTTATTTTTATTTTTTTTTTTACGGCGCGTCTACTTCTAGGTCATTAGCGCCGACATCCAGGGTGCAGCGAGGAATTTTCCCAGCGAGCCTTGAGAGTACAGGTCATAAAAATTACAGTTCATTGTCATGTACTGTCCTAAACACAAAATTACAAACCCTTTCACGACATATACACGACTCTCTAACACTACACTTTAGGGCGGTGAGGACCTTGACGTTTTCTGCCCTTAAACACCCAATCCATCCATCCATCACACTATTATTTTTTTTTTTAACGGCGCTTCGACCGGCCATTAGCGCCGAACATCCAGGGTGCAGCGAGGAATTTTCCCAACGAGCCGTGGGATGAGAAAATTCCTGTCGCCGGTGGGAATCGAACCCACCATCTCCCGCTTATGAATCTAAGGCGCTAGCCACTAGACCATGGGAGACCTCCACACTACTATTTTCACTCTCTCAGCTCACTCCATTCTCTATCTGACATATGTAATACATATGTCAGATAGAGAATGGAGTGAGCTGAGAGAGTGAAAATAGTAGTGTGGGGGTCTCCCATGGTCTAGTGGCTACATTTTATTACGTGCATATTATCACAACTATACATTCTACACACAGACTTCTATTTTCTTCCCTCCTCTTTTTTTATTTATTTATTTATTTTTTTTTGTTTGAGGAGAGAGCATTATGTAGTTAATTGTTAAATTAAAATTTACTTTTAATTTACTATTGCCAGTTTAAGATCTCCCTGCATACCTTTTAACCGGCCACAGACTCTTTTCCACTTAATTAATGTACATATCGTCCATACCGTGTCGAACTATCGAATATGAAAATCTGAGCAAACTAGCGAACAGACATATTCGATACATTGACACAGTAATATATTCAAAAATGGTCTTATTTGATACTTTATTTAACCCTGGATTGACACCGTGTGGTTAAAAATACCCCAGACTTTGTTCTATGGCGTGTTCCTCAATTTCTATGAATCTCAGAGACTCCCTTCTTCTTCCTGAATACTCGGAAGTGTATTACCTGATATATCCTCAACAAAATAAAGCCAGTAGTCTACTAATCGCTGCATGAGAAGGTCGCGAATTGTGCATAGGGTATTTTTTATGTTTTATGTCTTTTTCGATCATCTCATAATATCTTCAAGGGTCGATTACTTTTATGTTACGGCTTTCAAAGTAACAAAATGGCATACCAAACTGTACAGTGATGCAGAAGAAATTAGGCGTATTTTAGATAAACTGGAGAAAGAAGAACAAGAAAATCCTGTTGAAGACGACAGCTGTTCTGAAGATGAAGAGGAAGAAAGAGAGGACTCAGCTTCAGAAGAAGACGCCGAAGATTTCTCTGTAGAAGAAGTTCCTGTATTAAGCAATATTTTTCCAGGTACGTCCAATGCTTCACATAATAAATGTAGCCTCGATTCAGATGGAGAGGAACGTATAGAAACTCCACAAAAAGTACGAAAAATGGGCGTTTATATTGGTAAAAACGGACATACTTGGAAGAAAAATGTGCCATGGCATGGTGAACTGGCAAAGAAGAGTGCCAAGAAAAGATTTTTTCTTCGATTTGGGCTACCAAATGGTGAAATCTTACGTGGAAATTAGAGCCCAATTGGAGAACATATCAAACCCACTGCAGTGTCTTCAGTGAGTTTGATATGTTTTACAGGTTGTTTTGGGAGATGAATCAACTCCTGATGGACCTTCAACATCTTCCGTTTCTTTGGACAAAGCCCTGAGATGTTTATTTTGTGACAGAAATGATGACAAGGAGACGAAAACACTATGTTCTGTGTGTAGAAGGCCGATGTGCCGCGATCACCCATCACTAAAATGTCTTGATTGTTAACGACCCTCAGTTGGACAGAACATTGCATTTTCTATTGTTCCTATTTTTTATTGCTTTTTAACATTCCATTTTATTGTTTTTTAAAAACAAATATTATCAGTCAAGTAATATTTTGAATTATTTTTTTTAGGATAATTATTAGGTTTATGGAGAATATTGAATTCTATGATTTCCGAGCTTTTTTGTGTATTTTAATAAATATGTTGCAGTTTTATTACTGTTTGAATTTATTTCTTGATGTTCCTGGTTTATACATTGTTGTAGTATAAAAAACCAAAAGAAAAAATTGAAATTTATTCATTTTTTTAATGTTTGAAAGCATGGGGTAAAATTTACCCCACAGTGTCATTAACGTAGATGTAAATGGCGGTGTCAATCCAGGGTTAAGGCTATTCTAATGGGGTTAGGGTTACGACGAGCTGTACCGTCTAGAATGCAAGAGGAAAGTATCAAATCTGAAAAACGAGATTTTTGCTATAACCAGGTCCTTTATCCACGTGGAATATCGTCTTTAACTTTAATTGTAAATTGCTATGTTACTTTAAAGATCAAAAAAATTATATCCGACAAGAGTAAATCATCTATAATTTTTTATACATCAGTGAATCCACTAATGCGGCGATTAAACAAAGCAAACCAAGATTGAAATTCATTCTTAATAATTCTTGTTAATAAAGGCATAAATTATAAAGAGTAATGTTTCGTGAACTCAATGAATAATTTCGAATAAGTTTAAGATTAAAAGTGTCAAATTTGTTTAAGCATTTAAATTCGGAAAACTTTGCCAAATAATTTTAAATTTCATTCGAATTAGCATAGTATTAAACAGGGTGTCCCGATTTTAAATGGAAAAACTGTGTAAGGGAGCAAATAACTAAACCAAAAAGTTCTTTAGAAATTTGCTCGTTTTTGCTTAGTTTTGGAGAAAATCGCATATAAGAAACGAAACAAGTTTTCATTTTTGTACTTACTTATTTAAATTTTCACTGGAAAAAATTGTCATTGCGAATTGTTTCAAGAAACCAAATTCAAAAATTCAATCTCTTGATGCAGATATAGTTTTCTTGTGCGGATTCTGCAACCATAATGCTTTAGAAGCGGTGCGAGAGTATGCGCGCAGGTTCTCAAATAGCAGAGTGCTTAATCGACGAGTCTTTTTGTTTTAATAGACAACAAGAGACTGGGTCATTCTTACTTCATAATGAAGGCGCCAATTCCAGGCAGCATTAGAACCAGATCGGTGGTGAAGAAATAGAGTCAAACAACTGCATTAGGAATATCGCAGCAGGCAATATGACGAACTCTGGAAGGTGATAATCGCCACACTTACAATCTTCAAATATTGTAGAATTGCTTCAATATTATGCAAAGATATTGAATTTTAGGGATTGGTTTCTTCATATGGGGAACCTTGAAGCAGGAAGTTTATCCGGGGACAATCAATTGAAGAGAGCAATTAAGAGACCGAATCATAGATGAAGTGCACAAAATATCATCAGAACAGTGTTTTGCTGTAATTCATCAAGCCAGTGCTAGCTTTAATTCTTACGTTTCTGCAAGAGGACAACATTTAATAGGTAAACTAAATTTTTTTTTTTTTTTTTTTTTTTTTCCATTTATTTATTTGAAATCTGTACAATTATTAGCAGTACAATAATCAAGTCTGTTCATGCAGATATTATGTACAATTTGACAAAAACGGTAAAAGTAAAATAAAATAAAATAAAAAATAATACAAAATATGGAAGAAGACAACCACTGTTGGCACTTCCAGAGATGTCTTGCTAAATGTTTTAATGGTTACGATAAGATCAGATGATTAGATTGTCTCGAGGCCACTGTCTCTTGAGCCGCCTGGGAGGATTGTCTGGATGGGATTGGGATGATAAGGATAGACCTTCAGGATTAGGATGGTAAGACAATTTGGAGTGGAACATTTGGAATCGGGTTTTAGCAAGGTCAAGGACAAATGGGATGTTGAGGTCATTGTGAAGGGTTTTGTTGGAAACATAGAAAGGAGCATTTACAATTTTACGAAGTACTTTTGACTGGAATGCCTGTATTCTGTTGATGTTAGATGGTTTTGCAGATCCCCAGAGTTCAAGTCCGTATGTCCATATTGGTCGAATGATTGTTTTGTATATCGTTAGTTTGTTCTGTATCGATAATTTAGATGAGGGTCCAAGGAGTCGTCTAAGTAGTCCGTATCGTTTGTTCAGTTCCTGTCTTTTCAGTCTCGTGTGAGGGTTCCATGTCAGTCGGCTGTCAAGGTATAACCCTAGATATCGAACCTCGTTAGATTCCGGGAGAGGAGTGTTCCTGAGGTAAACTGGAGGGCATGATCTTCGGTTGAGTGTGAATGTCACTTGTTTGCATTTTTCTGCGTTGATTCTTATTCTCCACCGTTCGCTCCAATGTTGTATGGCGGAAAGATGTTCCTGCAGGTTTTGGGATGCTACTGAAGGGTCAGGGGAAGTTGACAGGATGGCTGTGTCATCAGCGTATGTGGTAAGTAGGGTTTGGGGGTGTGTGGGAATATCCGCAGTGTAAAGAAGGAAAAGAAGGGGACCGATAATACTCCCTTGGGGGACTCCAGCATTTATGGAACAGGTTGGGGAAAGGGCTGTACCTTGTTTAACTTGAAATGATCTGTATGACAGGTAGGATTTGAGGATAAGGAAGTAGGTGTGTGGAAGTATTTGCTTTACTTTGTAAAGTAATCCCGGGTGCCAAACCCGATCGAATGCTTGAGCAACGTCGAGAAAGGCACTCGTGCAAAAACTCTTACGTTCAAGCGAGGAGGATATTGCGTCTACGACTCGTAAGCACTGCTGAATTGTGGAATGTTGGAAGCGGAAACCAAATTGATGGTTGGGAATTTTGTTCGAGGATTCTATGATAGGGAGGATTCTTTTGTAAAGGAGTTTTTCGAATACTTTGGACATTAATGGCAGAAGGCTGATAGGTCGATAGGAAGATGGGGAATCGGGAGGTTTGAAGGGTTTGGGAATAACGATAACTACTGAATGTTTCCAGGGATTCGGGAAATGGGTTGTTCTTAGGATTGAGTTGAAGAGATATGTGAGGAATATAATGGCCTTCTGGGGGAGGTTTTTAAGAATTGTGGAGGTGATAAGGTCATAACCGGGAGATTTCCTAGGGAGGTGTTTGATGGTATATTTTACTTCGGAAGGATGAAAAGCTTTGGGTGGGAAAGACAAAGGTAAGGGAGAATTGAGGTAATCTTCGATATCTTCATCCAGGGAAGGACTCGTCTGAGGATTAGGGGAAAATACTGTAGTCAGGTGTGTGGAGAGAAGGAGCGCTTTTTCTTCATCACTTCTGGCCCAGGTTCCATCGCTGCGTTTGAGAGGGGAAGGCATTGGGTGAAACTTTAGGATTTTACGAGTAACTGCCCACAAAGAACAGTCTTGTGTAGAGAGGGATGAAAGGTGTTCGTTGAAGGATTCTGAGCGGAATTGGGACAAGGAAGATTTCAGTTGTCGTGTCAGTCTGTTGTATGCGTTTCTGTCCGAGGGATAACGTGATCTTTGCCATAGAGCTCTGGCCCGTCGCTTGGCTGCAAGAAGTTCTTGGATGTGGGCTGGGAGTTGCAGTTTGGGTGGAGTAGGGAAACTTGTTCTTGGTCGGCATGAATTGCGGGCACAGTCCTGAACAGCTTTAGTGAAATCTTCGGTAGCTTTGTCTAGTTCTGTAGGGGTTTTTAGGGGAATGCTTAGGTCTATGGAGTGCTCTAGGTTGATCTGAAATGCTTGCCAGTTGATAGGACCAGGTGTAAGGGTTGGTTGTAAAGGACGGGGTACAGGGGAGGAAAAGAGGGTTAAAAGGATCGCAGAATGGTCCGACGATAGGTCGAGGAGCGATTCAACAGAAGTCGCTATACCTCCCAAGCCAGACGAGATGAAGAAATCGACTAGGTCAGGGCTGCGGGATGGGTCGGTTGGCCAGTATGTTGGAGTGTTGGGAGATATTGGACGATAATTCTGGGAGTTAAGGATATCGTAAAGAATTCTGCCACGGGAGTTAGCTGAACGGCTTCCCCACATGGGGTGTTTCGCGTTAAAATCACCCCCGGTGAGGAAACGAGGACCAAAGGATTGGAGTATTGACAGGAATTCAGGATGGTAAATGGTGTGATTGGGAGAACAATATACTGCGGACAGTATTATATCGAAGGGAGAAAGGGAAAGGGATATGGATGTTACCTGCAGGCTTAGTGATGCGATGCTGGGCTCTAGATGGTGCTTGATCTGGTTCTTGATTAGAATTAGAGTCCCATGCTGCGCCAGAGATGGATGGTCGGTTCGATAACAGGAGTAACCCTTGACACCGAATGACATCGATTTTTTCAAGTGTGTTTCAGTTATTAATGCTATGTCGATGTTTTTGTCCGTTAGTAAGAGTGTGAGTTCTTGCCTTCTTGTTGTAAGTCCGTTGGCATTCCACAAAAGGATAGAAAGATGGGGATTACGGAAGCGGTGCATTTTGGGATTTAGGAAGGAAGTGAGCTATAAGGGTGGTCATTAGGTTTATGAGTGGAGTGAGGAGGGTTTCGAGTTTGTTTAGGAAGGAGGAAAAGAGGTTCATAGGATCTTGAGCATGATACTGAGGGATTTGCTTAGACGGTATAGGAGGAGTAGGGAAGGTAGGCTGATTTTGGGGTTGGGAAGGAGTAGTTGAAGAGGTAGGATGGGAAGATGGTTCTTGTGGTTTAGCTAAATTTTTTAGAACTGGTGTTGGTACAGGCGGCTTCTTCTTCTGGAGTGACGTAAGTAAGGAGGAGTAAGTCACATTCGGCCGGCGAAGAGAAATATCCTTTGGAGCAGGAACAGGTCGTAGAGGTGGGAAGTGGGATGATCCGCTGGGTGGTGATGTCTTCTCGGCTTCTGTATGTTGTCTTAGTTGTGATCTCTGCCTTTGCACTCTTATTGTTTTAAGTGCTTTGTACACTTCGCATCCTCTGTAGCTGGCGGTGTGATTTTCTCCGCAGTTTGCGCAGCTTGGAGGGACGTCTTGTGGCTTGGGGCAGTCCTTAGAGGAGTGTTCACGGCCGCATTTGACACATTTTGATGTGTGATGGCAGTACGAGCGTGTGTGATTGAATTCTTGGCAGTTTTGGCACTGTATTACATCACCCCGGCGTCGTGGTTCCTCTACTTTGATTTTAGTATAGAGTAAGTACTGTTCACGGAAAATGTCTTTGCTCTTTTCGTTTTTTTCCAGGTCAACGAAGAAGAGAGGTAATTGCGCCTTTGTGACTGGATGCCGTACGTTATGAGCTCTTTTTACGGAGTAACCTTTGTTGGAGAGCTCACTGATTATATCTGCTGGGGGAGTTGAGTGATGGAGGTGGCGGATGACCACCCTGTAAGATTTGTCTTCGGGTAACTGGTAGCAGTGAAAATCTGCTTCCTTGCTTTCCAGGTGCCGAATAATTGTTCTGTAGGCATCGCTATCAGTAGACTTTATAACTATGTCGTTAAACCTTGCCCGACATTCAAAGTTGTTTTCTCCCACGAGATCTTTTAGGGTACTACAGAGCTTCTTAAAGTCGGATACTTTTCTTAGATAAATGTTTGGAGGTTTTGTTAGATCTCGTGTTGAATCCTGGCCGATTTGGTTATGCTCCGAGCTCCGAGAGTGAGTTGAGGTGTTGTTTTGAGTAATGGTAGGCTTTTTCTGTTTTATTTTAGGGGGTGTCAATGTATCAGTTGCTCTCTTGCGTAATCTTTTGCGTCTTCCAGTAGCGACGTTTTCAGAATCATGGGCTGACGTTGACTCAATTACAGTCATATGTTGTTCTCCAGTCTCAAATGATGACATCGTGTGCAGAAAATAATAATTTAATTATTAAGGAAGAAAAAAAAAAAAAAAAAAAAAAAAAAAAAAAAAAAAAATTTTATTGTCCCAGATGAGTTGCGAACCCAGGTTTTTAAGATTCGCAGATGCGGATGCTGCCAATGAGCCAAGGAGGCTGATGAGAGACTGTGAGTAGCGCAGGCACTAGTATTTAGATTTTCTGAAGGGGCTGCAATAGCCACTCTGTCAGGTGAGTGCAGGAGCGCCCCCACCACTAGCCTTAGCTAGGGTAATGGCCTATACACTTGGAAAATGAGCTTTTTTTACTCACTTATTTTGTGGTCATCTGGTGAGTGAAATTTCTTCGAATTTTTGGATATTGTTCTCCAGTGGATCTGTTACCACTGTGTCACTTTTCGTTAACGGGGGACACCTCGATCCACTTTAAAAACACAAGTTAAAAAGAGCTTTATAAGACGCTGTGTCGTAGGCTATACCTGGGACAAGACTTCCAATAGGTAAACTAAATAAACCACAACATGTAACAAATAAAATGACTGTCTCTCGTAGTCTATTAAAATTTAACAAAAAGACTCGTCGTTTAAGCACTCTTGTATTTGCGAATCGGCGCGCATACTCTCGCAGCGCTTCTAAAGCATTACTGTTGCAGGAACCGTTCACGATATCTATATCGGCATCAAGAGATTGAATTTTAGTAATATGTTTCTTGGAGCAATTCGCAATGACAATTTTTTCCATTGAAAATTTAAACAAATATGTACAAAAATGAAAACTTGTCTTGTTTCTTCTTTCGCTATTTTCTCCAAAACAAAGCAAACATGAGCAAATCTCTAAAGGTCTTTTAGCGCGGTTACTCCCTATCTCCATAGGGAGAACCCGCTTATGAGGTTGACCTCATGACGCAATCCGGAAGTGCCGACTAGAAACTTTCACGTTTCAGACCCTATAGATCACGAAAATATAGGTGGCCCAAATTTGTATATATCTATATATATATATATATATATATATATATATTTATTTTATGAACCTGTTTTTGTCTTTGTTTAACTCACTTTTTAATTGGTTGTTTTTAATTGCATTTATCAGTAAAATTAGTATTTTAGACAAATAAGCCAAGAAAGTATAAAAGGTAACGGTAATAAGTTTGGAGTGGCTGTGGTAATGAAGATGGCTGTGGCTAATCATGATACGTATACATAGCTTTGTTTTGAATTCTCCTATCTATGTAACTTCCTCATACTGCTAGAACTGAAATTATCATTATTTATTATTTTATAGAAAGATTTAAACCTCGAGAGAATGGACTTTTATTTGCCATGAAGCATGAAGCGTTCCAAACGAATTTGCTAGTAAAACAAGATACTTAAAATGACAACGAATTTTTGGTTGTTTAGAATAGAGCCTTCTTACCAGTAGTCAAAGAGTAAGTACGTTTTCGGTACATAATTGAATACTTATACAGATTAAGAATTATCCGTTTCTGTGTAAGTTGGCTACTGTCAGTTTCCTGTGATTTGTGATGCTAATTTATTACATTTATTCGAGATGTACGTAACCGCGCTAAGATGACGCAGTTCCTGCGAGTCGGACTTTTGTCTTCGTTTTTGGGTTTCCCATACGCTCCTGAAGTTTTAAAATCGGGACACCCTGTATAGTAGTGTGGAGTGGGGATGAGTAAAAATTAGAATAAGTATGTGATAACTTCCTAATAAATCACTGGGCTAATAAAATAATTACACTAATTATAATACTACTAGTACTATTGTAATGCGAATAATATATGCAAATATATGTATATATACATAGATTTAAAAAAAAATTCTCTACAACGCTAAATTTTATTACCTTTTCGTGCGATTATGTAAAACGAGTCATGGTTTATAAAATGAATGATAAACAAACAACATTCTTGATTAATCTTGGCTGGTAATTTACACTAATTAATCATGGAGAATTTTCTGCTAAATAGAATTTAATTAAACTTCAAAGTAGAAATCTACTTAGTGAGCCTAGAGAAGAAAAAAAAAAATGGGCTTAGTCATTCCATGGACCAAGGGAAAATGACACGAAGAAATAATATTGTCTTCAGCCTTATGGGCTCTCCTCTGAATAAATTTTCACTTATCCTAATTTTCTTAGTCTGTATACCTTCAAACAAAACATTCTCATCATCAGTGCCTACAGGGAGGCAATATCATTCGAGCCTCATCTGCAGTTCTAGTGTTATAGTTCTACCTTATGTGGAAAACCCTAATTTTCCGAGCCAGAACTTAGGAACTACCTTCCGATAAATTATTACTTATCCTATGAGAGTTTTTTTGTAGTATTGGATAAGAATCTTTAGGCTTTTGGCTTAGTTTAGTTTATTTAATTTTAGCGCGGTTCCTCCCACCCCGATAGGGAGGAACCCCGCTTATAAGGTTGATACAATGAAACAATCCGGAAGTACCGACTAGAAAATTTCGCGTTTCAGAACCCCTAGAGAACGAATATAACGGTGGTTAAAATTTGTATATATATATATATATATATATATATATATATATATATATATATATATATATATATATATTTGTCTGTTCGCGGATTTCTGGCCTCCCTAATGGTCCGATTTTGATGAAATTTGGTACAAAAATCTGTCGCCCGATTTGAAAGGTCAAGTTGTTCGTTAACCAGCAAAATCCGCCCACTGGAAGATGGCGTCTGGGGCGAAATTCGCGCAAAAAAAAATCGTAACGCTTACGTTTTTGAGTTCATAAGCTTGTAAGTACTCGTTTTATAGGCTTCTTTGGCTAGGAAAACGAATGAAACCATTTTCAAGGCGATAGCTTTAACCGTTTTTGAGAAAATTGGAAAAATAATTTTTGAATACCGTTTTTGGTTTGGGTACTTAGAATCATGGGATTCAGTTGAAACATTTTCTGCATGTTTCATTATCATTAAAACTAATATGTTGAAATTTTGGTTACGTTTGGAGTTAAGGAAGGGTTAGAATAAAATATTTTATTAACAGACATAAAAGGTTTTGGTAACTCTGTATATTTTCCTTAATATCTCGAAAAAGGTTAAGAATCTTGGTAAACGAAAGAATACCATTAGAAAGCTTACTAAATGCTCTACAAAAAAGGTTCTGATGAAAGTTTTGATTAGGCGATGTCAATCGGAGAAATAAGTGCTTAAAACATTAAAGTAATTGATTTTGCTTATTCGAACTGTTCTTTTTGTCTGTTTTTATTCCTTGTTATTTTTTAATTGCTTATAGTTGGATAATGCATTTTACAATAAAACAGATTAGGCAAAATAAGAAAAACAATTCATTGTTAGAAATATAGCTTGCCAAGAGAAAAAGATTCGATGACGTCTTTTGAATATTTTCAATTGCTTTTATGCTGTTGGTTTTTTTATTTTATTTTTTAATTGATTTTATCTGTAGAATTATTACTATAGTAAAAGAACACAGGAATATGTGAAAATGTTTGATATTTTCCAATTCATTGAAACGTATGAAATGAAGTATCGGTAGAAGAGGTTTCTAGGGTCTTGCGGACCCGACCCCAGGTATAGCCATAAAACCCTTTGAACAAAGGCCGAGGAAAATACTATCTGTTTCTATTCTATGCTTTTCAAATGAGAATAGGGATATGAACAGGAACCGGGGTCTCCCGTGGTCTAATGGCTAGCGCCTTGGATTCATAAGCGGGAGATGGTGGGTTCGATTCCCAACCTCCGGCAGGAATCCCTGCTCGCTGGTAAAATTCCTCGCTAAACCCTGGATGTCGGCGCTAATGACCTAGATGTAGATGAGCCGTAAAAAAAAAAAAAAAAAAAAAAAAATGAACTGGAACCGTGCCAAGATGACGCAGTTCCTGCGAGTCGGACTTTTTTTTGTAACCATGACACTATGCATGTTTCAATGCAGGTTTATAATTTTTAATATTGCTTATCACCATACTTCGGTGATTCATTGATTGGTATTGCTGTTCTAATGCGCATTATTCATTTCATATCAATCAAGAATTCTTATAAATACATAATTGTATTCCATAGCTTATTGCTTATCCATAATACATCTCCCCGAGGAAATTACAAATTGCAGGAAGTGCTGTCTTGTGAAAACAGTAATATATTTGGCTTTTACATTTATATATACGAGAACGAGCACGCTATATACCTGGTCAGATATATTTCTTTTGCCAACGATTCTTATTAAGTCACTATCTCATATGTACCTCTTTCAAAGCCCCCATCCATTACAAATAACGTAATGTTACATTAGCGAATTAAAAGATACATACATATTTAATTTTCTTGTATTGGAGACACCTGAAATGTTTTACCATTAAAATATCTCCCGCTCTTTCTTCCTCTCTGCCTCTTTATTATTACTATACTGCTATATTCTTTGAAATAAATAGTATTATTATTAAATTATAATTGTAATCCTGCAAATAATTATTTATTATTTTATATAAAATTCAAAATTAAGCGTGTACAAACCTATTTTTTAATATCAGGCTGTACCGTATGAAATGTCAGTTTTGGACTTGCCGATTTCCTTCAAATGTCTTGAAATTGTCGTGGCTCTTACTCCGAGTTCTTTGGCATATTCCCAGTGCTTTTTGAGGGACAAGCTTCAAGCCATTCTTTCAGGTGGTCATTGTCAAGCTTAGTTTCTGGCCTTCCCCGCTCCTCGTTGTCAAGGTCAAAATTTCCACTTCGAAACCTGGAAAACCACCGGTACACAGTTCGTTCATTCACCATTCCCTCCCCGAACGCCGTGTTAATGTTCATGCACGCCTCAGCAGCGCTATGACCGAGCTTAAATTCATAACGAAAAATAATAAGGATTTCCGTTGAAGTCATAATTTAAGTTTTATTTTTTTCTCAGAGGATCGTTCTCACAACACAGTACGCAAGTTACTGATTAAATAATAGGAATAAAAGAGCTTCAATTCTTTTTGAATGACAATGATGTTTGTAAATAATGAAATAAAAAAGGGAAAAGATTAAATCGCAAAGTAAAGAAAACTGACATTTCATAAGGTACAGCCTGATAAATATTTATGCCATTCAAGCCGAAATCATGAAAGTAAAAAAGTCAAAATGTTCTATTTTCTTTGGTAGAGTACACCAATACGTTACTCAGATTCAACTCGAAATATGCTTTCAGTTTTATACCTAGTTATTTTAATGATTGATAAAGCGTGATGAGGAGAATCTAACAAAGTAGGAGGTTGCTGGCAGAGAACGAAGATCTGCGATAAAATGAAAGACATCAAATTTTCATCACAACAAATTTTATTTTCCACAGTAAGAACTCAACACAATAGCTTGCTAAGCTTTATCAAGCTTCTGAATACCAGCGTAATTTGTCTTAAGCAACTTTCCTTTGGATGCCAATATTATTTTTCAAACAATATTTTTTGGATCGGGAAATTTTCATCAATTCTATTTGCTGGTTTTGGATGATAGTAGATCTTAAAATTGATATCATTCGGGAAATAGATGATTTCAAAGAGTTGATAAGAGGGAATTAAGCAAGATTAGAAAGAAGGCTTTAGTTGGCTTGAAGATGGACCGTATTGCCATTCAATAAGTTAGAATTGGTTAAACGCTGGAAGATATACTGCATACTGGGATGGAATCCCTAAGCCAATCAAAGCGGCAGTACCAACGACAACAAGAAAGTTGAATGTCTGTTAGAATATTTATTAGGTAGTAATATTGATAAATTGAGGGCTTGGGAAGTAATATGGTGTACACTAAATGTCACCCAATGACTTTCGTTCTTTTATTTGTAATGATTCTTTTGTTCATCTTTTCTGAGACTGTGCATTAATCTTCTTCTTAAATAAATACTTTTATTAATCTATACTTGTACTATTCTTGAATATGTGCGACAACAATTCTAAGCTATAATATGTAGTTAAGTTAAGAATCAACAAAATCTTTACATTGCATTTGCATTCACTCCCCTCCAATTACAAATTCCTTGAGCGAGAAGGATCCTTCAATTCGCTTTGGGAAAACCCTTAGTTACTGATAGCCTTATTCACGTTTATTTGAGCAAGGAGGGGCATTATCTAGCCATTTAGGGTTAAAAAAAAATATTCTATTTCATGTGATAATACAAACTTAACCGTACATTCTACGTTATAAAGCAAGCTAGTCAAGCAGTTCTCTCGAGAGATGTCCCTCGAGAAACAAAAAAAAAAAAAAAATTGAGAACCCAAAAAGCTAAACATTATAAGGAGGGAATCAGGCTTAATATAAAGCGAAATGAATTGTTTAATGAACAAACAGACAAGCAGTTGATTTTTACAAAAATATAGATAATACCTTTTAGTCTGATCATTATTTAGAAATTGCCTTGTGTAGTCCGTTGTCTGACATTTATTAATTTCAAGTCAAACTAATGTCGCTTAATCCATGTAAATAATAGGCATTTATATACAAATGTTAATATGCATCTAAATGTTTTTTAAAAAGTCAAATATAGGTTCTCTACAACGAGACGATTTATTTGATACCCTAGACAACAATACAGGCACCCTCCTGGAAGCAGCGCCTGATACACATTTTCAGGATTTTCCCATTTTTTTCTTTAATAACACCCTCATGTCTATCAGCCTCCATAAGTCCAAGTCTCTAGCCTCTTGGGATGTGCCTAATAATTTTGATGAGTAAGTCATATACATTTCGATTATCCATCGCCTATAGCTCAGAAAATATTCAATGTAGAATTATTAAACTTTCCAATTTGACTCACATATATTAGTATAATACCTGTGTAAAATTTCATAAGTTTATCTATAACTGGTTCAAACTTATGAGAGGGTAAACATTGACTCTAATACCTCGTGTAATAAACACACAGCGCCCTAGAGCGGAACTTGGCAAGCGTGCGCAGGCGGGAACTTGACCGTGCGCCTAAATCCTAGATGAAAGAAATTTCTTCTAGAGGGAACACTAATAAAATCTAGGATCGATCGAGGACGTTATTGAAAACTGCATAAGACTGTATGGAAAACAAGCTGACAAGTAGCGATGACAGTCCACCAAGTGTACCGGTAGTAAAACCCTCCGTGACAATATTGAAAATCCTTGCATTGGCCAGCATTTGGACTTGAACCTTCATAAACCTCCTCTCTCCTCTCAACTCTTAAGTCAAATTTCCTCTGATTCGACAACTTCGTCTAAGAATCTTTTTCACTTCCTCAACATTTAACTTTTATGTAATTATATCCAGTTATTTTATAAAAACTGTTAACGATCTCATTTTGGACATAACCTTATTGCGCACATGGGCCTATTATGTGGAGGCAAGGAGTTCGTCTACTTGGCTACTCAAGTATTTAAAAGCCTTGTAAATCAAAGAAATGCCACAAATTACTAATAAACTCATTAATTAACTCATTAATTTTGATGTGACGACGGAAAACTAATCGAGTTTGACGACTTGAAAATTCCCTAAACAATTATTAGTTTTTGAAATATATATAAAAGGAGGGCGAAGTATATTATAAAGTTGATACTTATTCTTTGGAGAAATTTAGGATAGTTTTCGAGCCCTTCCACACTTTTTATAATATGAAAAATTTGGAATCGGAACGAACTGTAAAACAATAATAGTGACAAGTATTGGACGGCCATTAGACTCCCGCCTAACACTAGATCATTATTGAATAATTAAATACAAAATTCGGCATTAGAATATATTTTCTGGATTTTCAATCGTTACTCGTCTAGAAAATGAACATTCCCGTTTGGAATTCAGAGTAATTTACTTCCATAACAATAAATGCAATAAATATATATAGGTTTCTATATGAAAGGTGTTCCCACACTATCAATAATTAGCCATATAGAGGCGGAAATCAAATAAAACCAAATTAAACTGAAATAATATATATTTAAGCCAAGGGCCATAGCCGCGTTGACTGCACCGGTTCCCGTAGATCACCGAAGTTAAGCAACGTCGGGCGTGGTCAGCAACTGAATGGGTGACCGACCACGTGCTGTTGGCATTATAAAAGGGTGGCAACCTGTAGATAGCCCGGCGCTAATAGCCAAATAGTTGATGCGCCGATAAAAACGAAATATATATTATATATATATATATATATATATATATATATACATATATATATATATACATATATATATGTATGTATATATATATATATATATATATATATATATATATATATATATATAAGTATAAATATTTACAGAACAGCTCTATTGCATATGTTCCGTAAATTTGACGGAGAAGTATTAGAATATTGTGAATAAACACACACACACACACACACACACACACATATATATATAATATATATATATATATATATATATATATATATATATATATATATATATGTAGGGGAAGGTGTTGTACCTCTGACCGTCTTGTACCTTTGACCACCGAGGCTGTCGCGACACGTAGGTAGCAACATTTTATAAATTTTGGTGTAATTAGTGTTTAGCTCCTTCACTGGAGGGATTGTGTAACCTACTTTGGATTATTCAAGTCAAAGGGAATTCTTGCAAAAAATACTTATCTATTTCTATCATAAAAATGTAAGTTATTTATCCATGACGTTTTGCCTCATAATATTTTTTGTATTAAGTCTTTTTAGATGGAAATCATTTGACAAAGTATCTATTACAATAAGAAACATGGTGTGGCTTCTGAAATTGAATTATCTTAACCCTAAAAGTTTTAGCATGCATTTTAATTTACACTACCAGGGTGTTGTACCTCTAACCACGACTAGTTGTTCCTTTGACCAGGTCAAAGTACAACACGCCTGAGTATTTTTTTTATAATTCAACTTTTATGTTCTTCTGCTACAAATTAAAAAAAAAAATGAATATTACTATTACATATTTTGTCGCAGAGATCTGTGGCATTAAATGTCCAATGTTTAAGATCCAATATTGGAAAAAACAAACTTTAAGTGACAAGTTTACGAGAGAAGAGGAAAATTTGTATGATATTGATGTTGAAGACATTGTGGCTAAACTTTCATACCCTACTATTGCTAGTTGTTTGACCAGGTCAAAGGTACAACACACCTGAGTAATTTTTACATAATTCAACTTTTATGTTCTTCTGCTACAATTAAAAAAAAAAAAATATTGGTTTCTTCAATTGTTCAAAGAATTTAAAAAATAATAAATTAAATAAGTTTTTCCCATTCTCAAAATAATTATCCAACTCAGAACATCCAGCAAATACGCCATAAAATTCTCATCCAAGTCCATCAAATACACCATCAACCCCAGACTCTTGTGCACTCTATGTAATAGTACAGCTGAAGAAACCATATACCAAATCCTACTCTACTGTCCTGCTTATGACAACATCCGACAACCATTATTCCCATCTACCATTCCACCCGCTGAAGAGAATACATTTCTTGCAATTCTCAATAGTAATAGCAAAGAAACGTTTGTCAGATTTGCCAGCTATATTTTGAAGATCTTACAACTAAGGTCAGAGATACTGAAAGATTAAAATGTAAATAAAGAATAATTTAGTAATAATTGTAATATAATAAATAAAAAAACTATTACTATTACATATTATTAAATTTAAATAAGAGCTAAGAAGAGATATATAATTTATTTTAATTACTTCATGTATATTTTTATTTATTTTTATTTCACATAATTATATTTAAGAAAAGATAAGAAGAAAAGAAATTATATTTAAGAATAATTATATTATATAAGAAAAGAACTTACATTGTGTTAATGTTTTATATTAGTGTTTTATTTTTGTAACCTCACCTATGAATAATTTAATATTACTAACGTAGTAACTAACGGAATTATATAAGTGCTATGAGTTGTAACTCAAAAGAAAATAAATAAATTGAAATTGAATTGAAATAAGTTCAAACTGACTTTATTAATCCTCAGAGTAGCCGAACCTATCGCCCCTTATCGTTCCACTTGAAGTTGTAAGACCTCATCGAAAAGCGGAGGCAAGGAAAATGTCAAATAGGGACCGGCCTAAAGGGAAAGCTCGTATCCTGACAGACATTTCTTAAAAGCTATTCCTGAAAAGCTAATTATTGAAGGTGAAAAAAAAACAAAAAAAAAACAAAAAAAACGAAAGCATCACCCTAAACGTATGACGCCACATACAAGTGGTAAATAAAAAGACAATTATTCTAATGACAGTTCAGATTCTGATACTCACACGGAAATTTCTTCAGGAGAAAGTGACGTTGATCTGTCTGATGAATGTCGTGAGTTAAGTCGATAACCAGCAACAATTTGAAAATATGATTTGGAAAAAGGAAATTTTATACTTGTTAAAAGTAAAAATAAAAAGACTATTACATATTTAGTCGCAGAGATCTGTGGTATTAAATGTCCAATGTTTAAGATCCAATACTTGAAAAAACAAACTTTAAGTAACAAGTTTACGAAAGAAGATGAAAATTTATATGATATAGATTTTGAAGACATTGTGGCTTACCTTCCATACCCTACTATTGCTAGAGGATCTGCTTGACAGTTAAAACATTTATCAACTTGACTGGATTTTTCAGCATATTAAGCATAACATAATATCAATAATAACTTTTTATTATGCTTACATCCATGGCCTGTATTTATTAAACTTACAATTAAATATAATATTTCTCAATACAATTTTTTTTCTGCACTGCTGTGTTGTTTTTACGTGGTCAGAGGTACAACACCCCATGGTCAAAGGTACAACTACATGTTGTACCTTTGACCACTGTACGATTATTTTTTTTTAAATTAATAAAATATATTAAATGTAAAGTTAGAACCTTGAAATAATTAAATATGATAAACAATAGAATACTAATTACAATGAAATAAAAAAAAAAAGAATTTAGCCTTAATATTCAAGTTAAAAAAAAATCAATTGTGCAAAGTGGTCAAAGGTACACCTTCCCCTATATATATCATAGATCATATTCCACGTGTTTCTGACCAATCATGTATGTTCACTTGTTTGGGTGATTTTTCTTTGGCCTACCCCACAAATATTCAACAAAATGAATATTTATATATAAATATATATATAATTATTTAAACGATATTAATAATATACAAAAATGTAGCCTAAATTTGGTATTAAATAATCTTTTAGCAAAATGTTATTTGACGAAGTGTTATGGAGTCCTCGCTGGAATTTATTAATTAAAACGTTGAGTACTCGAGTAAATGTTGATTCATTAGTGCAATGAATATCACTCACAGTGAAGCACTCGACGTTCCAACGGGCGTTGTTAAAAATAATGGAAGCAGCAAACCAATATGGTGGCTTATTTCCGAAGCTTGGCTGACCGGATTCATTAACTAAGTTATTTGCATAATTTATCCATCTTGATTGGAGAAATATCAAAGAAAATAAAATAATTGATATGGAATTTATCTTGTTCGAAATTTTAGCATTTTTCGAAATCTATCACATTCTTAAGGACATTTTTACCCTGGTAAGGAATGTGCACAGCTATTCCGTTTCTGTATGAGACTTTTTTAGGCAAGAAGAGCAGCAGACTAAAATGTAACGAATAATATTCAAATGATAACGGTCTATGAAAATACATTTTTTATTTGGAAGCTAAATGAGGTAAAAACAAATTTCGTTTAGAGCCTTCTGCTCAAATTCAGGTACATAAATATGTTTTAGATCCACCCGAGAAACCTATGTAATGTATTGTACAACATACAGTCTTCTTTTCGCACATGGCCACTCCGCCATCAGCTGACACTTTTTTGTAATGTTTTTTTTTTCAGTTTAGTCTAAAGCATATTTATGCTAATATTAAGTTTTATTTTTAACTGTAGACAATTATTTATGGGCAATAAATATCGGATCTAAGAAACTAAGAATAAATAACTGATGCATAACTTGAACTGGGAAGATAGTACAAGTTTCTTTTAAAACACTTTTTACGAAGGTTGTACTATTGGCATAAAAGTACGACAAAATATTCAACATAACACTATAATATCTAGCTGCTTATGTGACTCAGGTACTACTGAGTGTCCCGCATTGAGATGTCATAACTTAAGGGGTATATTTTGCACGTCATTTGCAGTTAATTGACGCAAAAAGGAGCGTTCTATCAGAACATTTAGTAGAGCTACTTCAACTTTTGTCTATTTTCAAAACTAATGTTTTTTTTTTAATGAGAAGCTGTTTTCCCGGGATTCAGGTTAATGTATCGTAAATGACGACAATATTGTTAGAATCTACTTTAAATTTTCAATAAGAAACACCCATTATTGGAATATTTCAAACGATACTCGTGTTGTCCCATCCTTCCCACACTGACAAATACTATTTTTTCATGTCTATTTAGAGCTATACTAAAAGCCATATAGATGTAAGCTATTGTTATGGTTGTTTTCTTAAATTTGTCCATATTTTCTTAATCAGCTATTTGTAGACTTAAAAGGTTTGCCTCGGCCTCAAAAGATGTCTTATTTAATAAGGTTTAAAATGGTACCTCGTTGTTTTAGAAAAAAATGTATTTGAATCTACTTTTTTTTCTGATTTCTAAGTAAAAGCCAATAAATGTGCTTTAGCTTCAAGGACTAATTCTGAACAAATTCTTTAATTTCAAACGATACTGGTGATATCCTATCCATCCCACAATTACAAACACTTTTTTCTCTGATTAAGAGTTGGGGATTGAGTAGCTGTACTAAATCAGATAGAACTCTCATTTTTGCGTCAATCATCTAAAAATGACATGAAGAATAAACCCCTAAAGTTATGATATCTCAATGCGGACACCCTATACAACGTTTTGATTATTTTCTTGTTGAAAATATATTTGTTTGTTGAATTCTGCAACGAGGGCGACGGCCTCTTTTACTAAGGAAATAATTTTACATTCAGACACAGAAAACAAATATAATAAAATGAAAATCAAATAAGTGGTCATGAAGGGGTGTGGGTACCTTTTCAGGAATTGTCTGAACGATATAAATCATTAAATAAAACTCTACTATTTCCATGACTGTAAGAGTTAAAATGTTATTACTTTAAGAATATGAGTCCGCAGAGTTTATCTTTTTACAATAGCGTAGTATTTATCGCCATTAGATCTCACGACAATAAATTTATAATAATAGAGTCAGGTTCATCATTTTAATAGACAATTGTTGTAATAAAATAATGGAATGTACTACGGCAATATGTTTTTAATTTTCCAAAAATCTATCTAAATTGTGAACTGGGCTGTGAAGTAGAGAGCCTCTTATTGGAGTTTCTGCAGCCTTTACTAGTTGGAGCGTAATAATTGATATCTATACAATATTGGAGTTTGCATAATGAAGGGAGTACCTCGTTTCGCAATATTGTATCTTAGCTCATTACGCCTTCTTCTCTGACAGAATACTCCATTAAAGGAAAATGAATGAAATAATGAAGACAGATACAATGAATGAATTAAATACTACTATCCCTTGCAGCATTGGGCACATTAAGCCGCCTCGGATAGTGGTTGAGAAGGGAAGTCGACAAGGTTCATATTTCAATACTTAATGGGAACGAGGAGAGCTAGCTCCTTTTGTAGCTACCGCCAGCATATTTGTACAAAACCGCATCTCTGTTACTCCTTATGAAATATGTACCTGGCACTAGAGCACCAATGAATTTTTACTTCTTTCATTCATAATTAACAAGGAAAGACTCTAAACCGTGCCTTGAAAATCCGTCAGTTTTCAACAGATATGCAGGTTGGTGCCAATGGCAATCGACATGAAATCCTTATAAAAGGAAGAATAAAAACGCTCAGGTAATGTTTAACCAAATCAGCTTTATAAGATAACGTGCATGAGGTTTAATAAGAGACTAAATGATGCTAAAATTTATTAAAATGGTGATTATTAATTTTACGCGCCGATTCTTTGCCAATATGTTTCAGTCCCATCATTAGAAATAATGCGAAAATAACGCAGTTTCTTAATTTTCAGCAAAAACTCCTCAATTTAATAATATCCACATTTCAGTTTTGTAAATGTATCTTTATGTGAAATGCCTATTTGCATGATACCTGCTCATCTAAAATAATTTTTTACTATTCCATCCATTTAATTATTTCTACTTTTGAGTTACTTTGATTTACAGAAAATCCTAATATTACCCTTTTTTAGTCTGAAAAGACCCATTATTATGTGCCTGTAGAATTTTAATCTTCTTCTTTATTATATATACTATATCTGATTGCAGGTCAGGGTTCTTTTTTATTTTCTTATTACTTCAAGTCTGTATGTTACTTGTTCAGTATTAATTAGTCCTAATATGTTTCTAACAATTTTCGTTTCTTTTTTTTTTTAAATTAGATCTAAGTCCGTATTTATATTTTCAATAGCTATTCTGCGAGCTAAAAAAAAAAAAAATATATAAATACATATTTAAACAAGCAGCGAAATTTAAATTCACACATAATTGTCCATTCTGATTTGGTCCTAGTCCACGCCTAATCAAACTAAAGTGCATAATGAACATATCTCCAGTTGGTAGCGTTTGCTATTGACATTCTTCTCTTCAAGAAGTACAATATTTTATAAGCAATAGACTCTTTGAAAGAGCCTGCACGATATGGGTTTACTTTTTAAGACCCTGCTAAGCTCAGGTCCCATGAGTGGGAGAAAATACAGAATGAGAAATACTTGAGAGTGTTATGTGACCACATCAAACGGCTTTCCTCGCATATTGAGCTCCGGAATCACCAGGAATAACATTTTATACCCTCGGTATATAGGTAATCTCTCTGCAAACATGCCCCCGTAAACTCTACCCCTTACTAAACTTTTATCCTAAGAGCACCTTTCAGGGAACGCAAACATATTCTTTTACAATGAAGACTTCCTTCTTCTAATATTTTATGTTTGCCCTAAAATGTCCACTTAACTGCCAAGATACTCTCAAAATTTTTCTTCCAATACAGATTTTTTAACGGAAGTTTTTTAATCATTTATCTTAGTTTTGTTTATTTTATTTAATTTCAATTAAATTAAAAACTTTTTAGAGCATTTTTTTTTAATGCTGAATCAAAATAAAAAAAAAATTAACTACTTTGAAACAATATAGTATTAAAGATAAATATAGAGAATTCTTTTTTCGCTACTTCTACTTCTTAGAAGTTTATACCTTTTTGTATTTGCTGGCACATGATGCTGAGCGCCATCCGTCAGTTTTCGTAGGTCCTCTGATGGTCCAGGGTTGACGTCGGCTCTAATCTTCACGTCCAATCCTTAAGTTTCAGCATTTTCTGTGATGATTTTCTTTATTATTATTTTTTTTACATTATTACATTATAATTTGTTGCCTCTTTTTTCTTTCTTCGATAGGTCTAGACTATAATTATTAAAACTAATGATATATATATATATATATATATATATATATATATATATATATATATATATCCTCTAAATGGAGCCCAATATAATAGTTTTTGTTAGGGACTGTAGGTATGGCTGGAGCACATTGTTTCCAAGCTGCTCCTAACGAGTAAGGAAGAAGCTGATAAGGTGTCTGATAAGACTTTGTGAGCCGCTAGCTTAATCGGTTCTAACGAAGTACCTTAACGAGCCCTCCTATCTTGCCTTCTTCATCTCGCCTTTACTTATTTCAACAAACCTCTTTCTCTTCTTGGATAAGCATTGAAATTTTCTATCATTTCTTATTATAAATAAGCCAAAATTTATAAATACATATATGTATATAGGGGAAGGTGTTGTACCTCTGACCGTCTTGTACCTTTGACCACCGAGGCTGTAGCGGCACGTAGCAACATTTTATAAATTTTGGTGTAATTAGTGTTTAGCACCTTCACTAAAGGGCTTGTGTAACCTACTTTGGATTATTCAAGTCAAAGAGGATTCTTGCAGAAAATACTTATCCATTTCTATAATAAAAATGTAAGTTATTTATTGATGACGTTTTCCCTCATAATATTTCTTGTATTAAGTCTCTTTTGATGGAAATCATTTGACAAAGTAGCTATTACAATAAGAAACATGGTGTAGCTTCTGAAATTGATTTATCTTAACCCTAAAATTTTTAGCATACATTTTAATTTACACTACCAGGGTGTTGTACCTCTGACCACAACTAGTTGTACCATTGACCAGGTCAAAGGTACAACACACCTGAGTAATTTTTACAAAATTCAACTTTTATGTTCTTCTGCTACAAATTTAAAAAAAAAGTAATATTGGTTTCTTCAATTGTTCAAAGAATTTAAAAAATAATAAATTAAATAAGTTTAAACCGACTTTATTAATCCTCAGTGTAGCAGCTCGAACCTATCGCCCCTTATCGTTCCTCCTGAAGTTGTAAGACCTCATCGAAAAGCGGAGGCAAGTAAAATGTCAAATACGGGCCGGCCTAAAGGGAAACCTCTTATCCTGAAAAGCTAATTATTGAAGGAGAAAAAAAACGAAAGCACCCCCCTAAACGTAAGACACCACATACAAATAAACCCCTTCCTAAAAAAGTGGCAAATAAAAAAAAAAATTATTCTAATGAAAGTTCAGATTCTGATACTCACACGGAAATTTCTTCAGGAGAAAGTGACGTTGATCTGTCTGATGAATGTCGTGAGTTAAGTCGATAACCAGCAACAATTTGAAAAATATTATTTCGAAAAAATAAATTTTATACTCGTTAAAAATAAAAGTAAAAAGACTATTACATATTTAGTCGCAGAGAAATATTAAATTATATGTCGTATTAAATGTCCAATATATGATCCAATATTTGAAAAAACAAACATAGAGTGACAAGTTTACGAGAGAAGATGAAAATTTGAATGATATTGATGTTGAAGACATTGTGGCTAAATTCCCATACCCTACTATTGCTAGTGGGTCTGCTAGACAGTTAAAACGTTTATCGATTAGACTGGATTTTTCAGCATATTAAGCATAACATTATATCAATAATAGCTTTTTATTATGCTTACATCCATGTCCTGGATTTATTAAACTTACAATTAAATATAATATTACTCAATACAATTTTTTTTCTGCACAGCTGTGTTGTTTTTACGTGGTCAGAGGTACAACACCCCATGCTCAAAGGTACAACTACATGTTGTACCTTTGACCACTGTACGATTATTTTTTTAAAAATGAATAAAAAAATATTAAATGAAAAAGCTAGAACCTTGAAAAAATTAAATATGATAAACAATAGAGTACTAATTACAATGAAATAAAAAAAAAATGAATTTATCCTTAATATGTAAGCTACAAAAATTCAATTGTGCAAAGTGGTCAAAGCTACAACACCTTCCCCTATATATATATTTATATTACTAAAATGAGGCACCAACAGTTAAACATAGTTACAGAGACTGTAGGCAAAGCTTTGAGTTGACAATTCCTTACGACTCCTTTCACAAGAGCAACCTCCCCCCACGCAAGATAGACCGATGTTCCTGAGTAACGATCTCGTCCAATCGTTTGATGCGCTAATTATATGTACAAAATTGTTTGGCGCACACACTAAGAAGAAATGTTCCTGCAGGTGTTGGGATGCCAATGAGGGATCAGGGGAAGTTGATAGGATGGCAGTATCATATGCGTAGGTGGTCAGTAAGGTTTGAGGGTGTGTAGGAATATCCGCAGTGTAAAGGAGGAAAAGCAGAGGACCAATAATACTCCCTTGGGGGACTCCAGCATTTCGAATGCTGGAGCGTCCTTACGTTCAAGCGACGAGGATATTGCGTCTACGACTCGTAAGCACTGCTGAATTGTGGAATGTTGTAAGCGGAAACCAAATTGATGGTTGGGAATTTTGTTCGACGATTCTATGATAGGGAGGATTCTTTTGTAAACGAGTTTTCGAATACTTTGGACATTAATGGCAGAAGGCTGATAGGTCGATAGGAAGATGGGGAATCGGGAGGTTTGAAGGGTTTGGGAATAACGATAATTACTGAATGTTTCCAGGGATTCGGGAAATGGGTTGTTCTTAGGATTGAGTTATACAAGTATGTGATGGACTTCTGGGGGAGGTTTTTAAGAATTGTGGAGGTGATAAGGTCAAAACCCGGAGATTTCCTAGGGAGGTGTTTAATGGTATATTTTACTTCGGAAGGTTGGAAAGCTTTAGTGGGAAGGAGAAAGGTAAGGGAGAATTGAGGTAATCTTTGATATCTTCATCCTGGGAGGGGCTCGTTTGAGGATTATTTATATATATATATATATATATATATATATATATATATATATATATATATATATGTCTGTGTTTAATTTGTATTCAACGGTTGTACGACCTATAGGATTAAGTGGCGTTGATATTGCAAACGGAATTAGGGAGTAGGAGGTTAAGTAGCAAGGATTTGTAATTTGTTTGGGAGAGTTACATTATGTTTGGGATTATTTAGATCGGGATTATGTGTCAAAGTGAGGCGGATGAGTCAGAGTGGGCGAGGAGGAGTGGAACACGCAGAAAGGGAGGAGGGGATAGATGAGGCTGTAGGAAAGGCATGCTCGGCTTACAGATCTCCACCGAGCAGGCGTTTCCAGCGACATGAGCCTAACTCGGCCTAGTCCTCCACCGTCACCAAGCACCTCACAGCCCACTCTCAAACCCCCGCTATTTGTTTCAGTTATGGTGTGTGGAATGGTAATTGGACTTGATTATATTTATTAACAAATGGTATTGAATAGAATTTTGACTTTTAGAAATTGAAGAAGCTTGGAAGCTGAAGGTAGGATTGTCACGTAGAATTTCATCTAAGGATGCCACTCAGGATACCATGTTGTAGTCTTGACGTGCGGGTTGGTAGCTACGACAATTGGTCAGAATGTGCTTTTTTGTTAATTGTTCATCGCGAGCTCTGAAGATTGGAGGCTCTTCATTTTTTATGAGGTACACATCTTTGAGGTTGGTTCTTCTGTTATCGCCAGTTTGGCTGCCCTGTCGGCCTTTTCATCTCTGGTATTTGGCTGTGCCCAGGAATCCAAGTATATGTTACTGATATATTATGGCTGTATAAATCGTATGCGGCTTCATGTATGTTTGTTATTATGGGATGTTGTCTAACGGGTTTTCTTAGTGAGGGCAGCACAGACAGAGAATCGGTGAGTACGGCTACATTCTTTTTATTTGGAATGTGAGTTTGAAAAGCTTTGTTGATTAAAAGAGGCTCTGCATAGTAACTAGAGCAAATGGGACTAGACATGCGCGCCGAGGCAAAATTTGCCGGCGGCGGCGCGCTGGAGTAAAATGGCCAGCGGCGGCGGCGCGCGCGGCGTGGGTTATTTTTTTAACCCCCAAAGGAGATGTAAAAATTTTAATCACAGTATATGTGTGTATATATATATATATATATATATATATATATATATATATATATAAATATTTGTCCGCTAATTCACAGGCTTAAAAATGTTTAGATTTTGAAGAACGTTGGTACAATAACCGTCTAAATTGAAACGTCAAGTTCGTTCACCAGTAGAATCCGTCCTCCGGGGGGTTTTGGTACGAAATTCGCGCGAAAAAAATTGTAGCGCTTACGTTTTCGGGTTTATATGCTTACAGATACTCGCGTAATATATTCCTTAACATACGATAACAAATGAAACCGTTTTTAAGGCAATATCAGCAACAGTTTTTGAGATAAGTGGAACAAACGTTTAAGTAGCTCATTTTCGGTTTGGGTACATTAAATCGTGGGATTCCATTCCCACATTGGAAATATGTTATAAGTGTTTGGAATTCATCTAAACTAAGATGTTGATTACATTTGAAGTTAAGGAAGTATTCGAAAAACTTTTTGCAGTAAATATCTTTAAATAGGTCGGGATTCGAAAGCGAACTAATGTCTCTACACAACAAAACAATTTTATTGGACCAATACAAAACGTATTATACACAAAACAATATTTGTAAGATAAAAATTTAATGGGTTAAAATGTTTTGATAAAGTCTGTGTTTGATTCGCGAGGTTTTTCTTTGTCCAAGTTGATAAAACATGGAACTGCTGGAGGCTGGAAGAGTCTGGTGATATTTTCGCACTAGCTTTTCTATGTGAGTGAAAAATGGATCAACCTCCAATTCTCTATGGATCTGGCTGTTCCTTACGAACCAAGGAGCATTGGACACTATTCGGAGTACTCTGTTTTGAAATGTTTGTAGACGTTTTATGTGTGTGGTTCTGGCGCCAAACCAGACAGGACATGCGTACGTTAGTATGGGTAGTATTGTCGATTTGTATAGTAGTGTACCACAGCAGTGTTTGCTTTGTTCTTTTGAACGGGGTTTTGTTTTTGTTTAACTCGGTTGTTTTAAATTGCAATTATCAGAAAAGTCCGTCACGCAGGAGCTGCATAACTAAGCACTTTCCTCAGAATTTGGGTAGTGTAGACTGCTTTCCAGAACAATTTGCTTAAAATATCCTACATAAATAAAATAAAAACATGAATAGTTCTCTTTTAAATTTGTAATGAGTAACTGATCAATTATTAATTTGCTTCCAGAGTTATGTTTACACATGGTACCTACTACACTACGTAATAAATACAAAAAAACTCATATTATCGTATTTTGATCTAACGCAGGAACAGGATACAGTCACTCTAGTGGTAGAAAGCGCTCCTTGCGGCGGCTTTGTGAACCTACGTTTGGCGGGCTTTTCTGTTGAAATATATTACAAATTAAATCCCCGCTTTACGATTGACCGATTCAGCTCATTTTTACAACACTTATTTCTCATGAGTTACCCACGAAGTATACCGCGTTTCGTTACAATACAGGAGAAATTACGACCGGTATGAGTATATCAGGAATTTGGGTCCGGAGTAAACCCCCCCTTCTAATGAACCGATTTAGTTTATTTTTATAACACGTATTTAACTGTAGATTACCACTACGAATACCGAGTTTCGTCGAAATATACCAAAAATCACGGTTGGTAGTGGCGAATTGGTATTGTGGGTCCGGAGTAAACCCCCCCTCCAAATGAACCGATTTAGTTTATTTTTACAACACATATTCACCTGTGGATTACCACTACGAATACCGAGTTTCGTCGAAATATACCAAAAATCACGGCTGGTAGTGGCGAATTGGTATTGTGGGTCCGGAGTAAACCCCCCCTTCTAATGAACCGATTTAGTTCCTTTTTATATCTCACTTTTGTGTCTATATTACCACTACGAATACCAAGTTTCGTTGAAATATAACAAATATTACGGCTGACATAGTCAAATTAGTGTTTTGGGTTCGGGGTAAACCCGACTTTGGTGGTTAACGAACTCGTTCAATCGTTCGCTAATTGAATGCTATATACCAAGTTTCGGGACGAAAAAACAAAACCTCTGGCCGCTATCGTGTTAACAGACATATATATATATATATATATATATATATATAGATATATAAATTTTAACTGGGGTCATTTTCGGTGTCTACTAGGTAGGATCGATAAAGATTTGAAGACATTTTTCAAAAATTCCGTCATGAGTCCAACCTCAATAGCTACTTTCCTTCGGAGGAAAGTGCTAAAAAGTAGGGTCTCCTCGTTGTCTAGTGGCTAGCGCCTTAGATTTATAAGCGGTAGATTGTGGGTTCGATTCCTACCGGCGGCTTGAATATTCTCATCCCACGGCTCGTTGGTAAAATTCCTTTCTGCACCCAGGATGTCGGTAATGGTGTAGAAGTCGAAGCGCGAAGAAAAAAAAAAAAAAAAAAAAAAAAAAAAAAAAAAAAAAAAAAAAAAAAACGTACATATTCCTTTACTAATAGCTTCTTGATCTGACACAGGAACAGGATACAGTCCCCCTAGTGGGAGATAGCGCTCCTCGCGGCGGCTTTGGGAACCAACCTCTGGCGGGCTAATTCTAATGAAACAGAGTTTAAAGTAAAAACTCCTTTCCAATAGACCGATTAACTTCATTTGTACAACACTTCTTTCTCATGAGATACCCACGACGTATACCGCGTTTCGTTACAATTCAGCAGAAATTACGACCGGTATGAGTATATTAAAACTTTAGGTCCGGCGTAAACCCCCCTCCTAATGAACCGATTTGGTTTATTTTTACAGCGTATTTCTCTCTTTAGATCAACATAACGAATACCGAGTTTCGTTGAAATTTAACAAAAACTACGGCTGGCATCGTCAAATTAGTGTTTTGGGTTAGGTGTAAACCCCCTCTTTTGCGGTTTCACTTTATGTCAGCTCGTACTGAGACTTGCATGGCTTAAGCACCGCAAAAGGCTCAGTAAACCGGTCATAGTTTACCGGACATATACCACTCACGTGGATAACTGTGGTAATTCAAGTGTTAATACATGCAAACAAGTCCCGACCAGCGATGGAGAGGACGCTTTTATCGGATCAAAACCATTCGCCCGGCTTGCCCGGGCGTCGGCTTGATGACTCTAGATAACACCACAGATCGCACGGTCACAGTACCGGTGACGTATCCTTCAAATGTCTGACTTATCAGCTACCAGTCCACTTATAGTCTACCATGGCGCTCACGGGTGACGGGGAATCAGGGTTCGATTCCGGAGAGGGAGCCTGAGAAACGGCTACCACATCCAAGGAAGGCAGCAGGCACGCAAATTACCCACTCCCGGCACAGGGAGGTAGTGACAAAAAATAATGATACGGGACTCATCCGAGGCCCCGTAATTGGAATGAGAACACCATAAATCCTTTAACGAGGATCTATTGGAGGGCAAGTCTGGTGCCAGCAGCCGCGGTAATTCAGCTCCAATAGCGTATATTAAAGTTGTTGCAGTTAAAAAGCTCGTATTTGGTTCTGCGTGCCACGCTGTCGGTTCACCGCCTGCCGGTGCAACTGGCATGCCGTGGCATGTCCTGTCGGTGGCGGACAGGCTTCTCGGCGTGCCCTATGCGTCTTACGGCGTGTAGGCTGTTGCGCCGAAGTTGTCCTTGTTCGCCGGCTCAATCCTACCGCGGTGCTCTTTACCGAGTGTCGAGGTAGGCCGACACTGTTTACTTTGAACAAATTAGAGTGCTTAAAGCAGGCTCTTAAATCAGCCTGAATAGTGGTGCATGGAATAATGGAACAGGACCTTGGTTCTATTTTGTTTGTTTCCGGAATCCAAGGTAATGATCAATAAGGACAGGCAGGGCATTCGTATTGCGGCGTTAGAGGTGAAATTCTTGGATCGTCGCAAGACGCACTAGAGCGAAAGCATTTGCCAAGTATGTCTTAATTGATCAAGAACAAAAGTTAGAGGTTCGAAGGCGATTAGATACCGCCCTAGTTCTAACCATAAACGATGCCAGCCAGCGATCCGCCGATGTTCCGCCGATGACTCGGCGGGGAGCTTTCCCCGGGAAACCAAAGCTTTTGGGTTCCGGGGGAAGTATGGTTGCAAAGCTGAAACTTAAAGGAATTGACGGAAGGGCACCACCAGAAGTGGAGCCTGCGGCTTAATTTGACTCAACACGGGAAACCTCACCAGCCACGGACATTGGAAGGATTGACAGATCGATAGCTCTTTCTCGATTCAGTGGGTAGTGGTGCATGGCCGTTCTTAGTTGATAGACTGATTTGTCTGGTTAATTCCGATAACGAACGAGTAAACCCCCTCCCGGTGGACCGCTTTTGGAGGTTAACGAACTCGTTCAATCGTTTGCTAATTGAACGCTATATACCATGTTTCGTGAAGAAAGAACAAAAACAAAAACTCTGGCCGCTATCGTGTCCAGATAGACACAAACATATATATATATATATATATATATATATATATATATATATATATATATATACATACATACATACATACATATCTACTAGGTAGTATCGATAATGATTTGAAGACATTTTTCAAAAATTCTATCATGAGTGCAACCTCAATAGCTACATTCCTTCGGAGGAAAGTGCTAAAAGATAAAAAATATCGATAGCTACTATCGTCATGAACTATCGATATATCGACGGTAACTATCAACTATCACCCATCCCTACCCTCAATCGGCGCGCCGACTGAACAGGCTCGGCGGCGGCGGCGCCGCTAAAACCCGGCGTGGCGTAGCGGCGCCGGCGCGGCGCGCATGTCTAAATGGGACTAAATGAAGATTTGAATTCTGAGTTTCCAGATACAAAAGCCGCCCCAACACCGTCCTTGGTTTTAGATCCGTCAGTGTAGATTGTAAGTGATGGGCCTATGTTATATATTATTATGTTGACTTCGGAGGAGTAGACTGTTGGGTCAGAATCTTTCTTGGAAAATTTTAGTTTGGGAAGCAGGTTTATGAGAGGGAATGTCCATGGAGGTTTGATGGACGGTTTATTCGCTGTTATTTTTGGAGAGTATATCGTAGTCGGTGAGTAGTTGGTAGATTCTCTCAGAGAAAGCCAGTGATTTTACAGGAAATCTGTGTTCATTGAAATTCTAAAAGTGTCGCATGTTGAATAGAAAGGTTAACGGATGAACTGTGAAAGAAATGATACAGAGGAAATATTTAGGTGCTAATTGACCAAAGTATGAAGCGAAATACTCACGTCAGTTTGGTAAACGGGTTATTTGTAGCTATTAGTACTGATAGTGAGTCTCTATATACAGAAATATTGTTGTATTTTGGGGTTACATTGATTTTAAATATAGTTGGCAATTTTTTAAAGGGTTTTCTTTCGGATTAACCGCTTATAAATTCTGTGTGTTCATGAGCAATCTCCGATTTAGCTCATCCATAATTTGATTTACCTTTTTAAATTTATGTTTGTTATAGAGTGCGGCTAGACACCAAAAATGGACCAGATTTTCAAAACAATCAAATAATTAGTTTTGTTTCATCTATCCATGATAAACATTAATTTGTAAAACTCTTTAATTTGAATAAAAATTGTAAGGAGCCGAAGAGAAAATTTGGAAATTTAAAAGTAAACGAGAAACCTTTATGCATTAAGGATATTGTTTGCACTACGCTGTCCCAAGGTGCTATACCATTGGGAATGAACGTACCGCTGTAATGCTGGTGCTGATTCACATGAATGGAGTGGACTGTATTTCGGGATATTTGAAAGTATGCACGGATATGAAATAAATTAAGTGTAATAAGCTTATGTTACATGCTTCTATGAGTGGGGGGGGGTGGCCGAAAAGGGTTATAATATTGGTTAATGTGTTAGTGGGTTTTGAGGTTTATAAAGGGGGGTTTATATTAAAATAAATTGATGTCTGCTGTCCATGCGGTCTGCTGAAGCAGGAGTAGGCTCTCATGTTGGGATAGTTGTGCTACTCACTGTGGGGTCCTTTCTTCTCTTCCTCCTCCTCCATGTTGCTCTCCGGGTTGCTTGTGGTCTCTACTCGACCATGGCCAACGCTATGTGCTTTGGTAAAAGGATGCACATGGTGTCCACAGCATACATTAGAAGTGGCTAATGGAGTCCTGGTCCCTTTGTTTTAACGGTCTCCAGCATTTTGAACTGCATGGAGGTAGCAGCTGAATATATGGAGGCAACCTCTATGGTGAGCCAAGTGATGACGTCACAGGTTGGCTGCTATGGGGGTTTACATCAAACAAACCGCCCACCTAAATTTGACCCGGTTAAATTTAAATAAAGAAAACAAAACTTAAGTTATGGAGCATACAAATAATAAACATCACATGGGGAAAAACTATAACAATGACAAATGATGAAAGAAGACGATCACTGCATCGCTTATAAAAAGATAAATAATTACTTAAATTTAACAAAATAATAAATTTAATTGCTTCCTTCAGTTACCCTACTGAAATAAATAAATACATGAATAGTTACCAAAACATGGTAGACGACAAAAATTAAAAGTTTAATTATCCTTGGACTCCTTGTCCTCGGGAAGAAAAAGGGGGACAAGCGATGACACTGCTCTGGTAAGGTGACTGCCGGAAGAAGTCCTGACAACTACCGAGCGCGTAACACCGTCTCTACCCGGAAAGGTTTCGACGACTCTGCCGACAGGCCAGTGGCCAATGGCTGGGCGTTTCTCGACGAGAATGACCAAGTCACCAGGCTGAAGATCAGGGGTTCTTCGCGTCCATTTGGACCTTTGTTGAAGGGTGTGGAGATATTCCCTTCTCCACCTAGGTAGCTCAACCTGATAACGGCCGTCCTTCGTGCGGCTGTGCGGGTTCTGAAAATGCTGCTCACACATTTCGTCCTTTGTTTTGATGCTGGACGTTGAGAGACAAAACAGAACGCTTGTTTCCGGGCTCTCGGTGGCTTCTAACTTCCCCGAGACCACAAGTCCAAAAACTGAAGGTGTAAGGTACAAATCGCCGACCTCGGATTTTATTGGAGCTCCGTTGATTAGCTGTAGGTATAGATCACTGCCAATCAAAGCATCCACTGGAACCGATTTGGCAAAATCCTGGTCCGCTAGCGGGAGAGATGAGAATCGCTCGTAGACATTTGGAGGAGCTGGGAGATTGGGCAGCGCTGAGGTGATCCGTTCGACGATCAAAACTTTGGTCTTATATTCCTTTGGGGAGGAATATGGCTTGATCACACAGGTCGCAGTGTTTAGGGGTTGAGCGATTTTGGAACCCCCGAGTCCACGCACGTTTCCTATGAATGTTTCAACGGGCGCCCCTATCCGACTGGCTAGTTGCCTAGTGATAAAAGTGTGTTGGCTGCCGGAATCCAACACGGCGCGGATGGGGTATAGTTTTCCCTTTGGGGATTTGATGAGTGCTTGTACAGTGCCCAAGAATACTAGTCCGCCCGAATATGCAGGTTCTTCGGCTGAGGATTCGAAGCCAATGAACGCATCAGGGATTTGTGGCTTGGCAGGTTCTTCATATTTTGTTCCATTTTTACTTGATGTTTTTGTAGCAGCTACCTTTTCCTCGTGTATAAGACTATGATGCCTTCCTTTGCAAAATTTGCACGAAAATTTCGACGGGCAGCAGGCACTATTATGCCCTTCGCGAAGGCAGTTGGAGCATCCCTTCCAGGCGGCAACGAACTCCGATCTTTGTTCAACCGCGAGAGACGCAAATCTGATGCAAAATGATAAAAGATGTCTGCCTTGACAATACGGACATTGGCCCGAATGCGCCTGGAAACTGCGCGACCTTGTGGGAATCGCAAAATGACGCCTTTGACCTTGTGGTGAATTTGGAGCCTTGTTTCCTGGAATGTTTGTTCTAGGTGATGGGCTGCGGCGGTTAGTATTTGTCACATGAAACGATACACCATTATATTTTGCAGACCACCGATTGGGATATTTAGCCCTTGAATCGCCTTTTGGGCGCGATTCAGCAGGCATCGACGTCGCTGACGACTCTACGTCTCTTGATAACTTAAATGCCATAAGACGTTGGCGCACAAAGTCTATGACGTCCGCAGCAGATGGCATGGCTTTCGGGTCACTGCGAGCTAGCTCGAACTGCCTCCGCGTCTCCGTGTTAAGAGAGCGGAGCGCTAGCTTAGAAAGTATGAAGTCCGCTGGATTGGCAAGATTGAGAGACAAGAACCCTTCGATGCTGTCACCGACCTGAGTCAGAAACTGCTCATATCGCTGACGTTCACCTAAGTTGCCTTTAGAGTCGCTGTCAAGAATCCGCTGCAAGTACATGCTGGCCAGAACACGAGGGTTGTCATATGCTTCCGTAAGTTTCTCCCAAGCTAGCTCGTATGATTCTTCGACTTTAGGGAACCGGCAAATGAGGGAAAAGGCTTCTCCTTTTAGGGCTTGCATTAAATAATGTAGCTTGTCAACTTTCGGCAATCTGGTATTGTTGTGGATGAGAGATACAAATGAATCCTTAAAACTCGTCCATTGAAAAATATCTCCTGAAAAGCTGGGGATCGATATTTTGGGAAGTTGAGCTCTGTCAGATCCGCTTAAGCTCAGAGCGCCAAGGACTTGACTAAGGTCATCGGGAAGCATAGTTTGACGAGCATCCCGGGGTTCTTCCTTCGCTTTGAGGTGGGAACGCAGAGCGCGAGCGTTAAATATCTCGCTCTGCACTTGGTCGTAGTGCTCCTCCCAAGCCCTTGAGGGAAATTGATCTGGCTTGTCTATCAAGACGTGGATCCTATCAAGCTCATCCCAGGTTTCTTGATAAGACGCCCAATGTGCTTCGGCTGAATCGTGGTGCACGAGAAATAGATACGTTTGCGAATCATCAGCGATGGCGGCTTGCCGTACTGTAGACAAACTGGTAATGTTTCTCTTGAGAGACCGCAACTTCCGTTCAAGGATCTTGATGTGAGAGTCGTAATCAGGGATAGACTCAGGCATGGTTGAAAATTCTTCTATCAATAGAGATGACTTGAAAGTAGAGTGTAAAATGATTAAGATACTACAACCCATCGAGCAAAGAGGAGAGGAGAGAAGAGAGAAAGCAAGACCATGAGGAGAAAAATGTAAAAAAAAGAGTGCAAATGATGAGCATCACGAACATTCTATAGAAATAAAATAAATAGAAAATTGTATAATGGCTTTAAAGTAATAAAGCAGTAAATAATAGCACCAATTATTGATTCAGCAAATTAATATATTTAATGATGTCAACAAGCAAAGCAAATAATTATTATAAACTAATAAATTGACCTAAGTAGGCAAGAAATAAAGTAAAGGCATGACAATGATGACGTCACGCAGAGGATGACTGTGCAGCACGGAGAGTTCAGAGAGCTGTAAAGAGACAGACCTCTCTGTTGAGGCAGTAACCTGCCCAGATATATGATAACAACTGACATTAGCACATTGTGTTCTGTACTAAGTTATTTGCTCTTTGCTAAGTTAAAAGTGTTGACAATCATTTAATAGTGACTAAATCATTGTATATAAGAATAAATAAGGTGCTAAAGGACAATTGATAATGTCAAATTAATTATATAAAGATGATAGCTGCACTATGTAGGCAGAAATGACTAAGTATTGTAACTTATTATTATCTAATTAAATAGATACACAGAAAAATATAATGACACAGATGAGTATTTTATTTATTTAAATCCATATAATTGTTGAAAATTGCAAACCGCAAGGCTTAATGAATGCTGAGTGAATAACTATTCACCTTTATTAATCACTTAATGGAGAATTGGAACTTAAGTCAGGTAAATAAAGAACTTAGATGATTATAACTTATGATTATATCCAGGCAATATTGAAAATTGATACAAAGCACTAGCAATAAAAGGTAAGTGATTTTGCTAGGAAAAGCAGTGATAGAAGTAAGCTGAATGATTATTACAATTATTTTACCAAAATTATCACAACATTGTAATAAATTAATTAAATTGTTGATCAATTTATAATCATCTGCTTAAAATGCTCATTAATTTCTAAAGGTTTACTCAATTTGATTAATATTCTTAACAGAACTCATTTACCAGATTGAGAGATACTATATGTTTGATAATTAATGTTTCTTTTCTGCAGAAACATCTTAATATAAACATTAAATAATACAGTTTGCCTCAATGGAGAAAAAAAAATTAATAATTAACTGATAATAATGAAAGCAAACTCTGAAGTACAGTAACTGCACTTGCAACTGTTGAAAGTTGCAACTTGTATCCTATAATCTATTAACTATGCAAGTTAAATAAAATAAAGAGCTTTAAACACCAAAGTAAATAGCATTTTTGGTTCTACTATTAAGGACATGCCTAATATATACACAATAATTGCTATTACTGTTAACTGAAGCAAAAAAAAAAAATAAAAAATGTAAAATTATTTGAGAATCAATCATGTTGATAATTCTAATTAATTAAAAATTACTGCGATGCAATGATTTACAAGTAGGATTGACCTAATAGGAGCAATATATGAAAATAATAATTCTAATAATGAAGATTATGCAGACAATGATGATGAAGAATAAACAAAATAAATTGAGAAAGCTCAGTAAATATGATTTTAATTTTGAACCCAATTGTTGGGTTAATTTTATCCGGCCCTGCTGGACCACTATGTTTGCACTACGCTGTCCCAAGGTGCTATACCATTGGGAATGAACGTACCGCTGTAATGCTGGTGCTGATTCACATGAATGGAGTGGACTGTATTTCGGGATATTTGAAAGTATGCACGGATATGAAATAAATTAAGTGTAATAAGCTTATGTTACATGCTTCTATGCGTGGGGGGGGGGTGGCCGAAAAGGGTTATAATATTGGTTAATGTGTTAGTGGGTTTTGAGGTTTATAAAGGGGGGTTTATATTAAAATAAATTGATGTCTGCTGTCCATGCGGTCTGCTGAAGCAGGAGTAGGCTCTCATGTTGGGATAGTTGTGCTACTCACTGTGGGGTCCTTTCTTCTCTTCCTCCTCCTCCATGTTGCTCTCCGGGTTGCTTGTGGTCTCTACTCGACCATGGCCAACGCTATGTGCTTTGGTAAAAGGATGCACATGGTGTCCACAGCATACATTAGAAGTGGCTAATGGAGTCCTGGTCCCTTTGTTTTAACGGTCTCCAGCATTTTGAACTGCATGGAGGTAGCAGCTGAATATATGGAGGCAACCTCTATGGTGAGCCAAGTGATGACGTCACAGGTTGGCTGCTATGGGGGTTTACATCAAACAGATATAAATAATTCACTTCAGTAATATATTAACTGGAGGCCATGTCAAGGGAGGAAATTAATTAAACTTAGTGGAATAGAAAAAAAAAAAAAAAAAGAGAAAGAAAACAACCATTAGAGATGCAAGAATGTTAATCGGGCAATTGGTGCCCACTGCCCATCAGACGGGTACTGATAAGCGGCCTGATATGGGGGAAGACAATTTGTTTTAATAAAAGCCTCGTTAATACAGTTTTGGGGCAACGGGACCTTTTTCTCTTAGCTAAACAGCTCCGAAGGCATTTTACATTTTTTATTTCCAACCCCATGGAAGGCGGAGCCAATAGCAAGCCTTCTCATTGAGGGAAGGGGCACGCCACGTAGTCTACCGTTAAAAATAATCACGAGTATTCTCTTTAAGTGACCTCATTAAAAAATTTACTGGACTCAACTTTATAGTTAATAATTCATAAATAATTCAAGCTCTTTGAGCAAGCTTCGGTAATAAGACCCCCTTTAAAGACCCATTAAGAAAAGGTCCTTAGAAAATTCATTTCATTCCGAAAAGCCTCATTTCAATTTAATGGAAGTCCTTTTCGGAAGTAATACAACGAATAATGGCATATCTCAGAAAATGCGAGACTGGATTCCAAAACATAATGTGAATTTCTATATATCACATATAAGTGATTCACTTTAAACATAAATCGTTTTATACTGTAATAAAGATTGTTGTTTTAAATTGATTTTTCTTTAATAATTATAATTATGAAAGAAAAAATAAATAAAAAATCCAAAAATAATTGAGTCAGTTTTTTGTTAACACTTAGAATTTGCATAGTTATTATTATTATACCTTTTTGCGTGAATATGTTTCTTTTAAAAGATCTGATGTACAATCTTTATTACTGCATAAAACGTTTTACTGCATATAACGCACAAATATAAGGAGCATAAAAGTTATAACAATTAATGTATATTAATTTGATTGTAATGCAGGAAGAATCTAATGATGGAACCTGCAGAATCTATATAAACTCCTACATTAAATGGATACTATATTGTGGAAAATAAAGGAACATAAAAACAAGCTATACTCGTATTGTCATTCTAAGCAAATCAAATTCCACGACGTTGGCTGGAAACAATTAAAATGCCAGTAATTGGTGATTCACTCTTGCCACATTCAGCCTTTTAATGACTGCAGAAGGGGTAGTGACAGCAGGTCGTTCTCAATCAGTCCAATCATCCGTTGTTCATTTTGTTATTCACAATATCAGATTCTTTTCGTCCAACTCAAGTACATTCGGGAGGAGCGAATATTGTGAATTCTATGTTCTCGAAGTCCCTGGAGAAAAAGCAGCTAACATTGAGGCCTTAGAATACTTTTTAATATCATTTTTAATGGTTGAAACTAAAGGTTCTATAAACGTCTGACAGCTTTGGGGTCTTCAAATCTCATTTTATGTTTCTTTGTGACGTTTCGGTTCACACCAAGTTATTATAATTATTAAACTACTTTCAATTTGTCATACAAAAGATTTCACTAACCTATGCTTTGTCATAGCTGTATATAATATTTTAAACATTTATATTTATTGCCTCGAAAGCCATTTATCGATCTGCAATATTGTAACAAAATTAAATTAATTTCCTGGTATTTCTTCTGTCATTCAGAATTTGTACAATGATGAATTTATTAAATTTATTGCTTGCAAATTTATTATGAAACGTATATATATATATATATATATATATATATATATATATATATATATATATATATATGAGATTTTAATATTATTGCTAATGACATTGTAATGACTCTTAATTTTTGTAATCTGATTTAAAGTGTGTGACTTTGAGATGATTTTCTGTTATGTATATAGATTCATTTATTTTTTTATGATGTGTGTTAATTTCTCTATTCATTATTCTAGTATTGTGAAAATTGAAAGAAAGTCTGTGTTTAGTTGCATGTTCGGACAACACTGTCACCTTCCAATATATTATTTGGATAGGCGGAAGGCCATGCTTATATAAAACTCTTCACTTCATATTATATGCTTTATTTTATGCTCTACATGTTTCGCGTCTCTTGACGCCTCTTCAGGAGCAACTTAATCAATATACATAAGTTTAGCCTTAGCTACGGAAGACCTTCCACAGGTAGGGCCACGTCCATACTAATACAATGACGTTAAAAGACTTTTATCCATCAGCTGATTCAGACCGATCCTTGCTTGTATCGATTCCAGAGAAAGCTTTTGTCATACATCGAAAAGTTAAAATAAAACGATTGATATTAATATTCCTAATTAACGTCGAGTATATTAAAAAATATATTGTTTAAATATTTGATCTCCGTTTTTTTATTTACAGTTTTTTCCTATTTTTAATTATATGTATATTTTCTTTTATTTTCCTTCTTATGGGGTTCTTTTCTTTATCCAAAAATTTTATATTATAACTGTCATCTTCGATTTTTTTTAAATATTTCATTCATACTGATCAATTATTTTCTTTAAATTAAATTTTGGTGAGTTTCATTTGTATAGTTTTACTGGCAATCGTTCATTATCTCACAGCAGTAATTATTGAATATTGAATTTTAATATTTAAAATTAGGGGAAAATATACTCTGGGAGGAGTCGGTGCTAAGGCAGATCTCCACAGAACGGCGAATACGCCGTTAGGTGCGGAGGGCCGGGAAAAGAAATATGCACTCTTTTTCTACCGAAAACATTTAAATGAGCTTCTAGGTTGGCTCTCAATAACTGGCATTAACAATTGCATCGAATTAATATTACAATGCAACTTTTAATTGAATGCTTAAAGCACCAGCACCCCCTAGACGGTCAATATTATTGATCAATACGTATTGAAAGGCTATATTCATCGTTTTGGATAGCTTCGAACGTATTGAAAGTATATAGGTAGAAATGTATTTGACTAATATTGACATTTATCTATCTACTGATCTAAGGCGCTACCCACTAGACCCCTGCATCAATATTTTTTCAGGCAGGGACCGAAAATAACTATTCATTTTTATTTCAAATGAGTTTCAATTAACCTTTAATTTTTATTTTTTGAAAATAAAAATTTCATAGTAATTTATATATTTTATTATTTTTTAAAAAAAATTGTGTAATAATTTTTATTTCAAAAACTTAAAAATAAAAATTATTTGAATAGTTATTTCAAAATTTTTGTTTATAAAAATTTGTAATAACAATTTTTTATTATTTTAACTTTAAACATTGTTTTAAATAAAAAAAAAACAAAAAAACAATATTAGTGCCATAATGAATAGATATTTTGATTTTAAGAGCTCGCGCACATAGCGACTAATAATGAATAGAAACAAAAACAAAAAAAAAGTTATGCACAAAAACAAATTCTAGAATATACAATATATACTCATACAAATCAATTGGATTTAGACGAACTTTGATTCACTGACATAAACAAATAACTTCTAATAAACAAAAGGTTCCAAATCAAGTATTTATTTATTTGTTCCGAGGATAAGAGATATTTAATAAATGAGTTTCACTTAACCTTTAATTTTTATTATTGGGAAATAAAAATAAAAATTCCATCGTAATTGACATATTTTATTATTTTTTTTAAAACAATTTCTAATAATTTTTATTTTAAAAATTTAAAAATAAAAATTATTTCATAACAGTTATTCATTAATTTTAAAAATATAAATTATGAAGTAATTTTTTTGTCATAATTTTTAGGAAACATTTAATTTTTATTTCGGTCCTTGGTTTCAGGTATCGAAGTGTGACAACCTACGTAATGGCCAAAACAAGTAAAAAAATCAGAGTCCAAACGTGATTTTGTTTTGCTGTTAATTGTACTTTAGGGTGATCCGTCGGATCTGATATAAATAATAGCCAAAGGATTATTTTAATCAAGATAAGGAACATAAAGCTTTGAAATAATCGGCGATGCATTAATTTATTTTAAACCAGACATTACTTTTGACAAACTGAGGAAAACATTAAGATCTTATATATTAAAGCTAAGAAAGTATATATTAAATTGAAAGTGTGAAATGGTTTTCGGAGGAAATGTTTATAATCCTCTGGTTCTCGGACCCAATGATAGTTGAGCGAACGTTCATTTGTAAAACTATCTCTGAACTTAATCTTACATTTTTTCATGTTATAATCATCCAAGATAAGAATAGCTAAATCCCTATAGGGCGTTGGAAAAAGAAGTAATAAAAATAAAAACTTGCGTAACGATCCGGAATTCTCCATGCACAACCGTCAAAGTAAAAATAACAAGTATATTGATGAGAATTCTTAATATAATTTATCATTGGATATTGTTTATTAATGTTGACTGTCTAGTGGGTGCTTGAGTTTATTAGAATTCGTATTTTTTTAGAAAATAAATTTGAGATCGAATTTCCATAGAGCTGTCTTCCACTTTCTAACTATAGGCGCGATTCCATCTACGTGTCACAGGTTTAATTCAATGTCATAAAAGAGGTTCCATTTGTACTAGAAGTTTCAGTAATTCGATTTGTTTACATTCGACACGGGGGGCTACAGCTGAGTGGAATATCTCACATATACCCAATACGAGGGCTCATGAATATATGTGCATAAAAGATGGACATAATGAAGGTGGAAGGGATCGCCGGTGGATATATAATAAAAATGAGTGATATAAAAGAGATGGACGGGACGGACTGGGAATATGCCTGGAGTTTTCCTAATATGGAATATGGCCCACTGGCAGGATGCCTAACCCTTTATCCTCGGAATCACCCTGAGTGCTCGCTCTTTACCTGGTCCTCGTCTCCTTCAACTCTACTACTACTATAATGGAGCATGGCTACTCCTCAATAAATCCACTATATTTATTTATAAATAACATACATTAATAAAAAGTACATCTTTGTTTTGTGGGGGAAAATGTATTTTAATAATGTTTAAATTTAATAACACTTGAAAAATGATTGTGGTGAAACAAAGTAACCTGTTCGTGGAATCTAATCACCATACTTAGGTTACTCTACCTTATGTAGGAAACAAAAAAGAAGAAACAAAGGTCTTGGATAAATACTTTTTAATTAAAAACAACCAAAATATTTTGATGATTTCATGTTGAACGAGCCTTTCGGAAATCCCTTGTTGATATATTTACATGATTCTAATGTTAACCCTAGAACGCCAAACTTCCTCGGCCCACCTCATTCTACCAACTATTTGTCATTCTGACGAACATACTTTTAAAAAAATATATATAAGTAAAAACTCAACTTATGAGATATTCTTTAATATTAGGAATTCTTTCATACTATATATTCTTCAAAATTGATTAATATAATTTGATTAATTAACTAATACGACTTGGAGGGGAGGAATGATGTAAATCAGAATAAAATTCCAAAACTTTGTTTATTCACAGATTTTCAAGCAAATTTTAAAAACAAAATAAAAGAAAAGTCACACACAATTTAAAAAACAAAAGAATAAATGTTTTTACCTACCCTAGTCAAACAGGCGTTCACACAGATATTCCTACATATATATATATATATATATATATATATATATATATATATATATATATATATATATATATGTTTTGTTCATTCGGCATCTGTCTCCAGCGGTCTTGCTCCTCCTGTCATCGCAATATTTCGCCGGCTTCATCTCCGGCTTCTTCTGGCCTTCACTCATCCTTGCTAGTCGGTAAGGGAATGATCTCATTCCCTTACCGACCAGCAAGGATGAGTGAAGGCCAGAAGAAGCCGGAGATGAAGCCGGCGAAATATTGCGATGACAGGAGGAGCAAGACCGCTGGAGACAGATGCCGAATGAACAACACATTTAATTCCCAGCGAAGTAGCTTAAAAAACAACATATATATATATATATATATATATATATATATATATATTTATGTATATATATATACATATATATTCTTATATGTTCTTGTGATACTGTTTGTAAGATTCACATTTTTTATTTTTAGTCATTTATTTTGATAACTTTCTTATTACTTTGTAACCCAATCTTCCTTTTATCGTCAGAGGAACGTGTTGACGAAAAAAAAATCCAATCAATGAAGAAGATAGATAGATAAGAGATGGAGAGATGTTTAAAGAAAGAGAGTAGAAACGTCGGTACCACGACAGAAAAGGGTTTCTTCGAATGATGAAAAAGAAACTGCGGTTGAAAGGAAGATCAAAGTAAGTCGAGTAAAGAGAAGATCCCTCCCAAGGTGATAGCTTTGGAAATTGGAAACCCGATCAATATATACTCGCCTATCACTCAAGGCTCTAGCTCGCTTCATTTTCGCTAATCATATTACCTTGTAGAGTGGAGGATATCCAGTACCGGGAAAAGGTAGAACCAAATATAAAGAAAAAATGAAAGTTCTGTAAGATCAAATAACTTTTTTTTTAATGTTATATTTATATCAACATGTTCATCCATAATTACATTCGTCGAATATTCGAAATATTACATATGTGGTTATGTATATGACCATAGTAGGAGGGGGTAGAGAGGTATCGCAAGAAATTCAACACTTAAAAGACAAATGTAGGATTTTTTTTTTTTTTTTTTTTCCTGTGTTGATTAACCACAGACCATTCCCAAACTGACTCATTCTTCCTTTAGTACACGACAGGACAGACCAACATACCAGTACTGTAACAAAACACATAAAATACCATTAAACAGATCCTGACAGATAGTAGAATGAAACAGAATGCTAACATCCCACAAAACATGTAGGAACTACTCACAGATGACAGCCACTATATGGGACGACTATTTGAATATCTCATACTTTTAAACCTGTATGATTTAATATGAATTTCCATAAATAGGAACTTATATAACTAAATTATATAAAACTAGCTGTTTCCCGGCGTGCCATGGTCCAAAAAAAAAAAATGGTTTCCAAATAAGTAATAATGAAATATAATAACGCAAATATGTACCTAACTTTTCGGATTCATAGTTTCGAACCTCGACGATTCGAGTCCTAGACGATTTTGACAGTGTTTTTCACAATCGGTCAAACGGTGTGGATTTTAATAAGGAACAAACAGATAGGCACGTGGTTTATATTATATATATACATATAAATACAATTGATAGAAATGAACTAATGCCAAACTTTACAAGCAAGAAACTATGTCCTCTTTCTGTATTATTTCATGATGTGATTTAATTGTATTTTTGTTTTGTTTTTTGTACATTTTGCATATTGTACAATCTTGTTGTTGAATCTTATTAGTTGCGAGAAACTAAAATAAATAAATAAATTTTAACGTAATTGTATTTGTCAGTTTATCAGAATGACGTTAATAATATCAAAGGGACGTTATTAGTAACGAAGACCTGATGGCCTTGAAAGCTTTGGCGTTTCTATTTACCCGACGGGGTGGTGGTTTTTCTTTCGAAATAAAGAGTTTCTTGAACAATTATTGAACAACTAGGACTAGCACTGGACTAATATGCTGGAGGACCTGAGTGCAAATCCTGAGCAAGCAGAAAAGATTTTTAGCCTCTACTGACTTTGTTGATGGGTTGGATTCGGCCTCCCTGACCGTCCCTAGGGCAACCCAGCCTTTAAGTAATTTTTTAATGAGTACCCGCAAACGGGAAAATCAGGTGACCGGAGCATAGATCAGATATATCCATAGTATCTGCCCCCCCCCATGGTCCTCTTGGCCTGTTACGGGACTTTTTATTCTTCACTATTGATAACTGAGAAGCAGATCTTACTGGGATACGATTAGGAGATTCAATTTCATGTAAATCATCTAATGATGCATACTAATAGAATTTATCTTATTTGTATTCTTGAATTCATATTTCATGGTTCCACCAATGTTTTAAACTTTGCTTTCATGAACCTATTGAAAGAAAGAGGATATTGCTACTTGTGGGCACATAACTTAAATTAATAAAAAAAATAGTCATAAAGTAGAAAGAACCCAAACTACAAATGTTCAATATATTTGTCCAAGTTCATAAGGAAACGTCAAATATAAAGTCACTTAGCTTTTTAAGGCTGTACCTTTTCTCATCAGGATAATTTGAATATAAACAAAAAAAGTAAAAATATAGCTGAGGTTATTTGATAACTTAAACATTGTTTACTGCTAATTTAGCTTTCCTCCTTAGAGTTTTTAATAAAGAAAAAAGGTTCTGTTCATTCTACTTCCAACTGAGCATTTCTTCCTTTGGGGGTGGTTGATTTCATTAATTCAGCTCCGTTCGAGCAAGTAAGACACCACCTCTGCACCTCATCTCCCTTTCTTTCGCTTCTCACTCCCCTATTTCAAGCTCGCCTTTACAACCACTCACTCCTAACATTTCAGCTTTTTTCGCTTAATAAAAAGCTGGATAACTCGCAAAAACTTATATGCGATTCTTTAAAAATAAATCTTTCTATCATAATTATTCCTACCATTTTTTCTCTTATATTATTGACATCAATCCGACGATGTAATCGAAATATTCGTGTAAAATTAAATAACATTATGCCTATTATTTAGTGGAAAAAAATGTAAAATAGTATTTTTGGCTTGTCTCCAGCGGTTCTTATTAACATCTTATTTTTCCTAGATTCAATTTCAAATGTGTATTTATAAGCACTTAAGATCTATCTTTTCTGCCTCGTTGGGTACAATGCCATTCTTTGTGTAAAAATGCACCATTTTTCTATTGCCGTCCGCCTGTGTTTTTTAAGTTAGGGGTGGGGGGGGGGGGGTTTGAGGAATATAACCGGCATCCTCTGATATTATGATGCGTGTTTGTTAGCTGGTTACCGACGACGATAAATGTTCAGAAACGTGCTATGAATTATTAATTAATCTATTACATCAGATCAACTCTCATCATCTTTTATATCTAACGATGACTTCAGCGGTCTACAAAATTTATATTCTTAAATATACTACCTAATACTCATCTACATTCCTGTTAAATATCAATATTAAATCATTTAGCTTAGTCTGTCATTTTAAAATATAAAAAAAAAAAAAAAAATTTAAAAACTAATCAATCAATAACTGACCGTTTGCTCAAATTAGCGAATTATCGAACTAGGCGGAAGGTCAACAAATAAAAGGTTCCCGGTAAAGTTTCACAAACTTTTTTTTTCCCTACATGATCAGCGCCTTTTTGGTGCCTCTTCAGGGGAATATGATTTAAATACAGCTTCACCTTCAAACTATGGTGGAGAACCGTCTAGACTGGTCATTGACTAAACAAATCTAATATGGCCGAAAGTAGTCAGAGTGTTGATATGTTATATATTTAAAATTAATGCAATTTCCAGATAAAATATAGTCATAAAACCTTTTTAAAAAGGAACAGGTACTTCGAAGTCTAGACTCGGCCATTCTATTGGAAGGTTCTTCCCTTCAAGTTGAGGTTAAAATTGCATTTAAAAAATATTCCTCTGAAGACACCCGGAAGGTGTGAAACATGAAGGGAAAATAAAGTGTGTGAAACTATTCAGTGAATATTTTCTTTGTTGACCTAACGCCCAGTTCGATAATTTGTGGAAAAAAAAAAAAAAAAAAAAAAAAAAAAAAAAAAAAAAAAAAACAAAAAAAAAAAAACGATTATTCACTGGAAGATTAGTCATTGACCATAAATAACTTTTGTTACTATGATCGATAATACAAATTTTTTCCCCTTTACCCATAAATTATATAATTCACATACAATCTCTACTTTTTTTTATAACTCTTTTAGAATTTTGCTAATATTATGATTTCGTTTCTATTTATATGTTTTCTTGACGGTTGCCAGCTGAATGATTGTATATAATTTTTAGTTTGGTTAGCAAGTTGCATTGTATTATCTATTTCATTCTACTTTACCTTAATGTTCTCGAAATCTTTCTAAATAACTGGTACTTTTAATTTATTTATATTATATATGGCGCTTATCTATTTAGGGAGTTCTGTGACCAAAATACGAGTTCCAGTTCGATGATAACAAATTATTATTTTTTATCTATGACAGAGTCATAATTCCTTGATAGTTTTAGGCTTAAGACGATGTTCGGCTTTACATGACATTTCATTCTATCTTCACACGGAATAAACAGGTATTCTAAGACTGGCATAAGATATATAATATATAACAAGGTCGTAGATTTGCTGAGAGCGCTTACATAAAGCTGTTGTCGACAGTTGCGATCCCGAATGTATAGATGAATGGTCTCACATTAATTCGTTGCCTAAGTTGCGATTCAGCTATTGTCCATCCCCTTGGGCATCCATCAAGCAATATCCCCTCCCCTTCTCACTTCTTCCTCGAGATCATTCGCCCTCTATATACGAGCTCGCACACAAAATATTGGGGATCGACCCACATACAGATTGCATTCTCTCCCCCTTCTCACGCTGCCTCTCTCACTTCCATTTCCCCCCGGCTTCTCTCTCATCCTCTACCCTCTCTCTCTCTCTCTCTCTCTCTCTCTCTCTCTCTCTCTCTCTCTCTCTCTCTCACTCTCTCTCTCTCTCATTCTTCATTCGTTCTTCCCCCCTTTTCACCTGCCGTTCTCATCTTCTGATGAACAGAATTTGCTGATTAAGGGCCTCATACAATTTGTTAATATAAAATTGCTGTTTGCTGAGGTATGGGCAGAGAAGGGCAAACGGTGATCAATTTTAAAACTTATGACTAACGATTAAATGATTTTTCCGAATGATTAATAATGACTAATGACTAGCTACTTCTAGATGATGATGTATTGGACTAACGACTAATGTATTTGTATAAAGAACTTATATTTGCATCTGAACCACTTTTTAAGGAATAATCTAGACAAAATATCGGATTTTGTACGGGAATGCATTTGCATATTGCTGTAAAAGATTTTTTTTTTTTTTTTTTTTTCTTTTTTTTAAAGAAATAGATACGATTCCCCTAGGAAATGTGGATATAAGAGAGTATATTATTCAAAGGACGATGAGAGAGTTGAAGCAACAAGTGAACCTTCCATCCCATTATCCCTGAATCCTTTCATAAAGCCAAAACGAATAGTGCCAAAACATCGAAAATATCCACATAATATTACCTCGGGGTCTATGCTTTTGAAATACACTAAAATAAATAATACCCAAAATGAAAATCTATTTGGACTATAATGGTATCGTTTATTACAGAAACCCGTTAACTGACATTTTTTTATAAATGATATTATTATAGATTATGAATGACCAACTTTAGAAACACCGTCTTATGCAGAAACATGTGACCTGTCAATCCTCTAAATAGGTTGTATTTTGTCTAGAAATTTCCGTTTATTGCAGAAACCCGTCAAGTGGTATCACATGACGGGTTTCTGCAGTAAATTGTGTGTTAGTCTTGTTCCGTGCTCATATTTGACAATAGATTGTGCCACTTTTTGTGTAAGGTGAGCCCAATAAATCCCAAGAGGAGGCTTGCTCCATACTATATTATTTGAAAATAATTCCAGTGGAACTAAGCATCTAATTATTTTCAGTGATGGTCCTTCTGAGCAAAACAAAATCATTGTTTCCTGAGATTCTCGATGAATTTTCGTGATAGAGGAATATTCGAAACTGGTCGTCTACTTCCCAGTCAGGGGTCACTCATTCTTACCCTCTAATCGAGATTTTGGCTGCATCAAACGCGTTGTCCGAAGAGTTCACATTGTTTCCACATCAAGTCAGTATGCTGAAATGATTCCTAAATCAAGGCGCTTTAATGTTCATCAAGTAGCAAACGACAAAAAATCTATGCTTTTAATATTTGGGGGCCACATAATTACAAAAAAAAACTGTGAACTCATATGAAACCTCTGGGAAGAGCATTCGAAAGGAAGAGAGGGTTGCATAAAGTTTCACATACAATGATTTTTATTACAACAAAATTGACTGAGGAAATGTGGTTACTAACCACTTTGTTGACTGTTTATTATATCTCGTTTATCTTCCATTATTTGTTTATTTTGTGTTCCTCATTTAATTGACATTCCAAATATTTTCTTTGACGTTTAATCGATTTAAAAATAAAGATAGTATGCTTTCTGTTATGTAAAACCTTCAACTGCTTTTCAAAATCAATATTATAGTCAAATTGCAGGGAAGCTCCGAATGAATCGTGGTAATCTGCAGCGAAAGATGTGTTGCTAAAATAATCTAAAGCAGCCCGCAAGACCGTGTGCTTCGGACAGAAATTATAATAGCCAAAATGAAATTCTATTAGTACGTTAGATGATAAATATATTGGCTGCCAGGACATGAAGACCTAGGACTTAGTACGACTGCAGACGAACAAGCAAAATTCGCTACTCAAGACTTAACAATTCAACCACTAGACATTTTTTACCAAGACCTTACGAGACAGGCTAAACACCAAATCACAAACAAATGGCAAAATGACTGGACGAACCTATCTACCAACAACAAACTGCGACAAATAAAACGGAACATCGCGGAATGGCCTTCCAGTCACAGACAAAACAGAAGAGAAGAAGTAGTACTAACTAGACTCAGAATTGGACATACACGAATAACACACGAGTACTTAATGACTAAAAAAGAAAAGCCTACATGTAAAATCTGTAATACCGAACTAACCGTAAAACACATACTAACAGAATGCCGACAACGTCAAAATCTAGACTTACCGTATGACATGACCGAATTACTTACTGACAGCAGTCCACACATACCAGCAGTCCTTACACACCTCAAAACTATTAATATGTATGTAAAAATTTAACACTTTCAACCCCCCCCCCTTTTTTTTTTTTGTTTTTTTTTTTTTTGTTTTTTTTTTGTTTTTTTTTACCCCTTATCAATACTATATTCAAACAATTGCAATAAAAAACATAAGGAAGGTATTACGCCACTTGGTAAACTGTAAAGAACGATAACATGTAATTAATGAATTAGTAATTACGTCTAATTATGTAATCCGATTGATCAACCAGATGTATATAAATAATACCATTTGTTTATATATATATATATATATATATATATATATATATATGTATTGTTTGTTTTTAAATGTATATATGTATACCATTTGTCTTTAGATGTTTGGATGTATATATATTGTCATTTGTATATACTATTCGTTTTTAGATGTGAATATTTTGGCATTTCTACATATAATTTGTTTATAGATGTATAATGATAGATGTAATATATATAAATGTGTGTGTGTATGTATGTTTGTATGTATATGTATGTATGTGTGTATACATGTATATATATATATATATGTATGTGTGTATGTATGTATGTGTGTATATATTTAGATGTATACCATTTGTTTTTAGATGTATATATGCAATAACTGTTTGGAGCGAAACGCCTTAGATGCGCATGGATGCTCCTAACTTAAACCTAACTTAAAAATAGAAGTAATAAATATTAATATGAGAATAAAGTGAAGTTAAAGAGAGTTGTAAACCGGGAGAAAACAATTACTTATTTTTTTTTTTTTTTCACCATTGCAGTTAGGAATTCGATAAAGGACATTTGATAGTTTTTGTTGTCGTTAGTTTTTGAAGCATCGGATCTTTAGGGCGGTTTACAAATGTTTGTTTGTGGAAAGTCCTAGGTTAAGTTACTGTGGTCCTCCAATTGACGTCCCTTCCATAGATCACCAAAACTACCCAATCATTACACATAACATTCACCAGCCTGAAACAAAGACATTCCGCAAACACCAAGGTAAGACACTTGGTTGAAAATTCAAGTTGGAACGTTGGCAGTAAAAACTCATACTTATTTTAAAGTCATAATCGAATCTCCTCTCCGAATTACCAGAAGGGTTGATCTCCGCGCTCGACGGTCTCCGTTAAAAAATTATGTTTTCAAATTTTATTTAGGATAATGATCTAGGAATGAAAAAATACGCGCCTATGATGTGATTAACCATTTAGACCCAAGGAAGAAAGAATAGATTCGTAGCTTATACTAGAAGAAATACCAGACGGTAGGGGCGGAGCTGCATGCAACAAGTGAAGCCTCTGTAGGTGTTGCAAGCTTTCCCTTCTGCAAACACACCCCCAACTTCTACCTCCTAACTAATCCTTCATCATTGTTTACGTTTTCATTTTATTGTGATTATTATACGAATTAGATAAATTATTCAAGCAGCATATAAATCTTCACGCATATTCCTATATAGACTACAGGTAACATTAACATTATAGGCATGCAAAGCTTCACAGTAATAATTTCAATCTTCGAGGGGTAGGAATGGAAAGCCTACATGTTTTCTCTGAAGACTCACTTAACAATCATGCAACAAATCTCGGTAAAAATATACGTTTATGTATATATTATATATATATATATACATATATATATATATATATATATATATATATATATATATATATATATATATATAAACAGTTTTGCAGCTGGGATTGTTTTGGAAAATCATTTAATTTTGGTTTTGGGCTGCCTTCAACGGATTAAAAGTTTTAAGATTCACTACTATTTTACAATAATATGAAACCCACAGAAAACGTTGGTAGGTTTCAGTTTAATAGTAGTTATTCACAAACTGCGTTTACCATGTGGTCTAGTTGCTAACGGCTTGGATTCTCATGTGGAAGATGGGGGTTCTAGCCCACCCTGCAGCAGGGATTTTTTTTCATTTCAGGCCCAGTTGAGAAAATTCCCAGCTGCATCACGGATGTCCGCACTTATGGCCTATATGCCGATGCACCGTTAAAATTAAAGAAAAAAAACAAAAACATATTTCGCTTCAAGAATATAAATCGATAAATCGAGAAGTTAAGTGGAAATTAGGAATTTCGTTATTATTTTGTATTAATCTACCCCCCTTCCAGGAGACTTCGCAATCAGACGTTAACGGTTAAAAACTTTGAGAGTCAAATGTATAGTACATAACCGGGGAAGGAAAGTGAAAAACGTAACCGGAAGCATGGCTCAAGTGCGAAGAAATATAAGAAGTACATAAAGCATTAAATACATTTTGACAAAATTGGCCTTTTCGAAGCAATATCATTACTTTAAAAAAATCAAGCAAAAAAAAAAGCCTTCTTGAATCAATCATTTAGGTTTGATGTCTCCAAGTAACCTTTGATACTGCGTTTTAATGCAAGGAAGAACGCTGATGACGCAACTGATTTATAGCAGAAAAATCATGAATTTTGAAGTTCGACACCTGAAATTACACTAGAAAGACATATATGAGCATGAATTCTCAACGAAACTCCGCCATTCCAATACGATAATCCTGTATTGGGTCCTTCGATTATGTTGGTTTTGTCTAGTGGAACAGATGTTACTGACAAATTGAAAATTACCACTAATACCAACCGTTAGCCTAGCGGTAGGAGGCCTTGGTCAGGCACCTGAAGCCAATATTCCACTCAATCTGCTTCTGGTAAATTGATTGGCCTATAATGAGGCACTAGATCGCTTATACGATCGTAGCCAAAACCCATTAGTGACGTCAAGAGAGACATTTCATTGTGCACAGGCTCAATGTATGACGTGCGTGCTGACTCGGGCTTATTGTCTCCCATTAGCACAGTTCCAGCTTAATCAAGCTTATACCGTTTCATACGGCACAATAGTGGGGGGCTCTGATTGAACGCCTCTAGATTGTTTGCAAATTGATTAGTTCAATGAAGAATAAAGATTTAAAAATTAAGGACTCGGTTCGAGAGAAGTAAGTTGTTAAAAATTGAATATGGAGTATTGAATAAATAAATAAAAAAATATTTAAAAAATATGATCACAGATGGACAGTCAATAAGAATAAAATCACGAGGTTGACGAAAGTCAGGCTGTATCTAAAATTCATCAGGTGTATCAGGTATGAGTTTTTAGGATTCGCACAATAGCACAATAGCCGACCACCTCATACTGCGATGTGCATACCAATTAGGAGAGGATGAACTAATACGAATGAATTAGCTCATCACTGGATTTACTTAAGTTCTAGATACCGAAAAAAGGAGGAAGGATTCTGTGGGGGTCGGAAAAATGATGAGGTAGGGAATATGGAGAATGAAGTAACGTAATCACCACAAGAGAATAAGAAAGGGATAGACCACGAATAAGTGGTCACACGGTTTAAGGAATTTAGGAGTGAGGTTATAGGATATGCAGAATGTTGGAGTGTTTTAAAGACATACGACAGATTGATAAGAGGTTGATCTTTACTTTTTTCTTTACTTTAGGTCAGGTTGACCTCATGGTGCGATCCGGATGCTCTGACAAGAATCTGTAGCTGGCTCAAAAAATGAACCGATTTCAATTTGACACAAAAATAATTTGTGTGATTTCTAAGGTCAAGTTCTTAAACCAGCGCAATCCTCCTTCCAGAACATTGTTTTTTTTTTTTGTTTTTTTTGCGAAATGTGCGTGAAAACAAAACACGCTTATATGTTTGCGATACTATGCACCCAGCGACACGTTTTATAAGTAATTGGACGTGGGGATCTAACGAAATCATTTTCAAGGCTACATGTATAGCCGTTTTAGAGGAAAGTAGAAGACCTATGTGTGTATATATATATATATATATATATATATATATATATATATATATATAAATATATATATATATAAAGATATATATATATATATATATATATATATATATATATAAATATATATATATATATATATATATATATATATATATATATATATCTGCTATATTCTGATCTATTTCGAAGTCAGAAATCGTAGTAAATATAAAAAATATATATTCCAAAGCTTATGTCTTACAAATGCGCCCCTTCGGCAGCATTTCAAGTACAAATCGGTGCTTGAATGTATTGTAGTGCCAAAGACCTTGCGTTGTTTTGAGGTTCCATTCATGTTCCATTTTTGCGTTTGTTTAATTTTTACGAAATATTAAGAAAAAAACGTTAACTGTTTTGATTCTACGGTTTTCAAATGCCCCTACGGATAAGGTCGAATACTCACTAAGATGACTCAGTTTATGTGACACCGACTTATTAGAGTTCATGGCGTTTTTCTCACGCAGTATACATTTTGGAGAACAAGATATTTTTGTGGCATTCCACCTTTGATTCTTCACTGTACTCGAACATTTTCTGAAAAGTCAGATTAGGTTATTTGATCACAATACTTGAAGAGCTTTGGGCATCTTAAGTCAGTTTTTCTAGGGAGTTTTACTCTGATCTTCTGAAAAACGTAGATTCAAGCCTTCAGTCATAATAATTATTGTCTGATAGATATCAGTGGCTACTTGAAATTAAAACAAATAGTCCGAGAGCCAGTAACCGCACGGTTCATGAAGTGTTTTATGCACGTTGAAATTTTGCCATAATGTACCTCTTGGGTTGATAAAAAGGTATATACAGTGGCTCACAGTAAAAATGATGCAAACCAAGATTTCTATTTCTATTGCTAGTTGCTCTCAATTTGTTACAATTTAAATGCCAAAGCACGTTAGGGCATAATGATTCATTGTCATACATTGAATTTAGATAATCAAATCAACTCTATAATATTTATATAAATAGAAAACAAAATCGTCATTAAAACTCATAAGAATTGAAGGTCAAAGTGAAAAAGATGCAAAGTTTACTTCCATTTAGAAAATAATTATTCTTCAATTTTTGGTGGCATGAGTTTACTAATATTTTAATCCCTTTTCATTCTTCTTATAAAAACAAAAATAAAGAGTGTGAATACAAGTAATCAGTCTTGTTCGAGCATTTGTGTAAAATTGGTAGGTATACAACTATTCCTGAACGAGAAATAGTGATTAACAAATTTAAAATGGGCAAAACAACATGAAATCGCCTCTATTATCAATAGGATTTATGGGAACATTCAACCTATTATTGAAAGTTTTAAAAAAGAATACGGAATAATAAGAAAATCTAGAGTTATTACAAAAGAAACGTTCTACCGGCAATGACAAATGTTGGATTTTGTGCAAAAAAAAAAAAATCAAAATTTAGTGCTGCAAAATTGGCTAAATTAGATGAAAAACATTTAAATTCAACAGTTTGTGCTGAAACCATTCAAAGAGTCTTAAGAAAAATGCAATACAATGGTAGAGTTGCAAGGCAAAATTCTTACATCAACGAAAAATATAGAAATATGCAAATTGTTTTTTCCAAGAATTACTTAAAGAAGAGATGGTCTTCCGGAGAACTGTTTTGTTTTTGGATGAGTCAACATTTACTTTGTTTGGCTCTGATAGAACACATTTCGTCTAGAGAAAAGCAAAAGAAGAGCTCCATGGAAATAATCTTCGCCTGAACATCAAACATTGAGGTGTTCATGTTATGTTAAGGAGGTGTATGGCTGCTTCGGCGGTAGGATTTCATCATTTTATTGAGGAAACAATGGATAAACATTAATCCTGTGACATTCTGAAAAAATTATTGCAACCAAGCTTGGAATAATAAATTATTTCGCTTTTTTAGTTTTAACGTTCCCAAGAATTCTTCTTATCTCGCAAGAGAATGGGTTCGATTAATTGCTCAAAAACTGTAAAAGCACCCCTCCAATCACCAGATTTCAACTTCATGGATAATTTATGGAGTTAATTAGAACCAGAAGTGAGGAAACATAATATATCAAACCAAGAATATCTCAAAAAGACTGTTCAAGAAGAATGGGAGAAGATATGTCCATCTTGCACAGAAAAGCTCGTCCCATTCATGCCCAATTGTTTGAAAGTGTTGGTAACTAATAAAGGACTGCCCAAAAAGTACTATAATTTAAAATAATTTGGAATTTTTGGACGTTTTCCATTTTGCAGCATTTTCATTGTGACCTTAGAATTGTATATTAAAGTATAAAGTTTTTGTTTAATTTTATGATTTGATTTAAAATACATTTTTAGCTATTGTATATTCTAGCCTGATGATCCTACTGTATTTATGTAAACAAAGATTTATCAGAATAAATTATGGCTCTGCATTAAATTTATTTTTTTTTAAAGTAAATATCTTGTATCATTTTGACTGTGAGCCACTGTATGTGTTGGCTAGACTTACCGTGGAACACTAGGTACTGCGCATTGGGGAAAGGTTCAGTCAGGAAAGTTTTATTCAGAGGCCAACTATCTTTAACGTAAAATTAAGACAATTTTACAATCAATAATAAAAAAGGAAGACACTTTTAAGAGGTATAAGATTTAAAAAAAAAAAAAAAAAAAAATTAATTTTTTTTTATTCTAATATTAAATGAGGGTTTTATTCACGCCGCCATTTAAACTGGGACAGCTGTACAAGGTAATGTGAGCAAGAACCAATGAGAGCGCAGGGAGCAACCACAACTGCACGGTGCTCTCATTCACTCTTACTGTTACACGCAATGTATTGCAGTCTATCAAATGAAACCTTTATTTTTATGTTTCCTGATAATTAAACCCCATATAAGTGTCTGCCCAATTGTAATTATTTTAAGATATGTTTATTGAAGACGCTGTTTAAATCACAGCGTAAATAAAGCATTTCAATTAATATTAAAAATAAAAACTAGGTACTTTTTTTTTTTATGTACATTTTAACCCCCTTAAAAGTGCCTGTCATATTTATTATTCATTGCAAAATTCCCTTAATTTGCATTTTTTTTTTACATTAATGATAGTTAGCTTCTGAATAAGACACTATTTTTGGACAATATTGTTTTGCACTTTTCCCCTATGCGCAGTACCTGGTGTTCCACAGTAAGACTAAGCAACACATAATTTGCTTCTTATCTACCCAAGAGGTACATTGTAGCAAAATTTATATGTGCATAAAACACCGAAATGAAATATGCGTTACCAGCTCTCCGGCTAAAAGCTTTATGGCATTATTTGCCTTCATGTTTTATAATCATCTACGGGGTCAATATATATATATATATATATATATATATATATATATATATATATATGTACAGAAAAATGTGATGAATTTAAATTATACAGGCCTGTACGGCCACTAAATCTTAATTTAGTTTAATTATATGATTTGATCTAAAATAAATTTTTAGTACGGGCACTAAATCTTGTTGGACAACGTAATCCATAGGAAGACGGAGGAATAAACATTCGTCAGAGGGAATGAGTGGAATAGAAGTACCAATGAGGGGCAAGTGGCGAAAAATTAGGCAGTAAGTCAGTAGGAAGGTGCGGGTTTTTAGCGGACACCATTGGCTTAAATTACACGGGCCATTAGCCAATAGGAAGGGAGAGCCAGAGCCTTAAGACATTACCCTTTCAGCCTAAAAGATATTTTTCCAAGTACACCCTATTAAATCCTTTATGTGCCCCCATTTATTCAGTTTGCAAGGATTTGAATAGGCTGTAAGGGTTTCCGGAAATTAACTTCTACTCTTTTAAAACGCCTTGTCATTTGTATGAATTAGTTAAATGGGGTTATCATTAAAATAATAATCTCAGGAATTGTAACTTCTTTTATGAATATTAAGAGTTTTGTTATCAGAAAATGGTGAAGTATAAAAATGAGGTACGACTATCTGTTTTAAAAGATACGAGACAATTGAGCAATGAATCGGAATGATCTTTGTATCTTGTCCTTGTACACGTCTATTTCGACGTTCACACGGAATAAGTCACTAGGTGGGGAAATGGGCAAAATGTGTTAAGTGCAAACTGATTATCTCCAAAGGCAAGACTCAAGCATTGTGTAATGATTTGTGTAGGAACTCACAGCCTTGATCGTTTGAGACTTATAAATATGCGGATTTCTAAAATCTAATCGGAACTTTTTTTTTTTTTTTTTTTTTTTTTTTTTTTATACACATAAAGAAAGGACAAATACAATAAATAAAAATATTCCTGGTGGAGAATAATAGCCCTGAAAGTGATTTTTCAAAGACACTCCTCACTGAGACTCTCTCAGGGGCCAAAGGAAATGAATGATGGAAGCTGTTGGAGGAGGCCAAGACTCGAAATCCTGTTGTAGCGCCTTAGTAAGTGCGTTAGAATAACCGATAACAAATAACTGTCATTAAAACATTCCTTTTGTGAAAAATCCCCTGCAACGACAGGGGGTTTTTCGTTCACGGTTCAATTATAGATAATTCATGACAAAACAAGAGAAGGTGGCATATGCCTTATGGAAAAAACCGCTAAAACATTACACACACTTCAGTAACAAAGCCTCGTCCACACATCCAAGAGACTTCACTAAAATACTACGATAAGATTGACCTTGACCGGGTACTATAGGGCTGGTGCCATAAAGCTATAAAGCTTGCATAGTTTGAAAAGGAGGTGCATACACTGTATACGCCTACTGGGCACATGTTCCTACACAGTGCACAGATCTGTGTCAGTAGCACCAGGGGCACGCCGGCCTAGCGCACAGATCTGTGTTAGTAGCAGAAGATGGGTCTCACAAATGCTTACTTAACTAGAATAGAAACACCATCACTTTACAATTATAAAATTTAAGTTTTTAAGAATATTAAATGTACCGGAGTAAGTTATGTTATATGCGGGAAACTATATATATTGTAAGAAATTAGCTTTTGCAGCACAAAAACGCTTAGAAATATTTTTTTTTATTTATAAATCATTCAACTAGCAAAAAATAACATATGCCAAAACAATAGGCCAGCATGTCACATAAAACTACAATAACAATATCTATTAAATTATTGTTTGCTTATCCGTATGCTGAAATAAATTAACTCTAACAAGCTGCATTTATCTAAACTGACTTAATTTGTCTACGAGGTGAAACAAGTAATGGAATGTTTGCCGGGCCACATTTAATGGCTGGGATAAATAGAGGCCGAGGTAGGAAGCCGCAGGATTCCAAGCAGAAAGCTTCCATTTATAACTACAGTCCATGGAACCACATCAAAATGGCAGCAGACATCATTACTAATCCAATAACCATCAAATGACTTTGGGGTAAACATTAAGTACTGCTAGAAAGGCCAGCGCATGCAGAACAGAACAATGTTGTAAGCTTAAGTTGAGGAAGGCGTTGTATGTATAATCATAAAAGCCCCACTCATTTGAGTCAAGTGTAATTTGTAAAAGAAGTAGCAAATGTTTTGTTTTGCTCTTTTATGAAATGTGTAAACACGTGTAACAATTAAAAGCAAGGTTTCAGGCATCAAATCAAGAAACTGACAGTATTCTCAGCGAAAATTACTCCTTCCTCCATCTAATACTTGCTTTAGAAAAATATGTTGCTTATTTTCTTAGATTGTTTTACTAAAATACTCACTTTACTCTTAAATGCAATTGAAAAATAAAAATAAAAGACTGGTAAAATCAAAAACTAAAATCGTTTAAAGTAACGAATTTATCACTTTCGTAGTAGTTTCACGCACTAATTTCTATGATTGACACCATCTCATCGATAATTAATTCAGCGCATTTTTCGTGGAGAGATTAGTAAGTGCTCGGTGGTCACATTCCACTTAACTTTCACAACAGTTTTCGAGATATTTTAGAAAATATTTTCCTAATACTTCCTTTAGTACAAACGTAACCAAAATTTAAAAACCTTAAATTGGAAGAGTATCAATAATGTATAAAATATTTCAACGATTCTAACTGTGTAAATTTGTGTATGTGTATTTATACACACACACAAATTTTAACTGACGTTATTTTCGTTATCTGAATTGTGAAACATGAAATCTAGTTAGCACTTCCGACGATTTCAAGACATTTCAATGATTCTTTCATGAGAGAAAATAATGTACCTATATTTCGGCGAGTGCTATAACAAAAATAAAATTTGAATCTTTATAAAAATGAATTTAAATGTTATACATAAATGATAAATAATTATGTTGAATAAAGGCAACATAATGAATGCTCGGTTGTAAACTAAAAGTCATAATTTAATGTAGACATTCCCTAATAGTCTAAAACTGTTCAAATAAAAGATACTCCCTTTAGAGAAAGAGCTGTCAGATGAAGGACATTTCAATTGTAGGAAGTCACGGAAAGTCGGAACAACCCTCCACTGCCTTGGGGATTGGTGTTTGGGTTCTGATTCGCTTGCACACTTTTACGCTTCAAAAATTATCCGGATCTCTTTCATCTTCTAGATTCATGAATACTTTTAGAGTATTTGATAATAAGTAAAACGAAAGAATTTTCTTTAATTTGTTGACTTCCCTAGCCGCTTCTCATCTTTCCATAGCAAATTGGTCAATCATCCTAATCCCATAGCCCCAATCCTTATCCAGAACCAATCATCCTTCCTCTCCACCAAGACGTCTTAATAGGAAGTGGCCCCGGGATCTACTTAGGCAGTGAAGTGTCGTGATCAAAAATCAGTGTAATTGTAATTATGATAATTGCTAGTCATATTGATGAATATTTTCTCTCCTCATGAAATCACAGGACACGTCTCATTCGCCTCTAATCCTCTCTGCTTGTGCGGGGTGTGGTTGGATCGAGCAAGGTAACTCCTGGTCATCCTAGAATCCTTCCTAACAAGGAAGGTATTCGGTTGACAACTGGGGGCACCGGAGGCGTGGTCAAGCTACTAATAATTATATCAAATTACATAATACATATATTGTTGACTGTTATATTTCTTTATTATTTAAAAAATACGATTTAAAAAAAAAGTGTTGACTGCCAACTAAGAGGTTTTAGCTAGTAGTTAAATGTTTCTAGAATGGCAAGTTTCACTGAGTTTGTTCAACTCTGGATAATGAGATTAAATTTCAAATTTTTAATATAAATATGGTTTATTCCAACAGTGAAATTAGTAAACAACTGTTTTATTGAGATTTCAAGCCAACTTTTTTCCTCACTAAGTAAATATTTACGAAAACTTATACAATATGACTATTTTTTAGTCTTTTATATTTATCCTTCGTTAATTAAATGCCTTAACCCTCAACTGGTAACATGTACATTTTGTACGTTATAAGTAACATGCGTCTGTGAGACGCGTGCATGGTAAAAATGTTTTTGGGGCAAATATTTTGAAAAAAAACTGTTTATAATGAAGGAATAGTTTATTAAAATAATTTTCATCGCTACGTATTAAAATCAGGTCTAAAAACAAACACAAATTCATCACCCGAGGACCACAAGAATTCCATTCTTTTGTTGTACACTCCAGCCATAATGGATTCAACATTTTATGCATTTGTAAGCTGTTTGTGTTCTTTTGAGCGCGGTTCCACTCTCCCTTCGTAGGGAGAAACACCGCTTATAAGGTTAATCTCATGAAACAATCCGGAAGTGCCAACTAGAAAATTTTGCGTTTCAGAACCCCTAGGGACCGAAAATGACGGTGGTTCAAATTGGTATATATATATATATATATATATATATATATATATATATATATATATATATATATATATATATATATTATTATTATTATTATTATTATTATTGTGGATGACCCAAAATATTTCTTAATGCGTTTCGTTCTTTTAGGCTTAGGGTCGGGAAAAAGTAGTACTTCCTTGTGCCACTTTATTTTTTACTGCCCTACATGTTTCGTGCTTAATTCATTTGCACCTCATCAGGGGCACTTCTGCAACCAAATCCATTTTTGTACCTCCCAATATTAAACATATTTAAAATATACAAAAACAAAAGTCCAGATTTTAAAATAACTTTACCAAACATTTTTTAAATGTCCTACCATGAGGTACATGAGGAGACGAGAGGCACTAACATATACGTCATCATTACAGGTTAGGATTGATCACTTTCTACATGATATTATAGAGGGGGACGCCGTATTAGATATGTATAGTTGTAGAAGAACAATAACGAGACCGCTGGTAGTGAGGACAGAGGAAGCCAAAAACAGGTATGACGGTTCTCGGGATAAGCCTTTGGCAAACCAACACCCTGTTGTGAGACCATGGCTTATGCCAGACCTGAATATTGACCTCTCATTGGCTCGTTATAGCAAAACTTGTACTTCCCGTCTCGTTTTTTGGATCAGTTTCCTAGAAGCAAGTCAGAGGTACCCAGAACATCTAATGATCTTCACGGATGGCTCAAAGACAGGCAATGGAGCTGGGTGTGGTATATTCATTGACAATGAGAGACAACACTCAGTTCCTTTGCATCCATATACGAGTGTATTTCATGCCGATCTGATGGCAATCAATATAGCGTTAGAATATTATGGAAATCTCAACACAAAAATACTAATATGCTCAGACTCTCACGGTTCTCTGGTCGCACTCAAAAATAAATTTACCAGCGACCCTCTATTGGTGCAAATTATCAACTTAGTAGCTGAAGCGAAATCCAGAGGAACGATCGTAACGTTCCTCTGGATTCCGGGGCATGTTGGTATTGAAGGCAATGATAGAGCAGACGAACTAGCAGGAAGGGCAGCAACAGCAGCAGCTGATCCTGCCTTTCCTCTACATATCAACGATTTAAAACATCTTATAAAACATTTAGTTAAGATTAAATGGCAAGCGGATTACAATAACAAATCTCCATTCCTGAAAAACGTAGAAAACTACGTAACGACTAACAGACCAGTGAGCCTCTCCGAAAGGCGTGATGACGTAGTGATCACCCGATTAAGAATTGGTCACACACGTCTAACCCACGGCTACCACCTGGTTGGACGACGAAGGCCTCAATGCTCGCATTGTGGGGACCTCCTTGATGTAAGACACATCTTGGTGGACTGCACTTCGCTCCAAGAGGCCAGGCAGCGGCACCAACTAGCTGGTAGCCTAAATGAACTGTTGAATAGAAATGAGCCATCTGTGAAGAGATTGATAGAATTCTTAAAAGAAATCAATATTTATTACCTCATATAGAACCGCCCTATTAGGTTTATGAATGAGAATGCATTGTAAACTTATCATTAAATGTGTGTATTGTGTGTGTCTGTATTTATTGAGTGAGTGCGTTTAACTTAATGTAAATATGTAAATAATATTGTATACTTAGGTTAGTTCTAGGTGTAAGTTTAACGGTAATTCTGGTATTTTTTTAAAAGAAGAACCGTTGTAAATAGTCTGAAAAAAATTTAAGCAGTTTTAAACTGCCACACCGTGCCTTCATTGATGAAGGCAAATTAAGACTGGTGTTAGTGACCCAAGCAGTCGAAGCACCTTTAACAATAAAAAAAAAAAAAAAAAAAAAAAAAAAATATTGGGATGTACAAAAATGGATTTGGTTGCAGAAGTGCCCCTGATGAGGTGCGAATGAATTAAGCACGAAACATGTAGGGCAGTAAAAAATAAAGTGGTGTGACTGTGTACCTGATCATATAGTCAAATATTGCCAGCGTCCACCGTCTCGATCTTCTGTTCCGTGAATAAATGGCTACGATTTTATCTAAATTACCAATGCATGATTATGTTGAGTTATAAAAATGCCGGTTTATTCTTCGAAAGATCTATGAATTTTGAGCTGCGTCCGCCATTAAATCAAATTTACAGTAACGCTTTTTTTAGTGTGCAAACAAAAGAAGCGTCATTTTTTTTAATGCTTGAATTTTAATTTTTTTACATTTTAGAATTTTAGGCGGAATTCCCCTATTTTTTTCTTACAGTGCCAATGATTCAAATTATGTTCATCTATTCATTTACAATTTCAAGTGAAGAAAACTCATTGACAACAGTAACGTTGGGAATGAAATGTGCAATTTCTTTTTGGAATAAACTATAAAAAAAGAGGAAAAATAATTAAATGTTGATTTCTATGGTTATTTTAGGTTTCCTGCGTACCTCAGTTGTAGTAAATAAATCGTTTCAATTAATACACGTCTGTGAGACGAACATGAAAATGAGCGCTATTGGTAACACTCGTCTACCAGAGGCTGTACTTTTTAGTTAGTGCCTTACTACTACCACAAAATACAACTGATCGGGTTGAAATTTCGCTAGCGTTTTATTCTAAAGTGAGCATACACTGGGGGTTTAATTTTATTAATGGTTCTATACACTACAATGCGGGAAAATACTATACCTAGGCGTCTCTCAGACGTATCTTACCAGTTGAGGGTTAATATCGTACTCAACTATTCCTTTCATATATAAATGATGGCTAAGTTCACAATCTTTAAGAAAATCACACTCCTAGGTGGTATATAAATGCGAAGATGCTGGGTACATTTAATACAAGTTGAGTCCATCTAGGGATATTTCCAATAAATCTTAAACATTTATTTTGCAATATTTGAATTTTTTCAGGTTTATACGACATGTGTAGGACCTTATTGGACAGGCGTAAGAAATAATTAGTCAACACATAAAAAAAAAGAGATATTTATTGTAGAATATTAAAATGATCTGTTAAAGAATATAAATAATGTTTGTAAGGCTGCTGCAGCTTTGATTATTGACATGAATGGTAAAAAATTAATTTAGCACTAGGATGGGCTCCAAGACATGTTACATATATCGAACAGGGTTTTATTTGGCTATTGGCCATAAAAAAGTGAGAAGATTCAAAAATTATTTAACATAAGTCACGTATACCCAGAGGAGCAGACACTGTAGAGGTATTTAAAGTTTGACCATAAGGCACACAAGGGAAATAGTGTGGTCAGTACTTAAATAAGCTTTCTCTATAATTGATAGCAACTGATTGTACATACAGATATGACATCATGTTACGAGAGATAATGTGTACTATTCCAGAATACTGTAAGAATAGTTCAAGGTATGGTGAAGTTGTGTTAGACAAGGTGTCCGAGGAATTCATTCTACGCATCCTTCCCTCAGAACAAGGCCGTATATGAGGGAAGAGACTGAGGGGCTGCCGAAATCCGTAAAAATGTAACATAAAAACCATAAAAATAAATTAAATAAGTTCACATGGTTCAGGAAAAATATTGTTGATTGGGTGTAATAGGTTTTTAATTTGCTAACTATTCCAAGTTCTAGATTGTAGGTATTCCATAACCCCTAAATGTTCTCAGCCCCCTCCCCCGAAATTCTCCCAGACCCTCCCGAAATTATTTTCTATACACGCTCATGTACCAGAACTCCTACCGCCCTTCAGAGCCCTGAGGCAGGCAACTATCAGTATTGCCGGTTATTGTAGTGGACACACTCTGTTATATTTACAGAATTATTGCTCCTCTTGAATCTTGTGAGTTTTTAATGAACAAGAGAAGTTTTTTTTTTTTGCAACATCTGCTCTTTGCTTAGAACACAGAATTAATCTTGGTTAGCTCATTTTAGCGATCTGGATGATGATAGTTGCTCTGAAAAAGAAGGGTCAAGCAAAAGGGATAAATGTGATGTTGAACATGATAATTGTTTTATCGGAAAAAAAACTGGGAAGCCACTAATGATCCTAGATTACAACAAGGGATGTATTGATTAGGTTTTTAAAATAATAGAAGCATACTCAGTATCAGTTTGTTTTTTTTTAAACTCAATCCGCCTCTTGGAACCACGTTATTGTCTTGTTCTTCGGGTTCTAAATCGTCAATTTTTCAAGTCGTAGTGCTTAATAAGGTCAGCCTCGTAAGTGGGTTACCTTCCTTTGGAGGGTGGGAGGAAACGCGCTAAAAAAGGAAGTGGCTAATGATAATATTTTGAACAGGAGACAAATATAAAAATAAATGACATAGTAATTTAGCGAGAGAGAGGGAGAGAGAAAGAAAAAGACAGAGACAGACATAGAGAATGCCGAAATTGCTACTAACAGTGGAGACCTCCACATCGACTGGGTGAGATTACCCTTAGCCCAGGACCAGAACGAGCCAACACTAAAAACTACCCCATAAGGATTTCTAATTAGACCAAAGGGGCAAGATTACAGGCAGTTCTCTCTTCCCTCTGTCCCTCTCTCTACTTGTTTCCTTCTCTCTATTTCTCTCTCTCTCTCTCTCTCTCTCTCTCTCTCTCTCTCTCTCTCTCTCTCTCTCTCTCTCTCTCTCTCTCTCTCTCTCTCTCTCTCACTCTACCGCTATCTCTCTCCTTCATACACTCACTCTCTGCTTCCACCTCACCTCTCCCTAAATCTCTCTTCCTGTAATTAGCCTCCCATATAAAATTACGTTCCGAAGAAAATTAAAAGAAAGAATGTACTCTTAAATATACTAAACTTTTCTTTTCATAATAGGATTTCTCTCTCATTACTTGAGGTAATCTGATAAATCATTATAATTAGGGTAAATGACCCGATCGTTGACACTGCTCCTTAAGTTGACACTTCAAATTTAAATTTGAAAAATAACAATTAGATTCAAGAGAATTCAATAAGTTTGCATCCAAATTAAAGAACAGGTGTTGAAGAATAATGTTGACTAACCCGATCAACTATGCAACTCCGTTAATAACATCTGCAGCCATTTTACTATGAAAAATCCTCGAGTCAACTCCTGCTGCTCTCTTCACTTAGTGAATTTGATAAGAGATTAAGAATATTTCTTAAGAATTTTTTTTTGTAATGCGTGCATTAAATTGTATTTTTGTGATTTCTATGAACTTTATGATACTTAAATTATGGACTGTAAAAGGTTTGACTCAAGTTAAATAAAAAAATCTTGAGATTATGGTAGTGTCAACATTGGGAACCCAATAAACAACGAGGGCTCCTTTTCTTGACTCTAATGTCAACTTTAGGAAAACGGTTTAAGTGATGAATACTAAAACATTTAGTTGAGATTTTCATTAGAAATTCATGTATCCTGATTTTATTAATTTCTTATGACTGGAACCTTAAGTTGACAACATGTTTTCCTAATTTCGACATTCTGTTCCTAATGTTGACAGGCAACATTTTATAATAGTTTTCTGCAATTTTAAATGTCACACAACTTCTTAATCAATTTGTGGTACAATGGTTATAACAGGCGTTACCTCCAAATGCTTCTCACATTAACCAAACTATGGATGTATCAGGTTTCCGAACGTTTAAAGAAGGTTGGAAGCAAAGGTTAAATGATTAGTAAGCAACATTTTCTGAACAGCTGTGGAGCCTCAAGTCTGCTCCATTCGGTAGAAAGGTTTGCGTTTATCAGTCATCTGTTGACACGGAGATCAATTCCAGAGGCTGTCATGCAAATCTTTTAGGATGATTAGAGGAGAAATATAAAGCTGAGTCAGCTGTAAGAGCAACGAAGGAAGAAGATGAAATCTTACCAAATATTGACAGCCCATTCCAGTAAGCGTTCCTTCAACTTGCTCTAATACCCTTCTTACTGGCCTCTTTTATCGGGCAAGGAGCATTTATGGACTACCCTTTCTCATATTACAAAAAAGTAGAATGATTAAATTTTTTATCTAGTCTCTCTTCCCCCTCTGGAGTTATATTACATTCGGCTGTTCAATCTTTTACTTTCTATGCATTTTGACCGAGTCTAAGTAAAGGGGGTTAGAAAAAGCTATCTTCATCTTCTCTGGTTAAAAAAAAATTGTACTTTAATTTAGAATGACACTGTTTAGCTAAGCTAATCAAATTTCAATTATGGTTTGTATGAATTCAGCCATGGATTGGCATAGCTGTTACTCCCAAACATGACCCTCCCTTAAATCCTTGATTAGGACATTTTTCAAACCCACATTTTTAGAAGAGGTAACTCTATTGGCAGAAATTTGAATCCAGAATCTCCCGTTTTATATTCTGATGCACTGCTAGGCTACCGGGCTTCAAAACGCTTTTTGGAGAAATTAATTCAACAAAATTAAAACCAAGTTGTTGATCTAAATATCCGTAAGTAATTGGCTTCAAATCTCAGCCTGAAGGGTTGATTATTCAGGATATAAAAAATGAAATCATTTAACGGCGTATACCGTCCTTTGTATTATACCATACTTTCACGAATTTTAATTAACCTTAAATGCCTTCTAGTGAACTGGGGATTTGTAAATGGAATCACTTGACGGCGTATACCGCCCTTTATATTACACACTGCTATAATACTTTTACGAATTTTAATTAACTATAAATGAGTGAATTAGGAATCTAACTCATTTGAACCGGGTTAATTACTAAATGTTGGGGAAATGTTTCATAACAAATCTTAACGTTTACGTCTTAACAAAGGGTATAAGCCCAAACTGTTCTAGATCCAATTTTTGCAGGATGGGTAACATGTCGGTACCACTGAATCGTTTTCACCTGTTTCATGTTGCACCGTTTGATGTTTTGATAAAAAAATTATTCTTTAATTATTTCCTTGTTTTCAATGTTTTACTTGCGTTCTTGACAGAATTTATCATTGTTTTTAAGATATTTAAATTTATTTAATTCTTTTAAACGAATCGACTTAGTTCTTGATGCTCAAAAATAAATTATTTATTTAAATACTCCGAGTCATTGGCCTCCGATGATATCTTGATATGTCTATGAAATTTCTAAATGATTAGTTTTTTACAGCCTTTATAATCTAGTGTTACTTCCTCTTCTTTTCCAAGCCACGATTGTATTTCAGAGTGTGGGTGCCTTAAGGCCCATCCATCTCGGTCCCAATCAAGATCTTCCATGCTTGGTAACGTTTTTTCCACGGCTCGTCCAAGTCTGGAGACATTCTCGTCGTATGACAAACGAGGTCCTCCTCTTGGCCTTTTTCCAGTAAGAGACCATGATCAACTGGAAAAAAAGGCGTCTTGGAAACCCTTGCTAGGTCCTCGGTGGCCTTTACATTCTGCAGCCAAACCCCTCCAGCTCTCTAATGCATTCATGCATTGCACAGTAAGCAAATGCATTAATCAAATTTTTAACATTTCGTTTAAAAGAAATGTGGAATATGAACTTCGTTCGGACTAATTACCATCTAGACAACTGCGTTTCGTTACACAATGTGGTAAGTCAATTCTTTCAATGGATCAAAACTTTAATTATTCTGTCTATTTATATGATATCTTCATTTGATGAATTCACATGGAAGTGTAAAAGGCGACCTGACGGAACTCGGATTCAATATGTTAAAGATTGAAAATTAATTCAATAAAGATTCATTACATTCAGTATGTTTTCATGGTCATTTTACAGTGTAATGCAAAAAAATTAAATCGCATTGCAGGGATTAGAATCGGTCCCGTAACGCAAAACATTAACACTAAAATTAACGTGACATTTTATTTCATTTACAATAAATTAATTATTATTACTAATAAATTAATTTATTAATAAAATACAAACAAATAAGAAGGCATAAGCTCATTCAATGTACAAACAATATTAGATCAACTATTATAATTTATGATGTAATGAAATAGCTCTTTCACAAATCATATTGTTAAAAAAGTCCGACTCGCAGGAACTGCAGCATCTTAGCGCGGTTCCGTTCATGTCCCTAGTGCCATATGATAAGCTTAGAAAAGAAATAAACTTATTTTTTTTTATATATCTCGTGAAAATTGTCAAAATCCTCTCGAACATCTCGAATAAAAGTGATATTAAGGCGTCAGGGACACCGACAGTAGCTAACTTTTATACAGAAGCGGAAATTACAGAATCTGGCTCTCATTCTAAAGCAAAGCTCTATAAATCAATACAAAATATGCCTAATAAAGCCTTTCTAGAGGATACAGAAGCATGGGCGTATATGAGGGGGGGGCTGAGGGGGCTGCAGCACCTCCCGAAATTTTGAATTGATGATAAAAACTTCTCGTAAAACCCTTAAAAATAAATTAAATAAGATCACTTAGTTCATAAAACATATTTTATTTTACGTGTAATAGCGTTTTAGTTGCCTAAAACTATTCCAAGCTCTAAATATTTAGTATTCCATACCCTGGAAATGGTCTCAGCCCCCCCCCCCCGAAATTGTTTTTATATACGTCCATGTACAGAAGGATCAAGAAGAAGTACACAAGATTGAGTAGAATACCCTGCCTAATATAGCCTATATAGAATAATATGCCGAATAAAACCTATCTAGTAAATACACAAGGACAAATAAAAGTCTTGACGAATAACAAGTCAAGAAAAAAAACTTTATTTAACAAAATAAAACAAAGTTTAGTTTCCCAACTACAATAGAATAATATACCTAATTAAGTCTATGGAGTAGACACAAATGGACCAAAAACAAGTCTCGTGGAATATTGTTTTTTTTCTAATTAAATACTTTTTATCAATATTTAGTATATAACCTTTGTTGAAAACTATTGATTGCTAATTGATGAATCGGTTTACAACTAAGTAGTCTTTATGAATATTTAGTATATAACCTTATGTTTGGATCTGAGTTTTTGGGGTGCTCTCTGCCTAGGCTTTGTATTTGTGTCGGCAGATACCTGGGGTATATTTACAGCTCTTGAGGATTAACTCTTAGCAGGTAAATTTCCTGCGGCCCCCTTGTTTCTACGGGCATTGAACCGCCATATTTGCTCATAGTATCTAACCGTTGTGATGTTTATTTTTTGGATTTAGGACTTAATATACATATGTAGACTAAATCATAGCAAGAAGTAATCCTCCGTCGTCGGTTCTTAACTATGTAGACTCGCTAATGTTGTCCAATCTTAGATGCATCGTATTTAAAATCCACAGCAAAAACACGAAATTTCTTCAGGATCCCCTGCTGAATAAAACTTATATAGAATAATATGCAAAATAAAGCCTATCTAGTGGATAAAAATAGAGGAAAAAAGCCGTTCGTGGTGGTAGAAAATCTTAAAAGTATTTCGCACTACTATAAGCAATTAAAAACACTAGGGAATATGCCAAAGAACTCGGAGTAGGAGCCTCGACAGTTTCAAGACATTTGAAGGAAATCGACAAAACCAAAACTGACATTTCATACGGTACAGCCTGATATATTTTTAACAATGAATTATTTTTCTTATTTTAATTAATCTGTTTTATTGTCAAATACATTATCCAACTTTAAGCAATTAAAAAATAACAAGGAATAAAAACAAACAAAAAGAACCGTTCGAATAAACGAAATCAATTACTTCAAAGTTTAACCACTTATTTCTCCGATTGACATAGCCTAATCAAACATTGTTTCAGAATCTTTTTTGTAGAACATTTAGTAAGCTTTCGCATGGTAACCCTCCGTTTAACAATATTCCTAACCGTCTTCGAGATATTAGGGAATGTATCCCATGATTCTAAGTACCCAAACCAAAAACGGCATTCAAAAATTATTTTTTCAGTTTTCTGAAAACGGTTAAAGCTATCGCCTTGAAAATGGTTCCATTCGTTTTCCTAGCCCAAGAAGCCTATAAAAAGAGTACTTACAAGCTTATGAACTCAAAAACGCGGATTTTATATATATATATATATATATATATATATATATATATATATATATATATATATATATATATACAAATTTGAACCACCGTTATTTTCGGTCTCTAGGGGTTCTGAAACGCGAAATTGTCTTGTCGGCACTTCCGGATTGTTTCATTGTATCAACCTTATAAGCGGGGTTCCTCCCTATGGGGGAGGGAGGAACCGTGCTAAAACCAGGTTGATTACACGTAAAAAGTGTTTTTTTTTAAGTTATCTTATTACGTCACTAATTGTTAATTAATTAAATTCCTACCAGTACGAATAGAAACTTCGCTACTGAGGAAAATAAAAACCCATTCACGTGAAGTAACCAATGAAACATAAAAAAGAACAAAAAATGCAAAGAATATAACAAAAAGTCCGACTCACAAGAACTGCGTCCAGTTTTAGGAACTTATTTCTCGGAATGACATGGTCCTATCGAAAATCACAGAACCTATTTTGTAGAGAATTTATTAAGCTATCGAGTTTCACGTTATGCCAACCGCTTAAGAAAATATACGAAGATTCCAAAACTTTTCATGCCACCTAATTAATTTTTTTCAGTACTTCCTTCAATCCAAATGCAACCAAAATTTACATTTTTTCGTTTAGATTAATGTCCAACAACTGGGACAATTTTCAACTAAATCAATCATTTCTGAATACCGAAACTAAAATTAGGTAGAAAAACTAGTTTTGTCCACTTTTCTCAAAAGCGAGTACAGATATCGCTTTGAAAATAGTTTTATTAGTTTTTATACGCTACAGAACCTATTAAGTGTACCTGGACGCCTACAAACGAGAATCAGTTAGCGCAAAAATTTTTGTTCTCGTGAATTTGGCCTGTAAAACAGTGGTCTGGTAGGCAGATTCTGCTTGTATCTATGGGTTCTGAAACGTGAAGTTTTCTAGTCGGCACTTCCCGAGCGCTTCATTTGGTCTACCTCATAGGCGGCGTTCCTCCCTATGGAGGGTGGGAGGAACCGCGTTAAAAGCGATTGAACCTACGCCGACTTATTGGCTAACAAAATTAGTTAAAACTTCAGAACTGCTACTAAACTCTGGAAGTTTTATATTTCAAGTCCTTGGTGCACCGTTTGTATACGATTCACGTATTGTGCTATAACAGCTCATTCAAATACTAAAAATTTGTAAGAAAATAAAATTGTAAAATAACAAGTACAAAAATAAAACGAACTCATATGAATAACTACATTTAAAAATTATATTTAAAAAAAATACATTTAGATCAATAACACAGCTACACAAAAAAAAAAAAAAATAAATAAATAAAAGTCCGGACGCAGAGACCAGACCATGTTTACTATATGTTTTTGGGGTCGCTGAATCCGAATCCGGGGTCAGAAAAACCCCTGCACTTTTTGTATGAGCCCCACCCCGCAAAACTCATAATTTAGGACATTTTACACTATAATGTTTTTATTCAAGTTGTTAATACAAATAAACGACTATTTCCTGGGTACAGCCTTTTAGTGCTTAAAAATACTAATTTTTGGAGACCTCAACGAACTCGATTGGTCTTCTAATGCATAAAATCTTTCAGTTTTTACACAAAAATTGACTTAAGGCCTTCGGAGGTAATTCCTGAACAATGGGAATGGCAATCCTTGAAATCCCAAAATACAACCCCTAAAAAATCTCCCAATATTTTATTCGAGCAATGCATCAATTAAAGTAAATTGAATAAAATACCTAAAATAAATTAATTAAGCTTCCATCTTCGAACTACTTTTTTATAAATTTGCCTACATGTTATGATAATTAAAGTGTCCTCTATGCATTGGAAAAAGATAGGACCCTCCAATCGGTACTCCTTTTAGAGATATTGTGCCTCAAACACGGACGACAGAGGTAGGGTGTATCCATGTTTACTTAATATAAAAGCGAGTTTGCTTCCATTTTTATGGGAAACCAGTATATTATACGTAATTGCAAACCTAAACTTACTGATAGAAGTTTTAATAGGGCTTTGTTAGTATAGCTGTTTGTAACCCTGGCATATTTTGCTGCTATCTTTGTCATACATTGTGACATATTGTTCTTGGGGATTTTGTTTTGTGCATTGATAAGAGTAAGATCGTTTTCTACGGTGATATCACCAAATAATATCTTCAAATAGATATTTCTTTGCTACGCACCATATTGAAAACTACTGCAGGGTATTAACAACCCTAAAGTTGGGCATAATTTCCTCCCATATAATTTTCTTTTTCGCGGTACAACTATGTCTTTCATGAATTCCTTTTGATGCTGTATACATCCCTTATCTTTATCATGATTGGCTGTATCCAGGGCGTACATTGCCAGCAGTGAAATGTGCTGAATGAGATATACCAATAACACGGGATTTAAAACTCGAGTGTTTATATCCCGAAAACAAGCACCGCTTGCCCTATTAAAACTTCTGTCAGCAAGATTAGGTTTGCTATTATGTATCATATACTAGTATTCCAGAAAAACTGTAAGCAAACTCGATTTTTTTTTTTTAAATAAACATGAATAAGCCTTGCCTCTGTCTCCCGTATTATGAAGTGGATCTTTGAGGCACAATATCTCTAAAACGAGTACCGATTGGAGGGTCCTATCTTTTTCCAATGCATAGAGGACACTTTAATTAACATGTAGGCAAATTTATAAAAAAGTAGTTCGAAGATAATTAATTAATTAATTTAATTATTTTATTTATTTATTAATTTATTTATTTAATTAATTAATTTATTTTAGGTATTTCATTCAATTTACTTCAATTGATAAATTGCTCGAATAAAATATTGGGAGATTTTTTAGGGGTTGTATTTTGGTAATTTAAGGATTGCTTGAATTCAGGAATTACCTCCGAAGGTCTTATGTCAGTTTTTGTGTAAAAACTCTAAGATTTTATGCATTAGAAGACATATTAAATACAAAAATATAAGCAAAAATGTGAATTTTTTAGAAAATTCATATGTTTAAAGGGCTGTAACTTCGCCCCAAATGGACCAATCGAGTTCGTTGAGGTCTCCAAAAATTAGTATTTTTAAGCACTAAAATGCTGTACCCAGGAAATAGTCGTTTATTTTGATTAACAACTTGAATAAAAATATTATAGTGTAAAATATCCTAAATTATGCGTTTTGCAGGGTGGGGCTTATACAAGAAGAGCAGGGGTTTTTCTCACCCCGGATTCGGATTTAGCGAACCCAAAAACATATAGTAAACATGGTCTAGTCTGTGGGTCCGTACTTTTATAGTTTTTTTTATTTTTTTGTGTGGCTTTGTAATTATTGATAGATTATAACCCATGTGCATTTTTTTAAATTTATAAATAAATTTTATAAATTATAAAATTTATAAAATTATAAATTTTTATAAAATTATAAATTTTAAAAATCGACATAGAACAAACTCAGTAAAGTAAAGGCGCTAATAACCTCAGACTTTGAAAGCAAGTAAATCTGTACGTACTACTTACGGTATGTGGTAGATAAGAATCACCACATTGGTTAAAAAAAAAAAAATAAATAAATCAATAAAAAAAAAAAAAAAATAAAAAAAAAAAAAAAAATAAAAAATTGCCCCAATAATGACGATTCTTCTCACAACTGTTTACTGAAGAAATATTCGAAAACATTTATCAGTCAGGGAAGTGTCCGTGGGATCTGTCCATTTTTATCTGTAATAGAAGAGCCGACCCAGGATGCATGTTAATTCAGAGATAAAACTGGCCCCAAAAATAGACAGGTAATGCGGTAGGGATGAATACATGTGATACAGATAAGGTTACCATACAATTCCGCTCTGTGATAGTCCTCGCCTGCCTTTTAGCCCGCCAATATAGCTTTTATTTAGAGGCGGATCCACTCACGTCACCAACCACTCCCTCCATGCCCGACAGCCTATCTAAGGAGTAGAATCGATATCCTCGCAAATGGAATCACGAAACCAAAGCCAGGGGTATTACACTTTACAATGACAGTTTTACGATGCTTTTAACCGGCATGTACCTCTTCCTTTTCGCATCTCCTTTTACAAGTGGCATTTGCTTCTATAGGAGATGGGACGATTGTTTTACCAGTATTTTAGGTTTTGTTTTAGGAAGAAATATTATTTTATTTTATTTATTTATTTGATTTCAGAGCCCGCAACAGGGCGATTTGCTCTATAAACACGTAGGGTGCAAACAAATTAAAAGATCTAAAAATCCAAATTTAGAATCATTAAAAAGAATGGCAAAAAGAATATATATATATATATATATATATATATATATATATATATGTACGTGTGTAAAACATAAAACGTCAGCTATAAATTTATAAACAAAAAGGTGGTAAATTTAATAAATTATTTTCAATAAACTAAAATTCGATCTTTTCGGTCTATTTTGTACAAATAAAATTTAATAAATGGTGAAACATATTAGAATAAGGTTTTCTAAATTTGCTCGTACATGTTTATCTGTTTTAAAAAATGTAAAATAATGGATATGTGTGGGCTACCATCTGTCAAAAGTTCGTACATATCATGTGGCATGTTGATGTTTTCACGTTTCCTGCAGTCTGTTAGTAAGTGTTTTACTGTTAATGTCTTATTGCATTCTGTACATAGTGGTATGTCTTGTTTTGAGTTAGTAGTGTATGTCCAATTCTAAGTCTTGTAAGGACTACTTCATCTCTCCGGCAGGTTCTATTGCTGGCGTTCCATTTTGCTATGAATGGCTTTATCTCCCGAAGCTTGTTTTCATTCAAAGATAACCATTCAGCCTGCCATTTATTGAGTACGTGAGTCCTTACAACCTGTTTCATGTCGGGTTCTGTAATTTGTGAAAAGTCTTCGGTACATCGTCTGGTGGCTAATTTTGCCAGAAGGTCCACGTCAGTTGATTTCAATAAGTTAAAATGTCCTGGTAGCCACAACTTAATAATGGAAGAAATATTAAACTGATTGTTATGGGAAATTATAAAAAAATATAATATATTGTATTATTTTTACACAGCCTACTTACTATTTAGTGATTCTTCTTATTTATTCTATGAAATGTTTCTTAGCAATACCACTAGCTAGTAGATAATAATTCTAAATTAACATCATAATGTAAATATATGTATATACATTTGTATATACGCATGCGTGAATTTATTTAAGATTCTTAAAAATTGCTTTTGATAATGTTTCTCATTAAACTAACTGCCTTCCTATATTAAGGGGTAAAACCGGACCAAGTAATTAAAACATTTTGGAAACATTCTGAGAATATTAAATGACATCTGATGAAATACGTAAAAATGAAATAAAAAAAAGAAGTCGTAAAATAGTATATATATATATATATATATATATATATATATATATATATATATATATATATACATTCTGTTAATTAAATCCCCAAAATGTTCAGTGTTACGTCGACCACAATTTTAAATATCTATCTAAATATATAATTAGGTTTATGAAGAACAAACACCTAAAAAAAAGAAAATAACTTTGTAAAAACAACAAAGTTTTAAGAAAAAAAAAAAAAAAATCAGTCCCGTAACAGGCCGCAAGGGCCCAGAGGGGCAGATACTGTAGAGGTATCTGATTCTTGACCGTACGGCACACTAGGGAGACAGTGTGGTCAACACTATGCTCCGGCCGCCTGATTTTCCCCTTGGCTGCTTCGACTGCTAGAGTCATTAGCACCCAAGGTACCCATTATTAATTGAATTAATTAAAGGCTGGGTGAGCCTAGGGACGATCTGGGACCCCAAATCCAACCCTCGAACGGCAGCACTAGAAGAAAAAATCTTTATTGCGCGCTCGGGTTTCGAACCTGGTCCTCCAGTTCATTAGTCGAGTGCTGTACCACTTAGCTAAGCTCGCCCTTGTTTTAAGAAAAAACATATAAAAATAACTTAGAAAAGAGTTCCTTTGTAGAATATGTCAATACATTATCGCATCAGTTCCTATGTAAAATTTAGGTCCCGTGCATAATATGACAATGCATGGGAACAATAGCTCCCATGTACTATCAGTTACTCAAGGATCCTTCTATGTAAAATCATGACATGATGAATAAATCACGTAATGAGTGATTTTCATTTAATATTATAACCTTTCAAGGACGATGATAAAAACCACAGTTTGAGTCGTCTAAACAATCAAAGGCAGAAATACATAAAGTGTTGAAATATAAATTAGAAAATTGTAGTCCATGCACACATATAAGCGTGTAAATTGTTTGAGAAGTTTGGTCTGGCGTGTGTTAAATTTTGTTAAAAATATTGTTGCCTTTTAGAAACGTTAGTTTAGCCTCGATATGGTGACTTCTATCACAGATTAATTCGTTCATTTGTTCGGCCAGACTGTGGATAGGCCAACATATAACTCATGAACGCCTGTGACACTTCTGACAAAGTTTGATAAACCATCGAGCCAAATTTGAAACAAAGAACAATTACGCATTAAGAATGTATATTTAGAATTTGTAAGGGAGTCGACAGACATTCGAAGGTGCTTCTACCACAATGCTATCATATATACTTCAAAAAATACTAAGCCTATATAACTTATTTTTGTCAAAATAAATTCTTTGGAATTCCCAATAATTAAGCAGTTTTACCAGATACACTCCTAAAATATTTTATTACTTAAAAATTTCTTATTTCACGTTAATTCAATGGGATACTGTGGGATTGTTAGAAATATTTTATAGAAGATTAAACGAATTTAAATGGTTTAGGTCCTGCCTATCAATTAAAATTTGATAGATTACTCAGCTGGATAAAATTTGATAGAATAATGAATTACTGGACTAAGTTGTCATTGATGTCGGAGGAGAGGCTGCCTAAGCAATGTTTTAATAAACTAAGGTTGCTTGATGCAGAGAGTCCTGACTTAGGGTATAACTGGGTCTCACAAGTCCATACGATAGCTCAACAATATGGATGCTCTGAGGAGTTCAATGCTTTACACCCTAATGGAATGTTGCAGCATATGGATGATATCCTTGAAAAGATCCTCAACCACAATTTCTCAATGGACATCAATGGAACTTTAAATTCAAGTAGGAATCCCATTTACAGAGTGCTATGTAGCTTTATTCCTTTTCAGCCAGAAACCTACTTGACATTCAAAATACATCTTAGAAAACTAAGATGCATTAGCCGCCTAAGGGTTGGAAACCCTGAAAGTATACAGCTATACCAAGGAAGTCAACATTTTTCCCTTAAAGCTAATGATCTCTGCCCGTTTTGCAAACAGTACATAAATAACAATAGTCTATACCACCTCCTCCTACACTGTTCAGCACATGAAGAAAACAGAGAAGATATTTTAAATCCATCCACTTCTGCATCCTCTGATCTTCAGGCTATTCAAAATATGTTAAATATAACCACCATAGAGGAATTGAATCGGCTTTATAAATTCATTGAGACTGTCTGTAACAAGTTTCACTCTCTTAATGTGAATGAGTAGGTCCACAATATGAACAAGTTTCCATCTTTTAGTTTCAGTTTCAATTTTTTGTTTTTTTTTTTTGTTTTGATTTTTTGTTCTAATTTGATGCGCACATTAATTGGCACATTTTGGCAATACTGTTAAATGTAAGGTAATATTAACAATTGTAAAAAAATTATAAAAATAATCTTAGTAAGCTTTAGTATAAATGTATGATTGAATGTATAAATGTATGATTGAATGTAATATGTATGTATTATGTATGATTGAATATGTATGATGAAATATAAATAACATATGTAATAAAATAAATATATGAATGATGCAAATTATTAATGTAAATTATATATGAATGATGTAAATTATTATAATATATTAAGTTTAGAGCTATACATAATTTATATTGTCGTTTGATGTTAAATAGTTATAGTATTATAGGATTTACCAGACTCAAAATGGAAAGAAACAAAGCGTGTAATATTGATATTATTTGTACAAGATATATCTTACACAAATAAATAAATATCTATCTATCTATCTATCTAGATTACTCAGCTGCACGAACATCAATAGCGATTTCACTTCTTCGAAACATATGCTAAATCGATTTTTTAAACAACAAATAAATTATTTGTTAAATATTTAGAGACCCGGAATTAGAAACTGAACTGAGTTATTTCAAGTGTGTGCGAGGTGCGCATCTTTGCACTCTTTGCTCTTAGTAAGAATTTCAAAATCACAATAAAATATTTCCCTTTAGTGTCACACTAATTTTTCAGTACTTAATGTTTATGAGCCATCAATGTCTTATATCCTACTAATTTTAAGCATGTCATATATCGGTATTTTTAGCGCGTTTCCTCCCTCCTTCTAAAGGGAGGAAATATATGTATATGTATATATATATATATATATATATATATATATATATATATATATATACATGCATATTTATTTGATGCACGAATTTTTAAAATTTCTATGCACCAATTTAGCTGAAATCATCTTTGAAGGCAGCAAAAGATGGATTATCCAGTTATTTCTATTCTTTCTTAATAAATAAAGGTGAGACGAACAAGAACATGTTTTAAAGAAGAAGGTGGGCTTTAAATATATGCGATCTTGATAAGTTAGTTGTCTGATAAGTTCCATTCAGCTACGAAACATCCACTATCACTATCAACCTATTCCTAGATGTGGGCCGTCAATCCATTAGATCTTCAACAATCTCACTGACAAAAAGGATACCAGGATTGAACGTCCAATTTTCTTAAGATTTAAAAAATATCTACCATCGGACTGCCAATAAGTTGTCGTTAAAAGAAATATTTTATACCCATCTCAGCCTTACCAAATAGTCTCATTCTTTAGATATTTATCTCTTTCCTAATAAATTATACTTTAGTATAATATTGTAAATCTCTGCTAATAGCACAGAAGCAGATGCGTAATAAAAATAATTAATCAACATCTGTTATGTTAGCATATTTTATAATATTTATTTAATTTTATAAACTAAGAAAAATATAATTATTGAAAAACTAAAGAACCACCTCCATTCCTTAGACATTGACAAGGCCCTCAACTCAAATTACAGCTATTTGGGAGAATATTATTGTTATGTATGGTAGGTCGTTATAAGTATATAGTGTTTATTTTATTACTTCTTTATTATTTTTTTTCAAAAAGGGAATTTATTATTAATATTGTAATAATTACTTAGTTATAATTCACTATTAGAAGTGATAAGTGTATTGTTATTGTTCTGTTATATATAAAATTATGAACTTGACATTTTATATGTATAAACTGTATATATTCATATTTAATATTGTGTATTTTTAAGTATTATATATATGTGTGTGTATATATATATATATATATGTGTATATATGTGTGTGTGTGTGTCTGTTATTTTCTTATGTAGCGTATAATTATTAGTCATCTATGTCGTGTCTATTAACATCTACTAACACCAAATGGGCCAGATTCCTTGGCTATACCATGTTATAAGCCAAGAAATACTATTCTATTCTATTCTATTCTATACAAAACTCTTTCTTGTGTTTTTTGGGTCAGGTTATCTACAGGTTACCACCCTTTTCTAGCCAGGATAGAGTTAATGCCTCTTTATTTTCGAAAAAAAAAAAAACTTTTTCGCTAATGGGATTGAAACCCCCTACCTTAGCTACGTACGGAGGGCTCTCGCCTTAGCTCTCATCGCAACTAGGCCTTCTATTTAATGATATAATGTTGTACTTCGCTGCTGTATAAAGACTTAAGGGGTAATAATACCATGTAACTTTTTTTTATAGCCTACAATTCCTCCTAAACTAATCAAAAATGATATCCAAGAGTGTTTATGCGCTTAAGTGGTCAACAAATACGATTTGCCGAGTGAAATTCCGATGCTGAGTAAACGCAGTGTTGATTTGACGATCATTTTTTGAGCAAGCTTTGATTGGTCCCTTTTTAATTATTAAGTTGTTTTTTTTGGCCCTCCTTTAAAAAAAAATAAAATTAAAACCCATTTTTTAATCATTATCACAAGAACGTATGAAAAAAATAATTAAATAGGAACGAAATGAACATTTCAGAACATTAAACTTTAATGTCGATTTCTCAAAACTATGTTTTCCAAATCGGGCGATACTCTGGCGTCTTCACTTTTTGCCCGATCAACTTGAAATTTTAAATGCAGCTTCCTCATGATATTTGCTAATAAAGTACGTAGAATGTTTTCGATTCATTTAATTATAAAGATTTTATGACTAATTTTGGACGTTTTTTTTTTTAAGAAAATAAATATTTAATTGTTCAGCATTTTCGGAAAAATTAATATTTCGTAAAAATCCTACGTACTTTATAGATTCAATTTTCTTCTTTCGAAGTAATTTTAGTTTTTCGTTCTAGATTAAAAAAGTCTGACTTGCAGGAACTGCATCATCTTAGCGCGGTTCCGTTCTTATCCCTAGTGTCATTTGGAAAGACTAAAACAGAAACACTTATTTTTGTCGTTCCACCTTTCTTGAAAAGTTTTATGACCGGTGACAAAGGGCCGGCGCACCCTTTTACCTGGAACACCCTACAGCTGGCTTGGCAAAGGCCCCACTGCTACAGACATGAAATTCTTATTTTATAACGCAATGTATTCGAACATATAAAAATGTTTCTAATTTTCTTCACTTTTTCTACTGTAATACTAATTCTAAAAAGAAATGCAATTTAAAACAAAAAACAACCAATTAAAAAGTGAGCTAAACAACTACGAAAACCCGTTCAAAGGAACAAAACAAACACATTTAAAGTTTGAAGCACTTATTTCTCCAATTGTCATCGACTAATCGAAAAATACTTCAGAAACTTTTTTTAGAGCATTAAGTAAGCTTTCGAATAGTGACCTTGCGCTTAGCAAATTCCCAACCATTTTCGAGATATTAAGGAAAATATACGAAGTTCACAAAACTTTTCATGTCTAAAAATAAAATATTTTATTCTAATTCTTCCTTAAATGCAAAATTTAAACATCTTTGTTAATATGAATTTCAAACATGCAGAAAATATTGTAACTGAATCCCATGATTCTATGTACTCAAACCAAAAACTATATTCGACAACTATTTTTCCATTTTTCTAATAAACGGCTAAAACTATTGCCTTAAAAATTTTTTCATTCGTTTTTCTAGGCCAATAAACCTAAAAAAAAACAAGTATGTACTTGCAAGCATATGAAGTTAGCGTAACGATTTGTTTCGCGCGAATGTTGCCTCAAAAACCATGTTCCGGCTGGCGGATTCTGCTGTTTAACGACCTTTCAAATTAGATGAAAGATTTTTGTACCAAATTTCATTAAAATCGGACCATTATCCGCTGTGCTAGACGAACAGACAAATAAATATACATACATATATACAAATTTGAACCACCATTATTTTCGTTCTCTAGGGGCTCTGAGACGAAAATTTTTCTAGTCGGCACTTCCGGATTGCGTCTTGGGGTCAACCTTATAAGCGGGAATGAGGGAGGGAAGAACCGCGCTAAAATTGCAGCCTGCAGCCTATCGCCCGTGAAAAAGAGGGTTTCCGTTTATCAGACACAGCGCCGCTATTATTTTTTTCGAATAATTGAAACTTCTTTTTTATACTTTAACCCTGGATTGACACCGTGGGATGAAAAATACCCCACACTTTGTTCTATGGCGTGTTTCTCAATTTCTGTATATCACAGAGACTCCCTCCTACTTCCTAAATAATCGGAAGTGCATTATCTGGTATAACTTCATATAAACAACGCCAGTTGTGTGTAAATCGCTTCATGAGAAGGTCGCGAGTTGTGTATGGGGTATTTTTTACCCCACGGTGTAGTTAAAGTACGTCTTTCTCGCACATCAGATTGATCTTCACGGGTCGATCACATTCATGTTACGGCTTTCCAAGTGACAACAAAATGGCCTGAATACCTTCCAGAAATGATTTTCTCTTTGATTTGGGCTACCGACTGGTGAATGCTCATGTGACAGTTAGTGCCCAACTGGAGAACATACCTACGCCACTGAAGACACTCATGGTTGTTGTTTCGGGAGATGAATCAACTCCTGATGGACCTTCAACATCTTTCATTACCTTAGACAAAGCCGAGAGATGTTTATTTCATGACAGAAAGGATGACAGGAAGACGAAAACGGTATATTTTGTGTGAAGACGGGCCAAGTACACCGATCACCGAAATGTATTAAATATTAACGAGTCTCAATTGGACAGAACATTGTATTTTCCTAAAGTTCCTATTTTTTATGGCTTTTGATCCTTCTAGTTTATTGTTCGTGATGAATATTTTCATTTTAGTCATATTGTTTTCAGGATAATTATTTGGTGTAAGAACAATATTGAGTTTTAGGATTTCCTAACTATTTTGTGAATTTGACTTAATATTTTGCAGATTTTTTCCAGTTTGAATTTATTTCATGATGTTCCTGTTCTATAAATTGTTGTTGTATAAAAAAGCAAAAGAAAAAATTGAAATTTGTTTATTTTATAAGTTTTCAAAGTATGGGGTAAAATTTACCCCACGGTGTCATTAACGTAGACGTCAATAGCAGTGTCAATCCAGGGTTAACATCCCACAAAAAACATTTGAAATAAAAAATTGAAAAATACTGATTTCTTTGTTATTTATAATTTCAAGAAAATGACTTTGATTTTGATTGCACAAGGTTGATATGACCATATACAAAACACACACATTGAATAATTTCTTCTAATGTCTAAGACACCGTCACACGATATCGTAATTAATTTTCTTGATACATATACGATTTTAAAAGATGCCTCAGAATCACTTGAGTAAGAATTATTAAATTACTAGCTGACCCGGCGAACTTCGTACCGCCTAACAGTCAATTCTTTATTTTTTTTAATACTTATTCTTCTATTTGGGACACCCGGACAGCTAGTAAGATAAAAAAAAAAAAAAAAAAACTTAATAAGACGACAATTACATTATGACAAAAAATGAAAATTATAAAAAACTTAAAATTCTTTTAATAGTCACTAAAAATCACAATCAAAATCAGATTTCTTATTATGATACCTACTTATTATATTTCATTTTTTTTTTTTTTTTTTTATACGATACTAATGTCACTCAATTGTTTTGCCTTCCCAGAACCCCTCCACTAACACATTATGGTATGGTATTAAAGTTCAAATTGACCTTTAAGTATTATTACGAATCTTTTGTATGGGAATCTAGAAAAGTGGAGTCTTTTTTACTTCGTTAATGCAATTATAAATTAATTTAAATTGCATTATTAACATGTGATTCTAATGTCACCTAGTGATTGCATGTTCTTATTTATTTAAATTTTTTTGCTTATACACAAATAACCAAATACGTTAACTTTTAAAAATATTATAATTAAGAACATATGTTTTTGTTTAAAAATGAATTTGCGTTAAGGAAGTGAAAAAGACCCGAAAAGTGTTGTTTTTAAATTTTTCAGGCAATTTTTTTAATTTTTCTCTCCGTAAGAACCATCCTCGTACTTTAAGGAATATTATAAAGAAATAATTCGGTTCAGTTGTTCTCGAGATTTGCGCTTACCAACAAATTTAGCGTTTCTTTTTTTTATAATAGATAATTGAAGGACGTTTATCAATCAAATCCAATTAAGTGCAACCGGCAAAAAAAATCTTTGATTAATGCGCTGGCAACATGTGGCGTTGAAGAATGACACTTTTAATATCACGGACATTGCGTATACACACAGCCAAGGAAAAATTAAACAAACTTTAATTATTTTACGAAATAAGAGTGAGGTAGTTTAAATGCAAATTCAATTATATAGTTACATCATTGACATAGGTTATATTAGAAATAAAAATAAAACAAGCGAATCTAATATTTAATATTTATTTTTTCTTAATTAGTTTATTATTTATTTATGAGCGCCGTAATGATGATCAAACTGATGATTTCAGTACTTTGTCAATAAAAACAAAAAGTGTCAAAAAAAAAAATCAAATAATTCAAATTAAATAAGTAATGTGACAAAATATGCATGCAACACGTTTAAATAAAATACCTTAAAAAAAAAGAACAAAAGAAATTGAAAAAGAAAGAAAGAGAGTTAAAAGGGCACTGCAGCTTATAGCAATAATTTCAATATTGAAAGGATTTGTGATTATTAATTCAGCTCTATTATAGACAAATATAAAGAATAGTCAATGCTTGGAAATCAAAATTGAAATTAAAGTTCACCTAAATAAGGTAATTAAAAAAAAAAATTAGGACTTAGGCTTAGATGAAATTACTGAGGTGGATACTAAATTAAATTCCAAAAGACAAGGGAAAATTGAACTTACAATTACGAATTTTACTTTTCAATTATAAATTGAAAAAAAAAATAATAATACTAATTAAAAAGAACATCTGAACTGACTTTATGCCCAATAAAGCGGGTTAGGTTTTATATCATATGGAGAGTAAAAGAGTTTTCAGAATAAATAATAAATAAACGTCCTATTAGTAATAGGTGTTACCGCTTCTTTGCTTTAAGGAAGTCGTCTGTTTGTTGATGTTAGTTTATTATACATATATATATATATATATATATATATATATATATATATATATATATATATATATATCGTCTGTTAGTTTATTATACATTCATACATACACACACACACACACATATATATATATATATATATATATATATATATATATATATATATATATATATATATGTATATATATATATAGAATGTTAGTTTATTATATATATATATATATATATATATATATATATATATATATATATATATATATATATAAATATTGTAATTCAAACCAGCTGATTTTGAATAATACGACTTTCCACAGGTATTCTACCATCTATTAAAGCCTAGACTATCTAAAACAGTTACTGGATCCATCTGCATGTCATTTTCTTAGCCTTTGAGCCCACGCCGCAACGGCTAATGTAAGCACAGTCATTTGTATTATAATTTAAGATAGGGCTCTTTGATCAAGAAGCCAATAATCACAGGTTACAGATTGACTTTCTAATTGCTACTTCGATCTATTAAAATTCCTTCGTCTTGTAGGCCAAGTCCTTTATAAGATTGACCTTTTTACCAAATTCGACTTGAAAATCTTCACTTTGGAGAACCCATGGGTAACGGAAATAACGGTGGTTCTAATTTGTGTGCATATATATATATATATATATATATATATATATATATATATATGGGGGCGAGGTTAGCTCAGTGGTACAGCACTCGACTAATGAACTGGAGGACCAGGTTCAAAACCCGAACGCGCACTAAAGATTTTTTCTTCTAGTGCTGCCGTTCGAGGGTTCGTTTTGTGGTCCCAGATCGTCCCTAGGCTTACCCAGCCTTTAATTAATTTAATTAATAATGGGTACCTTGGGTGCTAATGACTCTAGCAGTCGAAGCAGCCAAGGGGAAAATCAGGCGGCCGGAGCATAGTGTTGACCACACTATCTCCCTAGTGTGCCGTATGGTCAAGAATCAGACACCTCTACAGTATCTGCCCCTCTGGGCCCTTGTGGCATCAAAACTGAGATATTCTAATTTTTGTTGCGCTCGGTGCTATAAAAAAAAAATGTTATTACCAAACACGCCAGAGTTTTTTTTTTCGCAACGAAACTTAGTATATAGTATTCCCAAAGCAAAAGGTAGAACGAGCTCGTTAACCAGAAAAGTTAAGTAGTTATTTTTGCATGCTGATCGTAATTTTTGTTGTACTGCCACGAAACTACATTCGTTGTGGTCAGTTTAATAGAAAAATGTTTTGTAAAAATAAACTAAATCGGTTCCCCCCCCCACACAAATTACCAATTTGTTAATACCAGCCAATATTTTTGTTATATTTAAACGTAACGGTATTCTTTGTGGGTATTTTATTTCAACTTTAAATATTTTATATTTAACTAGCTGTTCCCCGGACCTAATTTCTGCCCATGACTCTTCCCGTATGACTCTCCCCGCCTACCTGTATACCCAGTTACGTCAAAATCGGCCAAACGGTGGGAATTAGTATATATCTATCAAATAATTCATAATGCAGCCGGCAGAGGCTAGCACCAAAGCAATTCATAAAACAGCCGACAGAGACCAGCACCACAGCCTGCGAGTAGATAACTCTTATCAAAGAAAGGCCAGCACTCCTTAGTTAGACGGTGCCTGTTGATACAAAATTGAATTAAACTGCATTGCATGATTATATTATGATGTAAAGTCATCAATGAGTTCGAGTTATTCTAATTATCAAGAACATCAACAATTAAACTTGAGACATTATTCAAAATGTCGATTCAAAATGGCCGTCAGAATCGGAATGGTTCAGTGTACCCAATTTTCCTTCAACAAAGCTTTTGACCTTTTGGCCAAATTTTGAAATTTGACTATTTTGACCTAGCCTAGGAGATTACCCGGTCAGCCTAGGCCATGACCTACCTCTGTGCCAAGTTTGGTCAAAATTGGTCAGACGGTGTAGATTTGTATAAGGAATAAACAGGCAAACAGAAAAACAGACAGACACGTGATTTGTGAATACACATCTGTCATGCGTTACTAACGCATATATATATGCGTTAGTAACGCATGACAGATGTGACATTTAGGTCTTACGGTCTTAGTTATTATTTATTCATGATTATTGCTTCTGTGGCTTATACGTACTCTCAGGATTACCATTTCCTCTTTGCGGGAATTACTGAAGCGAATGGCCAGTCAATAAGTAAATGTTTGATTGGTCTCAGTTTCTTGTTAAGAACATTACTACACTCTTTTGGTTGCCAGATATTTAATTAATTCCTCCTATGTATTTGGAGTATAGTTTGTAATGTGGCTCAGTAGTCGAGCTAGTTAAAGGGTATATAATGATTATAATCATTGTAGATAATTATCTCACAAATATTTTTTTTTTGGGCGTCTCACAATTGTATCGAAGTTCAATGTTTTACTGGAAGACACGTATGTAATGTTGGTACTTACGTACTAGTTGCACAGACATCGAGAAATGGCTCCCGTTAAAGCTCCCAGTCAATGATCCGGATCAGGCAATATGGCGACCATTTATGGCCCCAAGACCATGTATTAATATTATCAACGAGTTCGATTGACTAGAGTTTCGATATAACCTTGAGCGAGCCTAGCGAGCGGAAACGCATAGCAATTATACCATTAACAGAAATGCTACTGGTTTCCTAGGTTATATAACATTAGCAATTATGTTAATTGAATAATTGCTATGCGTTTCCGCTCGCTCAAGTGATATTGAAACTCTAGTTTATCCAACTCGTTGGTAATATAGACCACTGGTTTCTCGGTGGAAAATGGCCCGATATGCAATTTAACATTGCTTAAAAAGAGTCCTTTTTCAGTATTTGGTAAATCACAAATACTGATTTCCCTAGCCGAAAGAACAGCACAAAGAACTCTACAAAACTAAGAAGTAAACAAGAAGCAATAAATATAACTTGTAAAAACACAAGCCTAACAGTAAGTTAACACAAAACGATGACTGTAACGGAAGAAAGAACAGCCAATGAAATTGCACATAGGAATAAACCAATAGAAACGCTTCATTTGAGTTCTCATATCATGATCTGGATCCCCGCCTGACGAGACCCACTCCTCGAGATCGGTGCAATTAGTACTTAAGTCATGCAAAAAAAAAAAAAAAAGAAAAAAAGTCTTGTCCACGGCAACCGGAGTATCTGGACGCATCAAGATACCCATTTTGATAACTGATTTGACAAGACGAAATATAACATCTAGTGAACCTGTTGACTTCTTGTTGTAAGTAAGTTATACGGAAATTTTCATTTTGTTTTGTTAAACCAAATGCTGTCTCTTAGCCCTGAATTATATTTCATTTATATATATATGAATTTATAAAAATGCAATAAAGAATAATATAATTACAGTTTATAAAATTATAAATGAAAAGTCTAGTGAGTAATGTAGAATTGAATCCCTCGGGCTTTCTGCCCCTTCACAAATCGGAATGAAATAAATAATAAAACTGAATCCAATAAACTGATAGCAATAAGCTCTTAGGAAGAGGAAAATCATTCGTTTATTGGTCTGATTCAAGGAAAAAAGGGGAAAATAAAGATACCCGAGGACAAGGATTGCCCGAGGAAACTTCATTTTCAGTAATCTCGGGAAATTTTTCTCCCAAAGCTGGCCAAACTCCGGAGCACATTTATGGAAAGATTACGTAAATTTGAGATTATTACGAGCCCTTTATGGAAAAGACACAATCTGAATAAAGAGGAAAGGAATGGAAATATAATAAAATATTCCTTTTCATTGCCAGTTTCTATGGAGCAGACCGTAAGTAAATTTGGTGGGGTTGCAAACTAAATTAGAGCTAAGGAAACTGGCCTAGCCTTCCAGGAGTCGGCAGGCTTCGTCATTCCACCCAAATTGTCCTTACTCACTCTCACGCAGTATATTTACCAGCATTCTTACTTTTCTTTTCGCTTTTCATTTTAGAAAGATTTGTTTTGCCTTGTTTAGAGCATTTACGTTTTACTTTATTTTTATTTTTCAACACATTCCATCTTCAAGGTTCCCGGATAGTCCAACCTTTCTAAGACGTAATCTATGTATTCTTTCGCTTTCGGTCCTCAAAACTGAATTGATGTATATTATTTTATTTGCTTCAAGTGACGCTTTGAGAGCCTGAGTTTCATCTTCATTGCGTCATTGGAGGAGATTGACACGCAAACTCATGGTGGACAACTTCGGTGGTGACTCATTGATGATGAAACTGCGACTCTAATATGGTAGGTTAATTAATTAAAAGTACGTATAGTAAAAATTCACATTCATAATGATCAAAAAATGCTCATCATATGATTTTTTTTATCAAAGCTGTAATTAAAATTTTCGAAAAGGCCAGGAACAAATTAGGCTTTGAAGATTGTGACGGAAAGGTTATATCTCCAGTTGGACGTCAGGCACGGGTTTGGGTTGGTATTTGAAGTTTTTTTTCAGAATGAAAACATCTGTAAACATTACGGAGTGAAAATACTTAAAAAATAAAAAAAAAATAAATAAAAATTAAAAACTGTAAACGGGATGCGTTTTATACACTTTTGGAAATTTCTCAGTTACAGATCTCTTATGGAGGCGGCTTCCTTAATCTATAAAAGTCATTCCAACTACCTCCCGATAGAGTACTTATCTCAATATGTCCATTGTTTGATTATAAAATAATTGCTGTAACTTACAAGATATGAAACATCTTTTCGTCACTCTGACTCCTCCGTCATTTTATTTAACCCTTTAAGGTTACGTTTCTTCGTCCTTTCAACGTCCCTAGTTTGGAATACGGCGATTTCACGGATTGGATTGTTCATCAATGTTGGATACTTACTTACTGAATGAAACTTGTAAATGTTTTCAGAAAACCACAGCGATGGAAATTCGGTTTTTGCAATTTTTCCTTTGATACGAGGGTAAATTAATTACTTTTATGAATGCAACTAACCAACGTTATTTTTAGACACTTTTCCCCCAAGAATGACAAATAAATAAAAATATTACACTAAATTAAGTTTTCTTTGCATGAATCTTAAAAATACATTGAATTAAATAAAAAATAATGAAATAGAGAGTGAATGTGACGAAACGGGGGAGTGGAGGGCGAGGGAAATTGGAACAGAGATTTGAACCTAACGAGAGAGAAGAAAGGTTGCTACAATGTACAGATACTCTGCAGCAGTGATGGTCATAATTTTATTTATAAATAAAAATACGAATTTATTCGTACTTCATATATTTGTGAATACGAATATAAATAAATTCGTATACATAAGTGTAAATACGAATTTATTTTTATTCACATATATTAAATATAAAAATACAAATAAAATTTTATTCGCAAATTTTTCTGCGAATAAAAATAAATTCACAGAAAAAATTGTAAATAATCACAAAAAATGTGAATATTTAAAAAAAATCACATTAAAATATACGAATAAAAATTTATTCACATTATAATTTGTGATTAAAAGTTTATTCACAATAAAATTCGCAAATCAATTATGAATTTATTCGTATTAAGATGATATTACGAAAGTTATTGAACGTGATTTTTTTTTTTTTTTTTTTTTTTTTTTTTTTTTTTTTTTTTTTTTTTTTTTTAATGGAGGTCCAGATGACAAACTGTGTCCCTGCAGCATGGCTGGCGGTCCTGCAGTGGACTCGGGGTAAACAAAAAATCTAGGCGCTAATAATAAATTTTTATTCACAACTTATAATGTGAATAAATTGGTATTCGTATATTTTAATGTGATTTTTTTTTGTGATTTTTATTTTACTTGATTTTTTGTGATTATTTTTTTTCTGTGAATTTATTTTTATTCGCAGAAAAATTTGCGAATATAATTTTATTTGTATTTTTATATTTAATATATGTGAATAAAAATAAATTCGTATTCACATTTATGAATACGAATTTATTTATATTCGTATTCACAAATATATGAAGTACGAATTTATTTATATTCCTATTCAGAAATATATGAAGTACAAATAAATTCGTATTTTTATTTATAAATAAAATTATGCCCATCTCTGCTCTGCAGATAACATTTACAGTATCAAAATCCCTAAACAAACGAGGAGTATAAACAAAGAAGGAAAAAAAGGGGAGAATCGGATTGGAAGATGGAAAGACTTTCAAAACATTAGACAAAATTTTAGATCACGAAGAAAGTCTATCGAAAATTTTCTCATATCAGGCAACATGAGATTGTTCGAACAATTATACAATAATTTTATACAAAACCTAATTATAAGTAAGGAAAAAGATATTAACAGAGGACCCAAAGTAAAATAGCAAAGGTATACGTAAGAAGGGAAATAAGAATATTCATACAAATGTTTCAATAATTGATACAATCATAAATATTTGTAATAATATTCTTATTTCTCTTGGGTCCCATATAATTTTTTTTTCTTACTCTTAACAATGTTCTGTACAAAATCACTGTGTAATAGCTAAACAAAAACAGTTGTTGCATTATATCCTTCTAAAAACTAGATAAAGATGAAAAATAAAGCTGAATGAGGAGTAGGTCTTCTTTATTATATTAATCATCATTTATGAACAAAAGAATAAAACTCATGAATGTTGTGTACCCTACATTTACTTTGATTCAAGACATCAAACGCATTGCGTTAAGCGTGACGTGACAGGGGTTTCATATATTTAGAGGAATAGGGAAAAGAGGACTGCGATATCGAATCTATTTTTCACCCCCGCTTCCTCAATAGCTTACATTCCTCCTTGGCTAAGGATGATACAGCGACTGTAGCTGTCCCGTACAAGAATAACTCTCTAAAAATACGCCAAAGGGAAGACATGGATGGCTGTATTAGAAGGCATGACAAATGCCCGAACGCACTATAGCGTCCCAGGCGGCCTACGAGTCTGCCCCTACATAAATCCCATGCAAAATTGAGCCGGGAGAGAGCGAAGAGCCGAGACCTGCAACGGCAAATAATGTAGCCGTTGAAATATCATCCGACATTCTGAGTGGCGCTACATCCTTATTATGTCAGGGAAACATGAGCTGGGTGACGCTTTTTCACAAAGTTCCCCCTCCCCAGATATGATAATACTTGGCGTCGTGCTATTTCATATCCTTCCCTCCATCACTCACGTAATATTAACTCCCTTTGGAGGACTTATCCAATACTTTTCATTCATCCCTATTAACTCATTAAGCTCTATTTTACAGGTTATCGTAATTTAGGGTAATTTAGAGCACGAGTATGATTTTATAATTTTATTCCTATGTAAGATTTCCAATGATAACTATTCTCTCTTCGTTCACATACTAAATATTATTATAATTATATATTTTATTTGTGCATGAAAAATTGTGGGAAAATTCGCATGCTGCTAGCGTAAGTCATTAAACGCAATACTACTTCAAAATTAGAAAATAAAAATAAAACAACCAAAAATACAAATTGGATACAAGTACACACATCTAAGACAGCACACCTAAAAAAACGTAGTAATAGTCTAAAAAAAATGTAGTAGTAGTATGCCAGTTTATTTTAGGACAGTGTGAGGCCTTTCCCATGCTTTTCCTCACAACAGAAACAACAAAGTCATTATGCCATGTAATGGTGTACTTCTTCCGGTATGTTTTTATAAATAAAACTAAACTAAGCTGAAAGTTAAAAGAATAGCCTCATTCACTAAAGTCTATTTACACACTATATACCTGCACTAAAAAACTGGTCATTATTTTATCTACTATTTATGTATACGCTGTATTTATAAGTTATTGTAAAGAGCCAGCTGTTTTAACAACTTGAGGATTTTATCTATTGCTTGGATGTGTCATGCATAGCCAAAATTGGGCATTCTAGTAAAAGATGGATAATTCAAGTGGTACTTGATAAGTTTCACAATTTGGCTCTGGGTCCTTCGTAATTAAGTGAATGTGGGTGAGGTTTGCGTGTTCAAAACCTATCCTGTGTAGGAACTATGCCATTTTCTTGGGGAGTCTTTTATTTTTCTTAATTTGTTGGTGACGAGCAATTCCTTCCAAATGTTATGTACTTTACTATTTAGCCACTTGCTTACATTATTTGTTCCATAGAAATTGACTTTAGGGCCACCTATATGAACTGCCTCTTTTGCTACTTTATCGGCCGCCTCATTTCCCCTGATTCCTGAATGTGGAGGTATCCATAAAAATTTAAAGGTTTTCTTTAGATAGGTAAGAATCTGGCGATAGTAATAAATTTGTATTATTTTCAACTGGAGTTTATGTGGTTTCTATATACTTTGTAGGACGGACAAAACAAAACAAAAAAAATGTTAGTACGGTAAATATAAAATAAACAAAGGTAAATATATATAAAATAGATAATTATCCTAATATGCTTAAAACAGTACAGTTGTTCCTAGTTTCCTTAAACAAGGTTATAGATAAAAGTCTTAAGTCTCTTTTGGTTTCTGACGTGTTATTATTTATGAGGCGTTAACCCGGAAGCCTTTAAAGGCGAATCCGTGAAATGTTTAATTTTATCATGTGAATTTCACCGTTAAAGGAGTGGATAACCGGTACGTTTATTTCTTCTTAATGATTTATTTTCTTCTTTAAGTAATCGATTAAGGAAAAACATATTTCGGACAACGGAACAGAGTCATTGGCTAAAAATAGAGAAATTACATAGTTTGAATCGGCATCCAAATGCCAACAAAAATAGTAGAATGGGCGCAGGCTACTTTTCACTGAGGCCGGCTATATAGAGAATTGGCTCACATACCTCGTCCTAACAGAAATAGCAATGTCCACTTTTTCCCAGGGATGAATTTCAGAAATGTAATTCATCCTCCCATTATAACAATGGATCTGATATTAATTTCCACAAATTGGCATTCACAAAATATAATGGTCCACAAAGGCGTAAGGATTCAATGGGCTTTGCGAAATGTATTTACATCAAATTTATTAAGCTAGGTAATTTTTTTTTCTATCAAATATTTATTACTTATTATCAAATAAATTACTAATAAAGCCAACTGTCCAATATAAAACTCATTTTATATTGTATATTTTATAAACATTTTGTTTCCCACATAACGGACTCTTTCATATCACTTCTTCAGAATTTATCTGTTATCAATTTCATTGAACCGTCATTCTTATATATTAAAAAGAAAATAATTTTATCGCCTTGCCTAGGCGAATCTTTCCTAGGAAACGATGACATTTAGGATAACCAATCGCTTCTTAAAATCTACTTTTCAGCCTTCCCACAATTGAATAAAAATATTAGGGAGGAATAGCCTGCAAAGCCCGGAAACTTTTTTGGTCTCGAAAACTCAAAAATAATATAAAATACGTTTTGATTAATTTGATAAAATTTGTTTGTATCAACATATTCGTTAATTGACACTTGAGAATGATTCTAAAGTGTGAATCACGTTGAAATGATTTCGTTTTTCGGAGCCACGCAGTTGCCAGAAGGCTCTGAAGAATGCCTTTGAAAGGGGGTGCCTTTCTCACAGGGGGTCGGTTTATTTACTTAATAAAAAAAATATGTGCATTGTTATCTAGTCGAAAGTATATTACTTTTTCTGCTAACACGCGTGGATTCTTTTTTTCTTCTTATATTTCACCCGATTGGTCTTGGGCTTCGACGGATGATTTCCAAATTTCTTTGAAGTAGCGAACAATTCAAGATAAAGTAAGCTTATATTACTTTTGATAGAGGCGTATTTTATTTTTGGCTCGAAACAGACGCCAACTGCTTGAGTCGGCAATGTTGAGTTTCCTATGGAGCTGGTTTAGGAGAAAAGATAAGCGATTACAAGGGGAAGAGTTTAATAATCGCCGAGATGAATTGTTGCGAAGGAATAAGTAAGGACGGAAGAATATGCCTGAAAATCCCTGAACCCGAAGGGAGTAGAGGGCCTTAGTAAAGCAGGTACTTGAACAGACTCCCTACAGCCAAGAGGTACCTGTAGCCCCTCCTTACTAAATCAAGTCCCCCCCCCCTCACACCACTAACCATTTTTCTCACCGCTTTAACCTAACCCCTATCAGCACTAAATTAATTTTACTTTGTTTTACTTAATCTAAAATGGGTTTCTGCTTAGTTTGTATTTCTGCTAATTCTACATATCTTTGGAAAGTCAGAATGGTCATACATTTGGTGGAAGGATAAATAGATGATAGATTAGCAGGTTTAACATTTTTCATATTATTAGTTGGAGGGGGGACTCACATGTCTGAGCTGAATATGAGGAGTACAGAGTTGAGGGTTGGATAAAAAGAAGATGAAGCAGTCTATCTAAAACGAGGATAGAGGTGCAGGCAAATCATAAAACCAGATAAACTAGGAAAAGCTTTTGCTAAAACTACTTTCTAGTTTATACTTGTTTAGTATGTGCATACCATTAATTTGGTTTTCCCTCCCGAAAAGTCAATCTTGTTTCCGCCTGTGATAGTACATATTGACAGTGACAATCAATAGTGATCTAATATCTTATAATATTTAATAAAGTTGTATATTTATTTTTCTAAAATCATGACATTAGCTTTTTGTCTGTTTTTGGGTAACAAATAACGTGTTATGCACGACGCGACTACTTAAGGCAACAAATCCAGCACTATGATTTCTTTAAAAAATATCAGCTTTATGTGTCTATTTTAGGCGGATAACTACAAATAACATCCGGGCGCCTAAGTACCACCACCTTATAAGAACCTGCTATCTTTTCTTGGTTAAATAATGTTCAACTGGCTTAAGAGTTCTTCTTACTCAAGTAAATAATAATCAGGGCCAATTTTGCTTTTCTCGCCACGAAACGTGGGATATAGCATTCATAAAAACGACAAGGTTTTTAACCGGCTAAAACGATGGGAGGGGAGTTTACTCCGGACTCAAATTATAAATATGTGCTTAGCTTTCGAACTTTTTGTGAGAATGCGAAAAATATTAAAGAACATGTATTCTTACAAAAGTAAAATGCTCAATTAGAAGTTGGGGTTGGCTCCATTACAAAATTCATTTAAAAAAATAATTGTGCAATTTAGGCACTCCAAATATATAAGAGTAAATTTACGGGATGCAGAAGTAACTAACGACTGTTTTAGTAGAACATTCCCTTTCAGCAGTAAAACATTATTGTTAAATTCTAAGCTTTTCAAACCATTACAGAAAGAAATGAATAAATGGGCAGGTTTCATGGATCGAACTCTAAAGGTGTCAGTATTCGGCGTTTCCATTATCCCTGCACTGAGGCCGGCTATATTGATGCAGTGAATGTCATCTGATAAATGGCCATGAATTTTATTGACACACTAGGAGATAATGCTCCAGTTTTAAATGGCAGCGAATAATGAATTTATTTCTCCAAAATGATGATTGAAAATGGAAAATTATTTAGTTTGCAAATGCATTAGATAACTAAATTATTAAAATAGATATTACACAAGGGGGCTTAATTTATAGTGATGCAGAAGTTATAATGTATTTTCAATATTTATTATTTAAAATATGGATTTATAATACATATGAATTATGTTCATTTAGTTACTCTGAGTATTTCAATTTTCATTACCACGTCACAAAATGTATGTATGTATGTATGAAGATGGATATTTATATTTAATAAGCTAGATATAAAGAATCCAGTTCTAACACTGCTCCAGTTGCTTGAAAAAATGTTTTCCAAAAACAAGTAGAAAGATTTGTAATTCTGCTGAAGTGCACGAAAGGTTTAGCCAAATATTCCAGAACGAAATTAAATTATTTCATTCACATCAATTATAAACACTGTGGCATAAATTGAATTCAAATATATTAAATGACTGTAAAAATTAGTCATTTTTAATGGAATATGCTAAGCGTCAATTTAAAACGCATTGCAAATAATTTTGATTTAGCCTGTCCATCTCCAGAAGGTTGTTAGCTGTAGGTTGGGCGGAAGACAATACAGTGAACATGTACGGTTTTGGGATTTCTAAAGCTGAATGTGGTGGCTATCTGATCGGAAGTTATAATATACTGCACCATCAAGGTTTTTCACAGGCATGCATGTTTTTAGCACTTTCCGAAGGAATGAAGCTATTTGCGCATTTAAAGATAATTTCGAAAATGTTTTTAAATGATCATCGATGGTACCTACTGGATACCAAAAATAGGTAAATAATGATAATGATTTTCTACGCGAAACGTGGTATATAGCAAGCGAAATAGCATTACTCTAGTAAAAAATTAAACGATTTCGTTAAGCACTAAAATCAGTCCACCTCCAATTAATTATTTTTGTATACCTGCCGTACTTTTTGTTTTATTGTAACGGATCTCTGTAACCTTCGTAGGCATCTAAAAAGAAACACGTTTTGTAAAAAAGAACTAAATCAGAAAGGGGGTTTTACTCCCTGTAAATTGCTAATTTGCTGGTAGCGGCCGTAATTCCTGTTGTATACTATCGAAATTCGGTATACGTTGTAGGTATCTAAAGACAAGAATTTGTTTCAAACATAAACCTAGTCGGTTCATTGCAAGTTGGCTATTATATCCTAATTCAATTAAGCCGCCAAACCAGCTCGGATGTTGGTTGTTAGTGCTAACACTAAGAGGGCTGAAGAGGGACATTGACTCCGGTTTATGTGTTGTTATGATTGTGGGATATTGTCTTTTTACATGCTTTTATTATTCATCAATAATAAAAATGTTTTTGTGAATTCATTAAGTAGTGTTGTGCGTACCCCGCCCACATAACATTCTGGAGGAAAATTAATAATTGACTTTGCTGATTATTTGAAGTAGAAAAGAGCTAAACTAGGTTAAAAACGAATACGTTAAATTATCTGCAAGGCGTTAAGCTTATTATTCAGGAATGCAGAGTACACTATTTCCTTCTGAGGAATGTGCTGAGTTAAACGGCTCCTACAGGAGGGACATTTAGTTTTTGACTTTGACCTTCAAGTGGCCTTGGTTCCGATATGATCGGTCGAACAGTCATCGGATTCAGCTACTCCAAAGGTAGCATGTAGGTAACATGTTCTAGTGTGTTGACAATACCTTCTGAACATGTGACCGTGAACAGTCCTTGATCACATCCCGATCAATCCAGACATGAGATGTGTATGGGTCAAACATCAGGATTTTGATGCAACACCCGAAACGTTCTTTTTTTTTTAATATTACCTTAGTAATTATTCGTTTGTCTATTATAAAGTTATATTACTTTATAATATAATAAGAGAATAATTACTAAGGTAAAATTAAAAAAAAGATGTTTGAATTATCAGTAGTCAGATTTTTTTTTTAAATAAAAATGTTTTTTAGCAGGAGTGTAGTTTTTAATGTTTTTTCTCTAGAATCCATTTTGCTCGCAAAATACAGATCTCCAAGGGGCTTTAAAAGGTATATTGGCCATTACTTTTAATGTGATCATTGTTTCAATTTATTAGATTTTGCGTTGGTATTTTTAATTTTAAGAGCTTTAATTAAATAATTGTTCTGTTTCCTATCCTTATTGAGGTTATTTTTTTTTTTATTTTTATTTTTTTTTTTTTTTTATTTTTTTTTTTTTTTATTTTTTTTTTTTTTTTTTTTTTTTTACGGCGCATCTACACCTAGGTCATTAGCGCCGGCGTCCAGGGTGCAGCGAGGAATTTTACCAGCGAGCCGTGGGATGATAAAATTCCTGCCGGAGGTTGGGAATCGAACCCACCATCTCCCGCTTATGAATCCAAGGCGCTAGCCATTAAACCACGGGAGACCCCTATTGGGGTTATTGATTCCAATTTGATGAGGAATTATAACGAGAGGGAAATTTATCTTCTAAAGAAACATGACGTGGTTTTTGTGAAAAATTAAGATACGATTTTTCGTAAGAAATGTGCCACTTCTTCTACAAACGATTGATATTTTTTTTGCAATTTCTGACTGCTTTTAGACCCAAAATAACATATTAAGAGGTCTATTAAGAACAAATAACAACAAATTCTTAAAAATTCATTATAAACAAAGAATAATTATATGACTTAATAATAGAAAATTTCGTGTAGTTTTTGCAGAATCCTAAGAAACAAAATTTATCAATATAAATTAAAAAAAAGTCCGACTCGCAGGAACTGCGTCATCTTAGCGCGGTTACGTACATCTCGAAGAAATGGAATAGATTAGCATCACAAATCACAGGAAACTGACAGTAGCCAACTTACACAGAAGCGGATAATTCTTAATCTGTATAAGTCAATACAATTATGTACTAAAAACGTACTTACTCTTTGACTACTGCTGAGAAGGCTCTATTCTAAACAACCAAAAATTCATTGTCATTTTAAGTATCTTGATTTACTAGCAAATTCGTTTTACTGTTATAATCAACTGTAAATATGTGCTTCATGGCGAAAAAAATTCCATTCTGTCGTGGGTTAAATCTTTCTATAAAATAAGAAATAACGATAACTTCAATTTGAGGCTATACTGGAAGGTTATATAGACTGGAGAATACAAAACAAACTACGTCATCATGATTAGCCACTGCCTTCTTGATTACCACAGCCACTCGAAACTTATTACAAATACCTTTCACCGTTTCTTAGCTTATTTTACTACAATACTAATTTTACTGATAAGTGCAATTTAAAACAAGAAACAACCAATATAAAAATGAGATAAACAAAGAGAAAAACCCTTTTAAAACAACAAAACAAACACTTTTTAAGTTTTAAGCGCTTATATCTCCGATTGACGTTGCCCCATCGAATATTGCTTCATTACCTTTTTTGTAGAGAATTTAGTAAGTATTCGAATGGTCACCTTCCACGTACCACGATTTCCCAACCGTTATCGAGATATTTACGAAAAATATATGAAGATCCGAAATCTTTTCATGTCTATTTATAGAATAATTGTTTTCGCATACTTCCTTAACTCCAAATATAACCAAACTTTAAACATCTTAGTTGGGATTAATTTCCAAGTTATAGAAAATATTTCAATTGAATCCCGCGATTCTAAGTACTCACAAAAAAATAATGACTTACAAAAACATTGATTCCACTTTTCTCAGAAACGGTTAAAGATATCGCCTTAAAAATGGTTTCATTCGTTTTCTTATGTTAGGAAACCTATAAAACAAGTACCTGCAAGCATATAAACTCAAAAACGTAAGCGTTACGATTTTTTTGCGCGAATTTCGCCCCAAACACTATCTTCTAGTGGGCGGATTCTGCTGGTTAACGAACTTGACCTTTCAAATTAGACGACAGATTTTTGTACCAAATTTGGTTAAAATTGGACCATTTTTGAGCTTGCTAGCTAATATATATATATATATATATACAAATTTGGGCCACCTATATTTTCGTGATGTATAGGGTATGAAACGTGAAAGTTATGTATACACATATATATACTAACTGACACCCCGGCGTGCCATGCTACACCTACTTTCTGCCTATGACACTCCCTATATCAAGATCAACCTGTGTACCAAGTTACGTCAAAATCGGTCAAACGGTGTGGATTTGTATAAGGAACAAACAGACTGACGGCAGGTGATTTATATATATATATATATATATATATATATATATATATATATATATATACATATATATATATATATATATATATATATATATATATATATATATATTAGATATTGTACATCGCAGTGTACAAAATAAATATAGTCTATAGAATAATGGCTATCGTCTATAGAATAGAAGAGTGGCTCATTTCCAACTGTAATTATAAATAAACATCCCTAATTTCATTGACGTAAATAAAAAAAAAAATATTTGCTCTTTTAATTTCTTAGTTCTAAAAAATCAATTAGTATTCCCGGCTTTAATTATTGTTTTATTTTTCAAAATAAATTCTATTAGTCTAACCAAACATTTAATTTTTATCAGCAAGAAATATGGATTTTTGGAATATTCGTGAGTAGGAGGAAAGCATCTGTTATTAACATATTGGATGAAGCTATAGCGGGAGAAGAAGCACCGTTTTTCTGACAAAAAGGGTCGACATAAATTATATTTAAAACAGGATAGTCTTTATTTCCGTTTGTTCCAAAACATTGAGCGAGGGGGGGGGGGCAGAAAAGAGGCGGCGATTAACAAAGAGGGTAGAGTCCCGGAAAGGAATTAGACCAAGAGAGAGAAGCATTTTTCAACCTCTCAGGACACTTATCCCTGCTCAGGATTAAAAAAAGGGCATTCCAGCCCTCGCTACTTTTGAGTAATGGTGGCTAAAGCTAGGAAAATTTAAACGCCTGCTAAGCCCTTAGGTAGAGTCTAAATTTAGGCATTTTCCTAAGGCAGTAAAAAAGAGTTCTGTTTATCTGTATTTTTGAAGACTTAATAAATACTTTATGAAAGGGATTCCCAGAATATATACGTTGCATTATTTTCCACCGATGAAGGCACAAAATATGTTTACATAATCAAATTTATTAAAAAACATTTCCTTCCATTGTGCATACGTTTGGTGTAAAAGTACTATTATTAAAAAATAGAGGGACATGGGTCTTCTCGTGGTCTTGTGGCTGATGCCTTAGATACTTTTGCAGTATGCGGGTTCGAGTCCCGCCTGTAGCAGGGTAAGAGTTTTTAGTTGAGGGGGCCCATTGATGAATGATCCGGCACTACTGGCCTACATGTCGTTACACAGTAAAAAAAATAACAGGTATGAATAATTTGGTACATTTTATTATATTTCTCAAAAACTGTTGAAAATGGTCCTTCCATAAGGTTCAGATATTTTGATAGGTGAATAATAAGAATATGCATTAGCCTTAGCTTGGACTATTAGGGGGGAAACCTGTAGATATTACATACTAAAAAATGTTTTGTTAACATTAAACTTTCAGCGGTGGCAGCTGATCTGTGAAATCCAGAGCTTTATTTGTTCACTATTAACGTCTTTGATTTCTAGTACCATTCATTAAGGAATCCTACAGAGATAGAAGGGGTTAAACGTAAATAAAAGTTATCTTCTTAGGTATAATTGGCACGGGCATATATAAGAAGGAGGGCTGAGGTTGCTGCAGCCCTCCCCCCCCCCCCCCCCCCCGAATTGGATTTAATTGGTAAAACTGTGTCATGAAAACCTCAATAAAAAATTCAATATGATCACTTAGTTAAGAAGAAATTATTCTATTCTAAGTTTATTTCGATATTTCTAAGAATATAATATTCTAAGTTCTAGGTTGCTAATATTCCTTACCCCCCCCCCCCCCCCTAAATCTCCTATGCTTATAGCCCCTCTCCCCCCGAAATTATTTTCTATATATGCCCCTGTAATTAGGCATTGGTCTCAGAGACACAGTGGGTCTATTGCACCAAGCTGCTATGTTTACTTCATCAGGCTATGTGATTCACAGTACTCTCCGGATTCTTCTGTACTCACCTCCTTGTTATCACTCCCTTTTTATCATATCCCCACCAAATATATTTCTAAGGAGCAACTGTTTGAGAACTGAAGAGGACAATTATTCTTTGAATGCGCATTCCAGAAATTTCAGATTTTACTGACATATATCCCCCAAAAAAATAAATGTTTAAAATTTTTATAGACTTTGACCCTTTGATACTTCAAAAGGAAATACATTAATGAGGCTTACAACTTTTATAATTGAAAATAGGGAGCAGTGTACGTTGTCGATGTGCAGCTCATAATACAGCTCGAAATCCCTGCCGATGGCTTATAGTCACATTCCACAGTATATATAAGTTTAGAGGCATTAAATCATTAACCATTCTGAAAACGAGAAGTATCACTGAAACATTTGAAGATTGTTTTTGAAGAAACTTAGAAGGAAAATTGTTGGGGATCAGCTTCGGTGGCATGCACACATTGCATTAGTACCTTAGTACCTGATTAGCCCCACAACAAAAATGGCAAAAGTTCCTACACAGGGAAAAGGTGAATTCAAAGTATGTGCCTAGAGCACTCAGTTTTTTTGATGTTACGATTAATTTTAAATACACGAGGAAGAAAGTGTCTTTTAAAAGTTATAAAAGCCATATACTGTGATTATTCTATAATTTTATATAGTAATATCAGAAATATACGAATTTCTAATTTTATTTTGGTACATCCAAGATATTTTTCCTAGCTCCTTGCAAGCGTTTTTAATCCTATTCCCATTAATGGGGTGATACTGAAATGAATCTGTTGGCTCTGTAGCTGGATCAAAATGGCCCGATTTTGATGGAGTTTGGTACTAAAATCTTTCGTCTAAAAGGTCAAGATCGTTAACCAGCAGAATCCGTCAATCGGAAGATGCGTTTTGAAGCGAAATTCTCGCGAAAAAATTGTAACGTTTACGTTTTCGAATTCATATTCTTGCAGGTACTCGTTTTAGAGGTTTCCTAACGTAAAAAACGGAAACTATTTTTATAGCGATATTTGTAACCGTTTTCGAGAAACGTTGAAACACCTACTTTACTAAACTAATACTCAGTTTGGGTATTCAGAAACGATTAATTTAGTTAAAACTTCTTCCAGACGTTTGATATTCATCTAATCAATGATAGGTAAATTTTGGTTCCATTTGGAGTTAAGGAAGTTCTACAAATGAAATATTTCATTAACAGGCATGAAAAGTTTTGGGATTTTTGCCTATTTGCTAAAATATCTCGAAAACGGTTGGGAAATCGTGGTAAGTGTAAGGTTCCCATTCGAAAGCTTGCTAATGTTATGTTCTAATTTAATTTTTGATGGGGCGATGTCAATCGGAGAAATAAGGACTTAAAAATTCGCAATTCTTAGTTTTGCTCTTTTGAACGGGTTTTTGTATCTGTTTACCTACGTTTTAACTGGGTGTTACTTATTTTAAATGCATTTAAAGGAGTATTTGTGTAAAACAAGGTAAGAAAATGTGAAACGTTGTTATAGGGTTTCCATGAGCGAACGTTGAGAAGGTGGGGGAAGTCGCCATGACACTGTCAGTTTCATGTTGTGGTGTCTTAAATGTATTTTCTCTTCGATTTTTTTTTTTTTTTTTTTTTTTTTTTTTATATTTTTCACGAAAGATCAACCGTTACTATTCCTTTACTTATAGCACTAGAGAACGGAACCACGCTAAGATGACGGAGCTCCTGCGACTCAGACTATTTTTCCCCTAGCCGAGTCCCAAACATCCGTTGACTTCGCGTCACCTCAACGCATTACTCGGAGTCGGATTTTTTTTTTCAATACACTCCTAGATCCCACTAGAGCATATTTAGCAATATGCTAAAATCCCAATAGATATTTAGCATTTTATACGCTTTTTAAACATGGTTAGCAAGCTAAATACGTTGGCGGCCCAAAGTCAACACTAGCGTTAGCGATTTGCGTTCCCCAAATGAGGTTGTAGACGTATGTATATTTCTTTTCACTGTATACAATTAAATAACGACATTCTCCATAATCAAAATAAGTTCAACGAAATCAGGATTGAGAATTAGACCTTTCGAAGAGTTCAGCTTGGGGTGAGTACTCCAGAAGGATAAATAAATAAACTGGTGGATAATAAATTTATGTAGCGCTGTGGAACTCCACTGGAGACTTTTCCGGAGCTGTAGCTGTCCTACCTTTGAAGGGGGTGAATGGATTTTTCAAGGGATGCAACCCGTGGAAAACACAGCTACACTATCTAAAGGTTTTTCTTCTCCCTAATAAAGATAAATAAAGAATACCCTCAAGTCTTAAGGAATATAATTTTAATGTGACGAAAACATTACTGAAAGTAATTAGCAATACTTTATAATTAGTCTAATGCAAGACAAGGAAATAAGTAAGGATATCGGTCATGTTCTGTCGCTGTTTAACAATTGAAGCGATGCGGATACCAAGGATATAATTTGTTTAATAATATAAATTAATAAACAAACAATGAGACGTCCCACAACGAACAAATGTTTTGAGTATACTCTAGTGGAGTAAATATGGAAAAAAATATTCAAACGGATTTTCCTCATTTAAACTTTTTGCAATATTTCATTTTTTTTTCTTTTTTTTTTGTAGAATTTTATAAATTCAAATTAAATACTATTACAAACTGCGGATTCCTATTACTTCCTTTCGTTTTATTTTTTAGGAAGTTATTTACGACGAGTAAAAAATTATCCTACGTCATTCCTACAAGCTGAAAACTTTCAATTATTCTTTACTTGCTAAAACATCTGACATAATTACTTTCCGATGGCAGCCATTGAAGCTCAAAAGTTCATTGATAAACTTATGAAATTCAAAACACATACACATTTATACAATAATGTTTAGGAAATAAATAATAACCGAAGCCATTTAGTGTTTTCGATTTGGCATTTATCTGTTTTCCTTGGATTTATAATACGATACCTACCGAAAAATAATATAATTTAGCACAAACTTATCCATTAAACAAAAAAATGTTGTAAGTTCGACTTCCATACTGACCAGTGAATAAATAAGTGCAAGTAAAACGTTTATTACCATATAGTGAACATTTAAGAAGAACGGAACTTGCCTAATGCTTATTTTAGAGATATTTAGGTTCCTTTTTCTAATATTCGTTCCTCACGTCTTCCTTCGTTTAGGTTCGAGTCGAACACTTCCTGGGTTCCCATACATCATAAGTCGGTAGATTTACTAGCTATTCTGTTAGAATCCATTCGTAGGAGGTGTAAAATTGAGCTTCAATCATTTCTCTCTTCTGGTCTCTTCTGGTTATTCCCTCAACCTTCCTGAGAAATCTCATTTCTGTGTCACGATATCATAACTTCGCAATTCTTGCTTTCTTGTTACAGTCCATGATTCTGGTAAGAATGGCGAAAAACGTTAACCCGGGAAAGGTAGCGCTCCGCCAAGGGTCGATTTAGGTAGCGCTTCGTCGCTGAGACGAAGGTGCTTAATTTTGCTTTAAATGGAAACATATCATTTTGTAAATGCCATATTGTAATATTATAATATTCTGAACAATAAGTTTGACATAATATTTCTCTTTTTACGCTTATTTCATTCCTAAAAAAAGTCCGACTCGCAGGAACTGCGTCATCTTAGCGCGGTTACGTACATCTTGAAGAAATGGAATAGATTAGCATCACAAATCACAGGAAACTGACAGTAGCCAACTTACACAGAAGCGGATAATTCTTAATCCGTATAAGTCAATACAATTATGTACTAAAAACGTACTTACTCTTTGACTACTGCTGAGAAGGCTCTATTCTAAACAACCAAAAATTCGTTGTCATTTTAAGTATCTTGTTTTACTAGCAAATTCGTTTTACTGTTATAATCAACTGTAAATATGTCTACTAAGAGGCTTCGAGGTTTTTAGTTTGTACTAGTTATGACTGTAAATCACAAAACTATCTATTCCCATATATTCAATATGTTGTAAAAAAGAAAACATAAAGATCAGCGATGAGTCGTACGGGTTCATTTATTATCGGAGCACATTCTCTCAAAAACATTAACTCAAACCTTAGTACTGTTATATACAGTAACTATGTCTGATTTTTGGGTTTAGTCCTCTAATGATGTTTTGATGTATGCTAGAAACTAGTAACACTGTTTTTTTTCCTTCGGTTTCAAAAAAAAAAATGAAAATGCATGGTACACAGTATTGCTTTAACAGGTAAAATTAGCCTTCAATACAGATAATTGTTATTAAAGAGATAGTTTTCGACAATTTTACGAACGTTGAATTGGCTTCTAAACAGTTTCCAAGACTAACGAAAAATGTATACATGAGGTAGAGTTCGTCTTGGCGACGTCGTTACTTCTGAAAAATAAATCGAATAATTGACTTCCCTATGGAAACAGACTTTGGCCTTACAGCATCCAGTCAGTTACTAAGAGGTGGTAGCACTCCTAGTAATTGGGTAATCTAGTGATGGGGGAAAAGTATGCGGACTCTTCGTCATCTCGACGAGTGCTACCTTTCCCGGGCTAACCCAATAACGTAATACTTTGTTGCTTTATCCAACTGCAATATCTATAATTTTAAAATAGTCCGACTTGCAGGAACTGCATCATCTTAGCGCGGTTCCTGTTCATATCCCTATTGTCATAAAAAAAGCTTAGAATAGTAAGAGATAATATTTTCCTCGGCCTTTGTTCAAAGGGTTTTATGGCTTTACCTGGTCGGGTCCGCCAGACCCTAGAATCCTCTTCTACCGATACTTCATTTCATACGTTTCAATGTATTGGAAAATATCAAAAATTTTCACATATTCCTGTGTTCTTTTACTATAGTAATAATTCTACAAATAAAATCAATTAAAAAAAAATAAAAAAAACAACAGCATGAAGGCAATTGAAAATATTCAAAAAATGTCATCGAATCTCTTTCTCTTGGCAAGCTATATCTCTAACAATGAATTGTTTTTCTAATTTTACCTAATCTGTTTTATTGTCAAATATATTATCCAACTATAAGCAATTAAAAAATAACAAGGAATAAAAACAGACAAAAAGAACCGTTCGAATAAACGAAATCTTACTTCAAAGTTTAAGCACTTATTTCTCCGATTGACATCACCTAATCAAAAATTGTTTCAGAATCGTTTTTGTAGAGAATTTATAAAGCTTTCAAATAATGTCTATCCACTTATCACGATTTCCCAACCTGGTTCGAGATATTAATGAAATTATATTAAGGAAAATATACAAAGTTCCCAAAACATTTCATGTCTGTTCATAAAATATTTTATTCTAACCTTTCCTTAACTCCAAACTTAACCAAAAGTTTAACATGTTAGTTTTGATGAAATTCAAACATGCAAAAAATGTTTCAACTGAATCCCATGATTCCAACCAAAAACTTGATAAAAAAACTTTTTTCCGATTTTCTCAGAAACGGTTAAAGCTATCGCCTTAAAAATGGTTTCATTCGTTTTACTAGCCCAAGAAGCCTATAAAACGAGTACTTACAAGCGTATGAACTCAAAAACGTAAGCCTTACGATTTTTTTTGCGCGAATTTCGCCCCAAACGCCATCTTCCAGTGGGCGAATTTTGCTGGTTAACGAACTTGACCTTTGAAATTTTTGGATTTTTGTACCAAATTTCATCAAAATCGGACCATTATCGGACCATCATATATATATATATATATATATATATATATATATATATATATATATATATATATATATATATATATGTATATATATATATATATATATATATATATATATATGTATATATATATATATATATATATATATGTATATATATATATATATATATATATATATATATATATATATATATATATGTATATATATATATATATATATATATATACACAAATATTAATATTGATCTATTTACTTATCACTTGTTATAGAAATCTACGTTCTTTTAGTTTATGTCATCCTTATTTAGTTTATTATTTTATATTTTATTTTTTTTCATTTCTTTGCTCCTCTCAAATTAATTTTAAGGACGGTATGTTTCATTCTACCCCAGCTATTATTTTAATGTTATCTAATTTGCACAGTAATCCGTTATTTGATCATTATTCGTATTTCTTTCTCTTTTTAGAATTACACTTAATTTAATTATATGATTTATTACTGTAATTACTTATTTTATCAGTTGTCTCTCTAACATAGAATCTGTAAGTCGCTATTAGCATGCTAACGAGAAGGATGGCTGGTGAATCTCTCTCTAATGCTACTCTTGCTCAGAGAATCAGTTCTTGCAATCATGGCTGTTCTGAATGTTCCAAGACTCAGCCTAGCGTTACCTCCGACGACAAGGCAAGCTCGAGCCAGACTAAGGAGAGTAAGGTTGGTACTACTTCCCCTAAAGCCAGTCGTAGCAGACGGAATCGTAAGAAGAGGAAATCCCAATCAGACACTAGCAGTAGCTTAAGTAACTCCAGCTCATCGGAATGCCTCCTAAATGCCAGCCTAGCGAAGGCTCCTCCTCCCAAGTCAATTCATGACATTAGTACAGTAGATGGTATTTCGGATATTAATACTGGAGCCCATTCAGTAACGGAGGAGGATATCGATAGGGAAATTATGCGTGCGTCTCTGAGCATAGATCAGGAGAAGGTTGGCCTCGGATCCGAACATTCGATCAGTCCCGCAGACTCTTCACCGTTATTGAAAATATTGTCACAACAAGTTGAAAGCATTCTGGTTGCAATTAATACTCCCGATTTTGACCTCAAGGAAAGCCATTCTGTGGCCATTAAACTTAAGAATGAGGTCCTAGAACATGCAGGCTTTAACGCTCTCATGACTTCTGATAATTCTGCAGTTGTTGAAAAATGTCTTGACGCGCTCGTCACTCTTGTGGCTAGGCTCGTTAATGTCGAGAGCACTGTGGGGGTTTCTTCTGGGACTGTTCCTGCTTCTCATGGAGCAGCTAGGATTACTGAGGAGGCTACAGGTCTGAGTTGCGGGATGAAGAACAAGGATGCGACATTTGCTGCGGTAGCTAAAACCAACAGTAGGACTGGAATGGGTAACTCAGAATCTGTGGAGCAGCGTAGATCCGGTGGCTCTATATTCATAGAGCCAAAAAACAATAGCAAGTATAAAGATCTGCAGGAACTAAAGAATGACGTCTTGAGAGTACTCGATCCTGTTAAAAAATGCATACAACTTCGCAAAGTTGTTATAACTAGAACTGGTGGGATATTAATAGAAGCTGGACGAGAAGAGGACAAACGAAGAATACTAGGGGATGCAGACTTAGCATCACTTAGTGTCAAAGTAAGCGAGAAACCCCTCCTGAAACCTAGAATCCTCATAAGCCGTGCACCGAGGACTGTGGACGGCAGTAGCCTTGACATGCCTACACTTACTGAATGTCTGAGGAGGCAAAACTTCGGTGGGGATGTGAGCCTAGCTACTGCAGTTAAACTTCTGTTTAGAACGGGCAAGGAATCTGGAGATTTTTGTAATTTGGTTTTGGAAGTGAACCCTAGGATTAGGACGCTACTATTGGAGGCTGGTGGAGTGTACATCGGAAGCTTTTATTGTGGTGTTAGAGACTACATTGAGGCCTCGAGGTGTTTTAAGAGTCAGAGATTTGAAACCGTTTATGTACGCGCCAGGTAATCAAACAAAAACAAAATCGTATACCATAAAGTACTACAATAAAAATTAAACTCAATTTTAAATAAGTAAAAATAAAATGAAATATAATAAGTAGGTATCATAATAAGAAATCTGAAATTGTAATTTTCAATGTAATTTTTTAGTGACTATTTTGAGTGTTTTATAATTTTTATTGTTTGACATAATGTAATTTTTGACTTATTAACTTTCTTTTTTTAACTAGCTGACCCGGTGTCCCGAATAGCAGAATAAGTATAAAAAAAAAAAAAAAAAAAAAAAAAATTAAAGAATCGACTTAGGCGGTAAGAAGTTCGCCGAGTCAGCTAGAAACATGGTAGCTGACCCGGCTGGTATATCACTTGTAATATATATAGTACACGAGGACGCCATAATTTTTAAATTCTGAAAACCAGAAAAAACCAGTGCAGTGTGAGTAGGTGTTTATGTTTGCAAAATAAAATAATTTAGTATGTATTATATGCATTGTATTATTTAGCATGTTTTATATGTATTGTATTGTTCAGAAAATTACTGACTTTAAGCACCTACTGCGGATCAGAATCTTTTACTGTTTAACTACTTTTGTATCCAGACAATTACTATAGCTGGCCGAAGTATTTTATTAACCAACAATTGAAAATTAAGTAAGTACATTTAACTTCCTAGCCCAGTCTGTACTCCCATTCAGGAACTAAGTGTAAGCGAATTTGTCAATCCCCTATTCATTTTATGAGATTAGGTAAATTCCAGTTGGATACAAACTAACCGCACGAGAGGACGAAGCAATCAAGCGGCTGCTCAGTATTCTAGCCATCGTGTCCTCAACACAATTTTTACCTGGGAGCCTCCCCTCCCCTAATCCCTTCAACCTACCACCCTTGGAGCATCCCTCTCCTAATCCTGTTGCCCTACAGCTCTCACAGCCTGTCTTACTTCTACACAACTATACAGTCTCTATCGGTTCCTACTACTATTTTCTTATTACATTATATTAAACTTGCTGTTACCGGGCGTGCCATGCTACACTTACTTTTAAACAAAAAGGTCCGTCACGTAGAAGCTACATAACTAAGCACTTTCCTCAGAATTGGGTAGAGTCGAGTGCATTCCTGAATAATTTGCTTAACACTCTCGGTGCTGACGTCATTTTCTGGGAATACCCCGCGTACTGATGCATTTTTTTGTTGAATTTTTCATGGATACATTTTTTTTTAATCATGTCAGATGTGTTTAATACTAATGCAACAAAGAAAACTAGCCGGAATTGCATTTTCGGAAGTGTCCTTCAGGAGGGACATCAGTACACGAGGAATTCCAGCTGCTTTGCGGGCTAGTATCAATAGACGCCCATTAGTCAGACCCGCTACACCTACACCTAATGTTTATTTATTTTAAAAGACAACTCAATAATTTTTGACAATTTTTATTAGAATAACAAATAACAATAACCAATCATATATAATTATTGGTTTAAATATAATTTTGTTGGACATTTTCAATTATTTTAACATTAACGTTGAACACCATTTGTAAATATAATTATTTTAATTGTTATTTTAAATTTGTGGGAATCAGATGAATTATATTGGTATGAGATCAGTGAAAAGTGTGGATTTTCTTTAGTTGCTTCTGGCCCAAAAATTTCAGTTCTTACGTCTTCGTAGTCGAAGCCCGAGTCTGAGTCAAGTTCATCGGCCGATACTTCTTCCAGCAGTTTGTAGACATCCTCAGATATCAAATTGGAAATAAAATATTTCTCTACGCTTTCCTTGTTACCCGCAGACGTATCTGTGATATAAAAAAATAATTATTAGGGAAATGTAAAAAAGAAAAAAAAAAAAAAAAAAAAAAAAAAAAACAAAAAAAAAAAAAAAAAAAAAACATTTTCAGATCAATCAAAAAGATCAATTTTCCTTTTCTTCCCACCAGCAGATAACGACGAAACGGGTGATGCCATTTTGTTTTTGTTTTTTAATCCTAAAAAATAAAGTAAAACATTTTTTTTTTAAAATTAATTAATTATTAATTATTTAACATAAATAAATATTAAATGGAGGGGATACAATAATAAATAAATAATTTAACATAATAAAACAGCGATGGCTTTTCTTTAGAAAAAAGAAAAGGCATCAGCCCTATCCTGGCTAGAAAAAGGTGGTAACCTATAGATATCCCGTCCTAAAATTCATATTAATAATAAATGAACGTTAAAATTTAACTTATTTTAAAATTTTAAATTTAATAATAATAATAATAATTTACAACAATAAATGTGATAAATAAAAAGCAAAAATTGCCTTGTAACTACCAAATTTCGATGCCAAACGATAATATTTTTAAAAATATCCTTCGTTGCCAATCAATATCTGCAACAACAATTTAACAATTTAGTGAATTGTATTTAAATATATTAAATCAGGAAGTAAATATCCATTATATAATAAATTGTACTTACTTATAAACAATTTATCGATGAAAAAGTTTAAAAATTCATAAAAACTCTTCCGGTTAGCCAATTTGAAAACAGATAACACTGCTAGAAAGCCCAAACAATACTGAAGACAACTGCGTTTACCAGGAGTCGTAAAAGTGAACCCCCTCCATTTGCGAGCCTTTTGAACCTCAAGTGAAAAGTAACGCAGGAGTGTCCTTCCGAAAGGACACCCGGCCGCGGGGACGGTCGCTACTGACCTTCCCAAAGGACGTCAGCACCGAGAGTGTTAAAATAACCTCTACAGATAAATAAAAAAAAAACATAAGTTGTTCTACTCTTTGGCATTTTTTATGAGCAGCTGCTTTAATTATTAATTTTCTAATTAATTTCCTTCCAGAGTTTTGTGTATGCGGGGTACTACACTACTTAATAAATACACAAAGCTTCACATTTTCATCTATTGATCTTGATGAGTTTCGCAAACCAACGTTTGACGGAAAAATTCAATTAAAACATAGTACAAAGTAACACCTCCCCCCCTTCCAATAGACCGATTTAGTTCATTTTTACAACACTTCTTTCTTATTAGATAGCCAGGACGTATAAAGAGTTTTGTAACAATACAACAGAAATTACGACCGGTATACGGAAATTAGTAATTTTTGTCTGGAGTAAACCCTCACTTCTAGTCAACCGATTTAGTTTATTTTTATAACAAATTTTTCTCTACACTTGGCCACAATGAATACCGAATTTCGTTGAAATATAACAAAAATGATGGCTGGTATTGGCAAATAACTACTTTGGCTCCAGAGTGAATCCCCCCTCCGGATGGGCCTATTTTGTTGGTTAACGAACTCGTTCAATCGTTTGATGGGGGAATACTACTTGCCAAGTTATATATATATATATATATATATATATATATATATATATATATATATATATATATATATATATTTATATAAATTTTAACTGGGGTCATTTTCGGTGTCTACTAGATAGGATCGATAAAGATTCGAAGACATTTTTCAAAAATTCCGTCATGAGTGCAACCTCAATAGCTACTTTCCTTCGGAGGAAAGTACTAAAAAGAAAGTGTCAAAGAGAATAAGTAGTATGAAAACCTAATTACGAAAATGAAGTTAGAGAATAGAAAAAAAAATCTTCCTTCAGGCGGACTCGAACTTGGATCATTGCATGGTTATCGGCAACCAGACATGAGACAGCAGCAGCTGAGGGTATGGAATATGTACCTTTGGACTTCACTTGTGAAACAACTGACAGTATGCACCAATGATATAGAACGATGTCCCATAACGGTTTGTCTTGGCGAATATCTCATTTTTCAAAAAGACCATTTCTAACAATTCGCACTTCTGTAACTGTTCAGGTTGACAGTTTCGAACCCGAGTCCTCAAAACTGTGAGTCCTAGCCTATGACACTACCGGGATCAAGACCTACCTGTATGCCAAGTTTGGTCAAAATCGACCAAACGGTGTCGATTTTTATAAGGAACTAACAAACAGCTGAATTCTTTATATGTATTACAAAACTATATTGCTTGTTCTTTGTGTAAAAGGTTAGGATTTGAAGCAATAAACGACAAAATTCTTGCTCGGATCTGCGTCATCTTAGCGCAACTTCTTAGTCATTAGCAAAGGAATAGAAGCAGTTATTGATAGGCCTTAATCTTTAATGAAAAATATCAAATACAATCGGTAAGAGGAATTAGGTTTTAGGCGACAAAAAACTGACAGTATCCAAAGCGAAAAATACTCCATCCTCTTTTTTAACGATCGCTCTTAGATAACCAATACGTTTCTCATTTTCATATCTCATTTTACTAAAATACTCATTTTGATGTTTAGTTCAAATAAAAACAAAATCTAATTAAAAATTGAGGCAGAGAGAAAAAAATGTTCAAAAGGACGAAACACTCCGAATGAGATCGCCCTATCGAAAATTACTTTAGAACCGTTTCTGTAGAACATTTAGTAAGCTTCCGAATCGTTTCTATCCACTTACCATGATATACCAACCGTTTTCGAAATATTGAGAAAATATACGAAAATCCTAAACTGTGCATGTCCGTTAATTACTCTTTTTTTTTCTACTACTTTATTTAACCAAAATTTAACTGTCTTTGATTGGAAGAAAAAGTTTCAACAGACCTTGGCAGATTGTCGTTTCATTAATACACAATTGAATTTGTAATTATATAAAACTATAATAATTTAAATAGCGAAACATTTAATTTTAGATATTTATTTTTATTAATGTGTTTGAGTTTGCTCTTTTTTTTGCTTATGAAAAAAATGAAAAAGCAACATCGTGACAGATTGTTGTTCTCTGGAACTAATCTATCATCTGGACATTCTCGTCTTTTTTTTTTTTTAATATTTAACTGTTTAGTTGATATTAAAAAACAAAACATAATATATACATTGTGTACCTACAGACCAGAAGGTTAAATTTACAATTTAAAACAAATTAACTATAATGTCAATGACAATTACTTTAATGCAAGGAATGTATTAATTGAAAAGAAAATAGTTAATGATAATAAGTACTATAGATATATACAATAGAATACACAGTTAGGGATTAATGAGTTAACTGGTGCTCTGTAACAGGCTTCAAATTTTCTAGAGAAAAGACAAGGTACATAACTTTCTCTAGGAAAAGAGCCACTCAAACATCCCACCTAACAATACACCAAACAATTGTTGACAAAACTGACTTACTGACTTTCTTAGGTATGACATTTGACAATAAATTAACGTGGTTACCCCACCTGAAAGGGCTTCTCAACAAATGCAAAAAATCATTGAATTTGTTAAGAATCCTTAGTAATACAAAATGGGGTGCTGACAAATGAACCATGCTTACATTCTATCGATCTTACACCAGGTCTCTTCTGGATTATGGATGTATAGCATATTCATCTGCCATTCCAACCACTTTAAGACTTCTCGACACAATACACAACACAGGACTAAGGCTGGTCACAGGAGCTTTCAGGGCCAATCCTGCAGAAAGCCTTTGCGCCTTGACCGGAGAACCCCCGCTGCAGTATAGGCGTGCTATTTTAAGCTCTAATTTTTACGTAAAGTCAAAAGGTCTTGGGACTCCCTGTGTGAAACGTTTTCTTGAAAATACTCATTTTAATAAATATTTAGGATCAAATTCTAAAAGAAAACCTTTTGTCGTAAGAACACTAGAAGATAGAAGGAATTCAAGTCTAAAAGAATCTTCAATACTTCAACACAATTTCACTAACACACCACCTTGGAAATTGAGGAACTTAAGGATTGACTTGACACTAACTAAATACAAAAAGACTGAACCAACATCCAAATTATTTTATAAAAATACGATTAATTCAATAATGAGACAATACCCGAGAACATTATATACTTTTACCGAAGGATCAAAGACCTACTCTGGCACAGGAGCAGCTGCAATTGTGAAGGAAACTGCTTACCTAATCAAATTACTACTTCTAGCACTAACTAACGTTCATGATGCTCAGACTGACGCAATCACTGTTTGTACAGACTCCTTAAGTTCCTTAATGTCCATACAGAACATTTACAGCACACATCCAGTTATCAAGAACATATTTACACACATTAACATCCTCCAAAGTAAAAACAAACACATTACGTTGCTATGGGTACCAGGACACGAAGACATCGACATGAGTACAGCTGTAGACCGACAGGCAAAACTAGCAACGTACCGACCTATACCAGACATAAATACAATTACTTCATCCGATTTAAGCAAAACAATACGAACTAACACACTGTATGAATGGGAGAGAGATTGGTCAAAGAGTACATGCAAATTAAAAGAAATTAAGAACACGACAAGAACTTGGAAAACAGAACAATTTTCTCGTCAGGACGACGTACTTTTATCCAGGCTTCGGATAGGCCACACTCGACTTACCCACTCATACATACTGGACAGAAAGGAAAGACCAACGTGCAGTAACAGAACTCTAACTGTTAAACATATACTGACAGACTGTAGACAACGCAGCGACTTGACAATTCCATACAACTTACACGACTTACTTACTGAAGGTAGCCCGTACATCCATATACTCCTTACACACTTAAAAGCAGCACACTTATATTCAAAGGTATAACTATATGTAATATTTTATTTTGGTTTTATTTAATAGCAACATCTTGTTCTTTCTCTTTTATTGCTTTATGTTTTATTTTGTTTTATTGGACAAACTGACTAATATTTAACGAACCTTTCTTCTGTCGTCCCAATGAGCTCATCGCCACTGTTACGGAGCTCACATGGAATAAATAATGAGTTAATATTTAAGTTTAGTTATCACATTGCTGATAGTACGTGTATAATCCAGTTCTTAGCTTGCACTCGGCATGGTCTGTTATACTTGTTTCAATAATATATGTTTTGTCCTTTTATTTACATATCTCTTAGTGCTACTTTTGCTATAGTTACCTATATTCTTAATAAGTGGGTTAGGTTTTCCCTTGCATGCTTTAAAAAACTTATATGTGAGCTTGTATATGAAGAATTTTATGCGCGGAATATTGGATATGTTATGAAGTGTTTCTATTTTGGTGTATCTGGGTAAGTTATTTGCGATTCTTATACATTTATTTTGAAAAAATTGTAATTTTTTATAGTTACTATTACATGTAGAACTCCAGACGGGACAAGCGTATGTTTATATAGATCTAAAGGAGGATTTGTATAATTTTTTTTATTTTATCTTTGTGTTAACGCTTTATAGCGATGTACACCTTACATTTTTTTTATATATATTTTTATTACATTATTTTCTGTATGTTAACATTGAGTATATATCATTACATTATAATATATTAGATTATATTATATTACATTATGTTATATTACATTATTATCTACATATTTATATCGTTTATACATTATTAAATTATATTAAATTACATAATTGTCTATACTTACATCATTTGTATAATTGGATACTTACATCATTTGTAAAACTGGGGCCTGCGTTTTGTGAATATTATGGCTTGGATTTTATTTTTGTTTACTCTGATTTTTCACTTTTTCAAATATATATTTAATCTATTCATTACATTTGCAAGATGATTTTTGATAGTATCTATTCTATATGAGGCGGTGTAAGCACATTTATCGTCGGCAAACAGAGATACTTGTGTATGTGGAAGGAAATGTTGGTATGTCGTTTATGTAGATAATATAAAGAGTTGCACTAAGATCCGATCCTTGCGGTAGGCCTGTGGGGATATTTTCGTATGTTAGAGGAGGAAGATATGACTTATTTTTATTTTTGAATATTTTGTGTAGTTCCCAGAGTTTCGTTCTACAGTTTATTTCGGCTAACTTTTTGTTTAATGTGCGGTTCTTTTCTTTCCACAATATATTATTGATAATTTTAGAAAATAATATTTCGCATCTTTTATAAAACTTATTTTGTAATTTTTGAGCTATTCTCCGGACTTTGTTTTCAGTTTGAAGAGTAGTTCAATAATTCTGGAGTATGTTTTTTTTTATTATGATTAGGTTTATTTCGAGCAATATTACTTGAGTTTTTAATCGCTGAATTAATGTTTTCTTTGAATTGTGAGATAAATGATTCTAGCCCTTCAATATTTGCAATTTCGGATTCATCAATTTCTTCCGACATAATATTACTGAATTTTACCCAGTCAATCGGGCTTCTTTGTGTTTGCTTTTTCTGGGCCTTAGTGTTTATCCTAAATATAATAGCATTGTGATCTGAGGAGAGATAGTTTATTGAAATAGTTGCTGTGCATGCCTGGGTATTTTTGGTTATGAGAATATCTAAAATATCTGGTTTCTTTCTTACGTCGGCAGAATAAAATGTTGGTTGGTCTGGAGCAATGATAGATAGGTTTTTATTTAAAATGTAGTTCAAAGTTGAGATCAGACATGATTATTACTTTATGCCCAAGATTAATAATCTTATCCATATCCTCCATTAACAATTCTTTATCCGGAGGTAAATAAGCAGATATTACTATATGATCGTGGGGTAGTGAATGAAGTTTAACCCCAATAGCCTCAAATTTTTTATTTTTATTACTACTCCACCTCCATTGGTGTTCCTTTTATTACGGTAAACTTTGTAATAGGGAACTGTGAAATTTATATTTTGGGATAAAAAATATTTAAACTGGAGGTTTTTGTTTTTAATGGAACAACAGTTCCAAAAGAGGGTGTTTATTCTTTCATCATGTGTTGAATGTCCATTACAGATTCAATAATTACTGTTATTTTTTCAAATGGGTCTCTTGTTTGTATTATTTTTGTAAAGGTGGATTTGGCTATTCTAATTAATTTACTTATATCTAATGAATTGAAAATAGGTTTAATTTCTTTAAAACCATCTTATAGTCCACTACCTGTTGGTTGAGTTTTTTCTCTCGGTGTGAAGTTATTAATAGGTCTGGAAGGTGGTAGAGGTGGAAAGTCATCTTTTGAGAATTCTGGTCGTTTGGTGGAGTTCCATGATGGCTTCAGCAGGAGTTTTCTGTTTTTTATTTCCAACTGTCTGATTCTCACTTTGCATGTTTCATTTGCTAGATGATGTTTACCACAGTTGGCACAGACTGGTGTTGCTGTATTTTGGTTGGGGCAGTTAGACCTGTTCACCTGCACAATTTAAACACTTTGGTTTCCTATAAAAATTCTTGGCTACATGAAAATATGATTGACACTTGTAACATTGGGTTATATTGCTTCTGGTTTTCACTTTTTCCTAGTAGAATACAACGTTGGAAATTGTATTTATGGTTTTTATAATGCTGAGTTGGGTTATATTGCTAACTTTTACTATAAATATAGGTAATTTTTGATAATTATTGTCCTCTATTTTCCTCTGTAGCTGAATTATTTCCTTAACGAGAACATTTTGTTGTTCTAGCTCTTGTTTAATTTCATTTATGTCGAAATTAGCTGGTAGCCCTTTGAGAACTATTTTGGGCTCTTTTAGCGCGGTTCCTCCCTCCCCCATAGGGAGGAACCCCGCTTATAAGGTTGATACAATGAAACAATCCGGAAGTGCCGACTAGAAAATTTCGCGTTTCAGAACCCCTAGAGACCGAAAATAACGGTGGTTAAAATTTGTATATATATATATATATATATGTATATATTTATTTATATATATATATATATATATATATATATATATATATTTGTCTGTTCGCGGATTTCTGGCTTCCCTGATGGTCCGATTTTGATGAAATTTGGTACAAAAATCTGTCGTCCAATTTGAAAGGTCAAGTTCGTTAACCAGCAAAATCCGCCCACTGGAAGATGGCGTTTGGGGTGAAATTCGCGCAAAAAAAATCGTAACGCTTACGTTTTTGAGTTCATAAGCTTGTAAGTACTCGTTTTATAGGCTTCCTTGGCTAGTAAAACGAATGAAACCATTTTCAAGGTGATAGCTTTAACCGTTTTTGAGAAAATTGGAAAAATACTTTTTGAATGCCGTTTTTGGTTTGGGTACTTAGAATCATGGGATTCAGTTGAAACATTTTCTGCATGTTTTACTATCATTAAAACTAATATGTTGAAATTTTGGTTACGTTTGGAGTTAAGGAAGGGTTAGAATAAAATATTTTATTAACAGACATAAAAAGTTTTGGTAACTCTGTATATTTTCCTTAATATCTCAAAAAAGGTTGAGAATCTTGGCAAACAAAAGAATACCATTAGAAAGCTTACTAAATGCTCTACAAAAAAGGTTCTGATGAAAGTTTTGATTAGGCGATGTCAATCGGAGAAATAAGTGCTTAAAACATTAAAGTAATGGATTTTGCTTATTCGAACTGTTCTTTTTGTCTGTTTTTATTCCTTGTTATTTTTTAATTGCTTATATTTGGATAATGTATTTTACAATAAAACAGATTAGGCAAAATAAGAAAAACAATTCATTGTTAGAAACATAGCTTGCCAAGAGAAAAAGATTCGATGACGTCTTTTGAATATTTTCAATTGCCTTTATGCTGTTGGTTTTTTATTTTATTTTTTAATTGATTTTATCTGTAGAATTATTACTATAGTAAAAGAACACAGGAATATGTGAAAATTTTTGATATTTTCCAATTCATTGAAACGTATGAAATGAAGTATCGCTAGAAGAGGTTTCTAGGGTCTTGCGGACCCGACCCTAACCCCAGGTATAGCCATAAAACCCTTTGAACAAAGGCCGAGGAAAATATTATCTGTTTCTATTCTATGCTTTTCAAATGAGAATAGGGATATGAACAAGAACCGGGGTCTCCCGTGGTCTAATGGCTAGCGCCTTGGATTCATAAGCGGGAGATGGTGGGTTCGATTCCCAACCTCCGGCAGGAATTTCATCATCCCACGGCTCGCTGGTAAAATTCCTGGCTAAACCCTAGATGTCGGCGCAAATGACCTAGATGTAGATGAGCCGTAAAAAAAAAAAAAAAAAAAAGAACTGGAACCGCGCTAAGGTGACGCAGTTCCTGCGAGTCGGACTTTTTCTACTTGAAGAGTTTAGTGTACTGGTAGCGGGATAATAAAATAAAAGTCACTATAATGCTTCGATAAAATAAATAAGTTAACTCTGCACAGACGAAATTAAAAGATAATAATAAGGGAAATTATAAAAACTGATAACAAAAATAAAACGTTCTTCGAGGTAATAATAATAAATGAATAAATAATGTCTGATAAAGAAACTTGTAACACCACGAGAGCACATGCACAGGTAGACGCCATTAACACACTGGTTTTCACAGGTCTTGTGACGCAGGGTTGCTTTGCAGTGTATCCCCCGTAAAATTATTAATTTGTCTCTTATCTTTACACTTTGGCAACACTGACGGTGGGCGTGTATGGTTGATATCAGGAGGAGGTTACACTGGCCAGGTTAGTGTTTACACCTCGCTAGCTGTCACAAGAGTATAAGTATGGAATTCAGCTCCAGATTCCGAGAATACTTATTTGAGTTCATTATAATCTTTTTTTGTTGTGGGATACCATATTGTTATATTGCCTTTATATTTTACCTGGTAATCATTTTTTAATTTACTTTTTACATAGACTATTTTATTTTTTATTGGTTTCATTTGATTATAAAGGACTAAAGGTGGCACTTTAATCTTTTTGGAGGCATGTTCTTCTATTATTCCCTGATCTTCGTCAGAAATATCTGAGAAGATTAGGTATATTTGAGGTTTCTACTTTGAATTCACCTTTTTTGGGAGAATGTGGTGGTCATTTCCTTTTGGCCGGTGGTACTAGGTTCCAGTTTTTAGCTGTTGTAGCTTCAGTTAATTCCATTTTGTGAAAAAACTTGATGATTTGAAATTATACAAAAATAAAGGAAAGAAAGAATAAAGAATAGAGGGCTGGTCCTCAAAAGCGGGGCAGAACACGTTGACACTAATCCTCTGGAGCTCAGGTTCCTCAGTCCTCGGAATACTGACAATCTCGTCTTCATCATCATCAAACCCACGCAAACTCGATATTACATTACACTTAATCAAGATGAGAAATTTCTATCTCTGATTAATCAATTAATCCTTCGTCAATTATAGATAGATCCATTGTTGTAACACAAACATAGTCTCAATTAGAATATATGTTTATGTCAAAGTCATCAATTACAAATGAAAACCTCTAGAGAGCACAATATACCCCTACTGTAATTGTAGTTAACGAAAGAGGATGAATTGGAATACCTCCAAGAGGTCAAGGCACACATTGAGTAGAACATACCCATGCATTAAATCATAGTGATATCTAGGGACCGGATTCTTAGGTTTTCACCTATTTTTTTCTTTTCTTCTAAACATAGTTATGATCGGTTTTTTATATTATTTGAGTCTTGTAGTATCATTCATGCAAATTCTGAAGAACCTAAAAAAACCTATTCAGGATTTTATCACGTAAAATCACCTAAATAACGATGGAATGGACCTAGACAGACCTACTCTTTGAATTTATCATTTATTTTATTTTGGTGTTACGCTATACCATATATGCGATGTACACCATACATTTTTTATACATTACATTATTGTCTATATGTTTACATTGTGTATATATTACTACATTATATTATATTACATTTTTGTCTATATTTTTACGTTGTGTATTATATTATGATTAATTAGTGTAAATATTATTACATAATACTAAATTATATTAGTGCCTATATATTTGCATTATGTATATATTATTACGTTATTAATGCGTTTCGTTCTTTTAGGCTTAGGGTCGGAAAAAGTAGTACTTCCTTGTGTCACACCACTTTATTTTGCATGCCCTACATGTTTCGTGCTTAATTCATTCGCACCTCATCAGGGGCACTTCTACTACAAAATCCATTTTTGTACCTCCCAACATTAAACATATTTAAAATATACAATATTTTAGAAGTCCAGATTTTAAAATAACTTTTACAAACATTTTTTTAAGTCCTACCTTGCTAAGAAGTCCTCTCGTCTCATGTACCTTCTACGGAGGCATGGGTAATACTAGTCATGTCCTAAGCCTACCAATATGGCCGCGTCTTTATCTATATGTGGTATTTGTAAAGTCCGTCCGTTACAATAATTAGGTCTTAATCTATTACAGAATGGAAAATTTGATGCACGTTTCTAAGATCGGTCCTTTTATTAATAGCTGTTTTTGAATTTTTTAGAATATAAATATTTTCTTTAATTTTTCTTTTCAGCGTGTTTCTTTCTTTGTTAAGTATTTTTACTTCTTTGAAATCAAAACAGTGCTTTTTTGATATTGCATGCTCTGTCAATGCGGTACCGTTTTCCTGTGTGTCAATGCTCTTTACGTCCCCTAAATTCTTTAGTGGAATAAAAAATAAATTAAGGAAGGTTTTCAAAGAAAATAATTACCCTAACAGTTTAATTGAACTTCAAATAAAAAGAGCAGAAAAAATCATAATATATTCAAAAAGATTGAATGATCGACCGAATAATAATGATAAATGTAAATATGACCGTGAACTATTTGATATACCGGATGACTTTTTTAAGGATCTGCAAAATACTCAAAAAAGAAAATGCTCTCAATCCATCGTAGAATCAAGGCCTTCTAAAAAAGTTAAAATTGATAATGAATTGAAAGATAAAGATAGGAAAAATAATAAGCGTAAACGAGAACACAATGATAATTCGGTAGGAGCACACAAAAGAAAAACATTATTGGTACAAACAGAAATAAAACATTTTTTTACTAAAAATAACTCTGTAATGGAAGAAACCATGTTAAATCAACATTTATTTTCTCAAAAAAGAAAGCAATTATTTGTAAAAAAAAAAAAAAATTACAAAGATTTAAATCCAATAAATCGATATTTTACGTTTAATTATCACTCGCTTATAGCGAATAGGCTAAAAACAATTTGTAAAGGTATATGTAACATTAGTTGGAAATATGAACACAAGATACAGAATATGTTTAGTAACATTCAAGACAGGGTTAATGCATCAAACACAAAATATAATATCTATAAAATTAACTGCAACGACTGTAACAAATGTTATATTGGGGAATCTGCACAATTATTAGGTAAAAGAATTATACAACACGTAAAGAGCACTGACACACAGGAAAACGGTACCGCATTGACGGAGCATGCAATATCAAAAAAGCACTGTTTTGATTTCAAAGAAGTAAAAATACTTAACAAAGAAAGAAACACGCTGAAAAGAAAAAATAAAGAAAATATTTATATTCTAAAAAATTCAAAAACAGCTATTAATAAAAGGACCGATCTTAGAAACGTGCATCAAATTTTCCATTCTGTAATAGATTAAGGCCTAATTATTGTAACGGACGGACTTTACAAATACCACATATAGATAAAGACGCGGCCATATTGGTAGGCTTAGGACATGACTAGTATTACCCATGCCTCCGTAGAAGGTACATGAGACGAGAGGACTTCTTAGCAAGGTAGGACTTAAAAAAATGTTTGTTAAAGTTATTTTAAAATCTGGACTTCTAAAATATTGTATATTTTAAATATGTGCCCCTGGTTAGGTGCGAATGAATTCAGCACGAAACATGTAGGGCATGCAAAATAAAGTGGTGTGACGCAAGGAAGTTCTACTTTTTCCGACCCTAAGCCTAAAAGAACGAAACGCATTAAGAAATATTTTGGGTCGTCAACAAGAAGAAGAATCTTATTACGTTATATTATATTACGTTAGTGTCTACACATTTACACCCTGTATATATTACTAAGGCACAATAAAATTATTCGAGAAAAGTTATAAACATATACAGTTATATAATAATTCATAAATATAAGTCAAGGAATATTAATTGTACTTATGAATTCTATTGTACGTCTAATTATTCGTACAATTATCGTTAAAAAATGTTCTATTCCATGGTTAGTTGTGTCTCGTTAAAATCATTGCCGATTAACAAAAGTTAATTTAGTTAGAAATGATGGAATCGATTGGGAGAAAAGAAAAAAAAAAAATTGTCCAGCTTGATTTGATTTTCTGTTATTTTAAATTTTGTCAAACTTGTTATTTTATATTGTGTCAATATTTTGTCAATGCACAGAACAAAACACAAGAATCTTTGAATTATAAAATACAATTCAATGAACTCATTTCCTCGAGCCAACAAATATTCTTAAAAGCAACTTCCCGGTCCCGAAGATCAGGGAAATTTTACTAGGAGTGTCGCTACTCCCAGAACCCATATTAAGACACTGGGGAAAAAATAAAAACAGTTCTTCTACCAATTTTAGTTTAATATTTTCCCTTTTAAATTTTTCCATAATTTTATTATTTTGTTTTTAACATAGATAAGTGCCTTTCTATAGGCAGTGAATTCTTCCTGATGTTCTTTAGAAGTTTGAACTCTTTAGCAGAGAAACTTAAATATGTCCTTTAAATTTTTTTTTCTAATTGTTTTGTTTTATGTTCTCATTTTTTTTATTAATGTATGTTTTATTGAATAATTTAATTTGTATTGTATGTTTTATTAAATAATTTAATTTTTAATGTATGTTTTATTAAATAATTTAATTATTTTTTTTTTTTAACATTGCTTTATTTCCAAAATGTATTTCATTTAAATAAATTTCATTCACTTTGTTTTTTAAATAAATATTTCGTTAAATATTTGGACAACTTATTCTTTTTTTAAAATAATAACTCGTATTTCCGTTTTATTTTTATTTGCTCATCTTTTTTTTTTTCCCTTCCCAATATACTATTCTATAAAATAAGGTTATTTGTTGTTTATTTTTATGTCACTATGTATACATATTAATTTATCAATTATAAATTAATTAAAATTATTAATGATAAATTATAATAGGTTGAACTTATTTTTCGAACCTAATGAAATATTTTTATCACCTAAAAAAACTAAAATAGATTTTTAAATTAAAAACCTAAAAAGGCCTATTTTTTTAACCTATTCAAAACATTGCTATCACCTAAAAAGACCTAAAATGGATTTTTAAATAAAAACCTAAAAAGACCTATTATGCCTGTTGCAAAAACCTAACTGGGTGCTTATTTTATCCTAAAAATCCGGTCCCTAGTGATATCACATATAAAGAAATGTATTATCATTAAGATTAGGCAAAATTAAGCTTTTCTTTTATTGCCAAAAATCCTGCCGTTATTTTAATTATTCATTCATTTTAATTCACGAGAAAAGAATAATTAAATTATTTATTATTATTAATTTTTACAATATATATATATATATATTTTTTTTTTTTTTAGGGGCACACCACCATTGCTGCGGAGATCCTTAGGTAAGTGAATGAGATAGATTTTCATTATCTTCTCCGGTACAAAACTGTTTTAAGCATTAATGAAAGATGACAAATTGCACCCTTATATCTTAAAATAAATCATTAAGTATAGGGGTACGCTACTCACAAAAATGTCCATTATTCATTTTTGATGAATACTTTCTTCCCGAGATGGTCTGATATAAAAAGCGTATTACTGTAAAAAGAATTAATACTGTCATACGGAGGAATCTATTTAAAAACTTACGCAACTGTTATATTCTATCCATAATTTAACGAATAACAGATTCAAGTAATTTCTTTACATTCGTTTTTTATGAATGAAATAACTAGTATATATTGCGAGGGTTAGGGGTAGGTTTCATTTACCCCCCCCTCCCCCCATTTACGCAGGATCAATTTGATAAAAAATTGAGTAGGAAACAGCCATCTATCTCTATTAGGTTTCGCTTATTATGAATTTCCTCGGGCACACGGGAGTAAATAAGGTAATGGGATATTTCCCTAGATCAAATTCGATTTTTTTGCTTTTTTAAGAACTTTTATTTTTTGCCATTCATAAAAGTTTGACAGTTTTATCAATCATATTGGAAGTTTCTGATTTTAATTTCTTTTGACTAAAAACTTTATATCGTCGTTACAAATGCAACTTATCGAATATGAAAAAACGCATTTTTCATTTCAAATCTTTACTGATTGCTGTTCGACTGATGGACGGCAAACTCTCGAATCTAAGTTCACACGGTGAAAAGGTCGAATCTCCCGACTATTTGACTGCCCAAAAGCAAAGTAATAAATGCAAGTTTTTTCACTCTTAAAGTGGTGATTTTCACATTTGATACGCTGCATTTTTTTTGACGATATAACGGATGTTAAAAACAACCCCTTCCTTTTGCTATAACTTGCAAGATTCTAATGGGATACGTTCTGCATATAGACCGTAATACCGGAAGTGAACTTCTTAGATCAAAAAATTGTTTTTGGAACATGCCTATTTTTTCACTGGCCAGATATTGTTACCAAATAGAAACGTATTAGATGAAAATTGTTTTGAAGTGAATCGTTAAAGTCACTCGGACCGAATATTTTGTTTAAACTGTGTCCTGTGTTAGGGGAGCTGCGGGAATTCACTTTTCTATTGAGAATTTTTCAAAAAGCGAGTTTTCCCCCCATTAATAGTGATAAAAACCAGGAGGTTATACGAACTACTATCTAAACAAAACACCTGAAGATTTTTAAATACTGTTGGTATTTTTTTCGGAAAACTTCCCTTTTTTGCAAAAACACCATAAACTATCAATTCCCGCTTTACTTCAGGACTTTAAGCTCCAAATCCTATGTGCTCTAATATATGAGGTAATAATGAAAATGGGTTAAATCTATTTTGTCATAAAATTAATTTATTTTCTAAAAACTTTTTTTTTCATTCTGCAAAAACTATTTTTTGGGGAAATTCATTAAATCTCATCAAAAATAAGGAAATTAATGTTAGTGTGGCCTCGTAAATATTAATTTCCTAAAGGAATTATTGTAGCTTAGACGTTTTTTGTGTCCTCTGAAATGTTGTACGTTTTCGATATATCCTGTTTTGATAGTTGAAGTCTCATATAAGATCTAACAATATATTTCACCAAAACATTATTCAACCAAGAGTTATTTGTTTTTCGACGAAAACTACTGATCCGTGAAATAATAGGAATATTCCCTTCCGTAATATAAATTCCGGCACCAGAAGCGGTTGACTATTTTCTGTCTGAATCGTTAACTTCCGGTACCAAACAGACGTTTAATTGGCGACCATTCTTTAAAACCTATCCCATTTCCATGTAAAGACAATATTTTAACTTAAAAAAAAACAACATATTCGGCACTTTAAGTGATCTGGACTGTCGGGTTTGAAAACCCTGTAGAATGAATCTTTGGAAAAGTCATTATCAGATAAGGGTACATTAGGCAACCTGTATCAGGTAAAATTAGGTCTGTTATGGAGTGATGGTCAGAAACTCTCTAAATATAATATATTTAAATAACGTATACATCCACCATTACATTTCTCTCTCACAGGTAATTCCGTTTTCCAATCTCCTCCAATTATAATATTTTATAGAACAGAAACTGTTATTATAATTATTTAATGCGTTCATAAGAAATTATAAGTAGTTCAACGTGACGTAATAACATTCCAAGCATTATATGACGGAATAAAGGATAACTACAAAATAAGGCCATTCGTGAAAATTAAAATAACTCTATATTGCGTGATAGATGTGAAATGTCTATGAGGGTTCACTTTTAAAATCTTTATTAATAAATCAGATACGGCGCTAATGACCAAAAAAAAAAAAAAATAATAAAAAAAAACAAAAAAAAAAAAAAATAAATAAATCAGGTATGTTTAAGACCTCTAAATAATATACGAGAGATGAGAGATAATTTTTCTTTGGATCATTGATTTTTCATTTAATTTATTTACTTCGAATAGTAGAAAACTAATTTTCCAATCAAGAAATGTTAAGAAACCTTTCAAAAATACTTTTATCTCGTTTTCTCCTTTCTTCTAATTCTAATTTAACTGTAATAATTGAAACTTTTTGTATTTTTATACTGCTTATATTTTTTGTAATATTGTCGTCATGGGTAAAGCTCACATATCTGGGATTCGGAAGAACAATGACGTAAGTGCAAAAATTTGTCAAATGAAATGAGTCCATAGAAATGATCTGAAACACATCCCACCCATCTGGGAACATAGACGTAACTGTAGTCCCACTCAGAACCACCAGAAAAAATTAGGCAGAACAACAGTGAGAAAACTTGTCTTCCGGCGTCGTTAAGGGTTGTTTAGGGAAATTAAGGTGATCTCAATCTCTGTTAAATGAAAATAAAGTATATATTCTAAATACACTCATGATGTCATTATTTTCTGTCACTTACAGCCTTTTCAGTATAATTGAAAAGACTGTAAGTGACACTACAAATTTGCCTAGAACTTTGACAAATAAGTAAATACATATCGACGTTCCGGACTGACGTAAATGCAAAAACTGCAAAGAGTAAAAAAAAACTATGTGCAGCCGTATAAAATGTATATTTTAAACGACTGCAAATCGTTTTTTTACTCTTTGCAGTTTTTGCATTTACGTCAGTCCGGAACGTCGATATGTATTTACATATACGTCAAAGTACTAGGCAAAAAATGTTTGTACTTATCATTTGTTGGAATTCGATTTAATTTAATTTCGTTTCATTCAAATCAGTCGATAAATTGTTTAGGAGCTTAAGAACAAATACGGATGACTATGAAATAATATCATTTCTATTTTCTAAAAATTATCTAATATAATTTTTGGCTAGTACCTAGTGTACTTAAAATTCTCTCTGAAATAAGTAGGTTTATTTATTTATTTTATTTTATTTTTTATTGTTTTAAACTTTTAAAACAATAAAAAAATCTTCTTTGATTTTATTATTAACAAAGAATTTTAGGACGGGTTAACTATAGGTTACCACCCTTTTTCAGCTAGGATAGGGCTGATGCTTTTTCTTTTTTCTAAGGAAAAGCCACCACCTCATAGTGGGAATCGAACCCACGACCCTGTGTTAAAAGCAAGTTTATTATTTCAAATGTTAACAATAAAAATTTTACTTATTTAATGAAATACCAATTAAGGATGAACAACACACGCTTACAACAAAACCATTAATGGCTAAAAATATACAAAAATCGGAGGAAAAGTGAAAGTTTAAAGATAATTAAATTTTTAAAAAAATGTGTACCAATTAAATATTGAGAGTTCTAAAATAGAGAATTAAAATGCAACCGTAATGTTATAATTTATAATATCAACTTTTTTTTTTAATTATATACATTTTTAAACCTACTGAGGAGTTGTCTTCAATTGAAACTACAGTTTTATTTTATTTTCTTCTGAGAATATTTTTTAAAGACTTGTAATTGTTTGAGTTTGCTGCCATATATATTTTGCTGGAAATAAATCAAAGAATAGGAGGGTTTTCAGATCTACATAAAACGCAGGTATAAGTTAAGGTAGCGATATTATCTTGCTCTTCAAACAAGGTTTCAAGAAGATTTATAACTCCCCCAGGGTCCAAGACGAATGTATAGATGTATCGCGTGAGACATAGATCTGAGGTGGAACAGGTGAAATGGGCAGAATTGGGCGGTTCAACGTCTTCTTTCAAACCCAGATCGTTTATTTTCCTGACGGTTAGTAATTCTTCAGACCCTTCTTTCCCCTCCAGCTTTTCTCGATACCACCACAAAGAAATCTCTCTCTCTCTCTTTCTATCTCCATATCTTAGGAAAACATCTGCATTATAACTGTCTTTATCGTTATTTATCCTGTGAATGGATTTTTAAATTTGGCTCTCATTCAAGAATAACAGGAGCATTGTAGGGAACATTGTATTTCAAGCACATTGTATTTATGCTTGTTTAAAGCATTATTTATATTTTATTGTATTTATTTATTAAGGTTTCATTTTATTTGGTGCATAAACAGAGTAAACAAACTAATTTTTAAGAACAATTTGAAAGATAATTTTAAAAAAGAGGTTTGGAAAATCACAGTCTCCTTTAAACATGGAAATAAGGGGGGAAATAGAAGCGAGTAGAAATCACACTGAGAAAACCTGATGCCCTCAGGATCTAAAGAAGGGAGCCATTGTCTAGACTCTAGAGATACATGGCGTAGATAAGTGGAAAACATGGGAGTTGAGACATGGGAAGAGTAAGAAGGTTGGTTCCTAAAATAGTGGACTGGCATGTACTTTTAGATGCATTATGCTTGTCTAGGATATAAAAGACTTAACGATTGCCAACTGAAAAAAAAAAAAAAAAAAAAAAAAAAAAAAAAAAAAAAAAAAAATGTAATACGTCTAATAATTGAATACCTCTACATTTATAATTTTGTACCATTCATAAATAACATATTAAAATCTAAAATTTTAACCAATATGTCCTGACAGAGCAAGTCCGACAAGAGCATATATAGATATGGTTTGACAGCACTGCATGCTTGAACCTTATTAGACAAATGGCCTATTTTCACCTCCATTATGATTTCACCAACGGAATTTACTGATTTCACTGACCGTTGCAAGAGGTCCTTAGGAAGAAAATTTCCTTAGGAAGAAAATTTGAATATGACCCATAAATATTTATTATTATTCTATATAAGTGCAAGGGGGGGGATACAAATATTCATCAAGAGCATTATTATTAATGACTAGCTGTGACCGCGACTTCGTCCACGTGAATAGTGACTTAAGGCAGCATTTTTGGAATATATTTTTGGGTTTATTTTGGATTTTAGCAGCCTTATTAAAAAAAATCGATTTTACAGTAATTTACTCTACAGTTATTTGTATTTATTTTCATAAATATTTTCTTATCTTCATTTCCCATCTTAAGTAGCACTTAGAATCACGCACATATGGTCGCCCGCCAGCCTTATTTAGTGTCATATCTTCTAGTCTTCATATGTGTTCCTAGTGGATAAGGAGACTGGTGGTTCAAATGTTTGTGTGTGTATATATATATATATATATATATATATATATATATATATATATATATATATATATATATATATATATATATATAAATATTCCATTTCACTTTACAAGTAGAAATAGAAGTAGATATAGTGTCTTTTGAGGTCATACCTCCCCCCCTCCAATACATTTGAACCACCAGTCTCCTTTTTGAGACTTGTCCAGTGACCTTTTTTGAGATCATATATATATATATATATATATATATATATATATATATATATATATGTATGTAAATTATATATATTCCTAGATGTACGAACCACTTTGGCAAGGGAAAAGTCATCAGAATGAACTTATAAATTTATTATTAGTTTGAGAAGGAAAAACATCTGGCAATAGGGTTTTCTGATTTGACATTTTAACCGTGAATTATTTATTTTTCAATTTACTACGTCGAAGAATTGACTAGCGTGTTCAGTATGAAGGTTGAGCAATTTCAGGCCTAGGATGCTATAAATAGTTCCTAAATCGATTGAAATTTTTAGGTAGTACATGTTTTCATTATTCGTTTCCTTTATCACACTAATTTAGTGACAAAACACGTTATGGTAATGTATGTTCTTGGTAACTTTTCTTTGTGAAAAGTTTGATTTATAATCCTAAATTTAAAGAAAATAATAAAATCTACTTTTTGGAACTATATTTATAAGCGTTGAGCGTTTTCCTAGCCTCTGAGTTTTGCTGTAAAAATAACATTCCTTAAAGATAGTAAAATACATGAGACTATTCAGATGTTTGATAAAGAATTATTATTGTTGATCTAGGCGCACGGCAGTGCGCCAGGCCAAGTTCCGGCCTAAGCATACTGTGTGTATATTACAGGCGGTCTTAGAGCCGATTTTTACCCTCTCATAACTTTCAACCAGGTAAAGATAAAGTTATGAAATTTTACACAGGTATTATACTAATAGATGTGAGTAAAAGTGGAAAATTTCATAATTCTACATCGAATAGTTTCTGAGATATAAGCGATCGAAAATCGGGATTTATAGGACTCACTCACTCACTCACTCACTGACTCATCAAAATTATTAGGCACTTCCCATGATGCTAGGGACTTGAAATTTTGCATGAAGATAGATATGAAGACGTTGTTAAAGGAAAAAATCGAAAAATCGCGAAAAGTTGTGTTGACTCCGCTTCCGGGGCGGGGCGTGCCAGTTTTGTACTTCCTTCGGAAACCCATCATTCCGTCCGAAACCCATGATGTGGGGTATCAAATGAATTGTCTCGGTATGAAGAACCTATATTTGATGTTTTAAGAAACAATTAGACGCATATAGGCTCGGTAAAAATCTTATACCAGCTGTCTGTCTGTATGTTTGTTCCTTTTTAAAATCCGTACCGTTTGACCGATTTTGACCAAACTTGGGACACAAATGGGTCTTGTTACGGGGAGAATCATAAGCTAGGTTAAATTGTCTATCAGCTGTCTGTCTGTCTGTTTGTTCCTTATACAAATACACACCGTTTGAGCGATTTTGACCAAACTTGGCACACAGGTAGGCCTTGGTCCGGGGAATGCACTTGGCTAGGTAAAAAGTCCGTCACGCAGAAGCTGCATAACTAAGCACTTTCCTCAGAATTTGGGTAGTGCAGACTATTTTCCAGAACAATTTGCTTAAAATATCCTACATAAATAAAATAAAAACATGAATAGTTCTCTTTTAAATTTGTAATGAGTAACTGATCAATTAATAATTTGCTTCCAGAGTTATGTTTACACATGGTACCTATTACACTACGTAATAAATACAAAAAACCTCATATTATCTTATTTTGATCTAACGCAGGAACAGGATACAGTCACTCTAGTGGTAGAAAGCGCTCCTTGCGGCGGCTTTGTGAACCTACGTCTGACGGGCTTTTCTATTGAAATATATTACAAATTAAACCCCCGCTTTCCGATTGACCGATTCAGCTCATTTTTACAACACTTCTTTCTCATGAGTTACCCACGACGTATACCGCGTTTCGTTACAATACAGCAGAAATTACGACCGGTATGAGTATATTAAGAATTTGGGTCAAGAGTAAACCCCCCCTTCTAATGAACCGATTTAGTTTATTTTTACAACACATATTTACCTGTAGATTACCACTACGAATACCGAGTTTCGTCGAAATATACCAAAAATCACGGCTGGTAGTGGCGAATTGGTATTGTGGGTCCGGAGTAAACCCCCCCTCCTAATGAACCGATTTAGTTTATTTTTACAACAGTTATTTACCTGTGGATTACCACTACGAATACCGAGTTTCATCGAAATATACCAAAAATCACGGCTGGTAGTGGCGAATTGGTATTGTGGGTCCGGCGTAAACCCCCCCTTCTAATGAACCGATTTAGTTCATTTTTATATCTCACTTTTCTCTCTATATTACCACTACGAATACCAAGTTTCGTTTAAATATAACAAATATTACGGCTGACATAGTCAAATTAGTGTTTTGGGTTCGGGGTAAACCCCCCCTTCCGGTGGACTGACTTTGGTGGTTAACGAACTCGTTCAATCGTTTGCTAATTGAATGCTATATACCAAGTTTCGTGACGAAAAAACAAAAACTCTGGCCGCTATCGTGTTAACAGACACATATATATATATGCATATATATATATATATATATATATATATATATATATATATATATATATATATATATATATAGATATATATAAATTTTAACGGGGGTCATTTTCGGTGTCTACTAGGTAGGATCGATAAAGATTTGAAGAAATTTTTCAAAAATTCCGTCATGAGTCCAACCTCAATAGCTACTTTCCTTCGGAGGAAAGTGCTAAAAGGTCTTTCAGCTGTCTGTATGTATGCCTGTTCCTTATACAAATGCACACCGTTTGGCCTATTTTGACCAAACTTGGCACGCAGGTAGGTCTTGATACGGGAGTGTCATATTACCTATGACGTTTTTTACTTTTGTTCCATCGAAATGCCATCATTCCTTCTGAAACCCATCGTGTGGGGTATCAAATGAATCGTCTTGGTAAGGAGAACCTATATTTGATGTTTTAAAAAAAATTTCGACATATCTTAACAAAAACAGTTGTGACTTCTTTCTTAAATGTAGTAAATAAAGTCGTAGGGGTTCACTGCATAATACACTTCAAAGCAGATACTAAGTTTTTCAAAGTCGAGCCATCTAAATTGCAAAGTTTAGGATTACAAACCCAAAATGTATCGTCTTTGTTTCTTATATTTTTCTTGAAGGCCTTCTGCACTTTCCCTATTTTGATCTTTATCCTCGGGATAAGGTTCATGTGTTTTACAGTGTAATAGTTTAGTTAAGAGAGCAATCAATTTGTCCTCTAGAGTAATGTCATCTGGAAGAGCTTCTAACTTTTCTAGTCTAGTGATTAGAAGTATGTAGGTTGATTGTTGGTATCAAATATCAAGCAGTAAGGAGAACTTTATGCAGAATCCGAAGACCCTGGTTTTATATGAAGTACAAAAGCCAGTAGGTATGCGGCAACTAAATTTTAATTAATACTTAGAAAAAAGTAATGAGACCCCAAAAAAAACATAAATGTGAAATAGAGGCCAAGTTCCTGCCCCACAAAGAAACACTCCCTTCCTCAAAAATATCCCCTCCTAAAACCCCCCAAAAACGCCTTACCATTCTACACTCCAAAAAAGTAGTATGAGTTGGTGTATTAATTCAACCAAAAATATTTGCCAATACAAGAGATGATACAAGAAAGAAATGTCCAAGTTCATTACTTGGAAGACCTCATAGTTACTTACTAAGAACAGTAAAGACACTTCAACTGACCTTTAAAAACAACAATAAAAATACTTATATCCAGTTACTAAAATATCACTTTCCTCAACCAGGTATATTCTTAAACTTGGCAATGTTTTTTTTGTGCCGAAATTATCTTTAGAGAAAAACTAAACATTGCCAAGTTTAAGAATATACCTGGTTGAGGAAAGTGATATTTTAGTAACTGGATATAAGTATTTTTATTGTTGTTTTTAAAGGTCAGTTGAAGTGTCTTTACTGTTCTTAGTAAGTAACTATGAGGTCTTCCAAGTAATGAACTTGGACATTTCTTTCTTGTATCATCTCTTGTATTGGCAAATATTTTTGGTTGAATTAATACACCAACTCATACTACTTTTTTGGAGTGTAGAATGGTAAGGCGTTTTGGGGGGGTTTTAGGAGGGGATATTTTTGAGGAAGGGAGTGTTTCTTTGTGGGGCAGGAACTTGGCCTCTATTTCACATTTATGTTTTTTTTGGGTGTTTATTTACTGAGATTTACTGATTAGAACGACAGAATCAAATTTCGGTCAGATGTTTCAGTCAGTTCTGAAAAGACAGAAAACAAAATTATTACATACAATAAAAGCATAAAACTAAAATATTTTCATTAAAAACTACATACGATTATATTTTCGAATAAATGTTTGCATGTTTTAAATGTGTAGAGATTATTTAAATAAGTGGGTTACCTTTGGGCAGTAAGTCTTGTAAGTCGTAAAGACTGATTAATTTCCTCATTTGTCTACAGTCAATGAATGTTTAACATTTAGAGTTCTGTTGCTCAGTCTACACGTAGGTCTTTCAGTTTTGTCTAGTAAGTACGATTGGGTAAGTGGGGTGTGTCCTATGCCAAAGGTATTCATTCGACCTCGAGTTGAATTAGTTCTTTTCTGTCTATCATCAGTACTTTCTCGTTTCCATTTTATCAAAGCATCCATCACAAAAGGCGTTTACTAATGAATAAATAGCCGTGATGCAGACATTGAGGTTTTCCTTAAATATGCTGTACCACCACTATCCATCTACCAATAAAAGCTACGTGTGAATAGTTTAAAGTGGAATCCATTTACTAATTGATTCTTTGTCAATATGAAAACTCAGAAATCGAGCATTTTTAGTAGTAAAAATATGCAATATTTCATATATCTGTGAATTTATATAAATTTCAGTGAGTCCGTGCAAATTGTAATGTCGTTAGTAGTTGAGTTGTGGATGTTAGTGAGTGCGAGAAGAATTGCATGCAGCTCTACGGAATATACTGAAGTATGGTCGGGTAGTCTGATTGCATGTACGACATCATTAATTATTGCTGCTGCACCTGTTCCAGTTTGTGTTTTTGATCCGTCCGTGAATATGTATGTACTGTCAGGCCTTTCTCGTATGATGGAGTTAAATATTTTTTTATAAGCGTTAGTAGCAATCGGATCTGTTTTCTTGTATTTAGTCAATGTTAGGTCAATGGCTAAGTTCTTCACTTTCCATGGGGGTATGTCAATGTGATTGTTAGGGTAAATTGAAGTGTGTGCTATTGCTTCATTTGTATCCTCATGAGTTCTAATTTGTAAAGGTTTCTTTTTAGAGTTTAGTCGACTATATTTGTCAAAATAGATATTATTAAGAAATTCTGATACACAAGGTGTACCGAGAGCTTTTGCTTTAATAAGGAATTTCAAGGCAATTATTCTACGCCGATACTGCAGTGGAGGTTCTCCCGTTTCAGCACATAAGCTTTCGACTGGGCTTGATCTGAAGGCACCTGATGCTAACCTTAATGCTGTATAGTGTATAGTGTCTAATAGTTTCAGAGTGGTCTTGCTTGTACCGAAATAAATTTAATTTGAAAGACTCACTTACCAACACCTGGGGTGGTACAATTTATCCGGATAGACAACGGATAGCCAGGTTCGATGAGGTATTAAACCCAGGTGATCCAAATACAAAAAAAAAAAAGAACACAACAAGATACTCAGAGCTGGTAACTATATTGAGATAAGTACAAAAGGTTCCCAGTAAAAATAACAAATACATATACATATATATATACATATATATACCCTAAATATAATAAATATCTTGAAACACCACAAATAGTTCCCAATAAAAATGTAAACACACATATACCCAAACACAATCAATATCTAGAAATACCAAAAAAATAAATTCCCAATAAAGGGTAAGCATGTATATATATACTTTATATACCATTAATACATAGAAATATCACAAGAAGGATTAATATTATTCAAATATTGACTAATATAGTAAAAGATATCGATAGATAAACATATATGCATATACACCAGACACTATCAGTAATCTGGGAAGAACAAAAATAGACTCTTAATAAAAGCATAAACATATATATATATATATATATATATATATATATATATATATATATTATATATATAGAAATATCACAAGAAGGATTAATATTACTCAAATATTGACTAATATAGTAAAAGATATCGATAGATAAACATATATGCATATACACCAGATACTATCAGTAATCTGGGAAGTACAAAAATAGACTCTTAATAAAAGCATAAATATATATATATATATATATATATATATATATACATATATATATATATATATATATATATATATATATACATAGAAATATCACAAGAAGGATTAATATTATTCAAATATTGACTAATATAGTAAAAGATATCGACAGATAAACATATATATGCATATACACCAGATACTATCAGTAATCTGGGAAGAACAAAAATAGACACTTAATAAAAGCATAAACATATATATATATATATATATATATATATATATATATATATATATATATATATAGATACACCAGGTATGATTATTAAACTGGGAAGAAGCAAAAATATAGACTTCGAATAAAATCATGAACATACACCAGATACAATCAGTAATCTGGGAAGAAGCCAAAGATAGACTTACGATAAAGGCATAAACACATATATATCAAATATATTTAATTTGGGAAAAGGCACAATTCTCAAGACCCATAAAATTCCATAGTCTGGCCTGGCCAATAACTACATGACGATAAAACTGAAGTCCATAACTATCCAATAAATTGGCATAGTAAACACATAGTGAAGAACTATTGAATTGCAACTACATGTACAATTCCAAAACCTGGCATAGACACCAATATCAAATTACAACACAAAATTTTGGTGATCTGGCATTGCCAATAACTTATTTAGTGATAGTAAACTTAACTTTTCCCAAATTTTTAATTTAAGCACAATATAGTTACTTGCACTCATGGCAGTACTTGAACGGCAAAAAAAAAAAAATTTTAAATGAGGCCTGGAGATAAATGAAACGTGGAGACTGGTGTCCAGCAGAAGATAAAATGTATGGGTTACTCACTCATATGTCCCACAATATGCTCTAAAAGCCTACCACATGGAGTTCCAATCACATGTTCGGCCAAAACGATAAAAGGAGAAGACAAATGCCGCCTCTTCGTGCTACTGGATCTTCATTTTCATTGTTAACAAAAAGGACGCCTCAGTCCCTCCTTAAAAAGCTGGAAACCTCATACTTGCAAAGAAAAACTTTTTTTCCTAGCACCTGCTTCTACACCATTTTCTCACCGACTCCCCCTAGAACCGACGCCTCCACTCCCCCAAGGCCTACCGACCACGGGAAAAAAACAGAAGAATAAAAATCTTAAATTGTATACAAAAACTATTACATCCAAAATGGAGAAGAAAATTGACTATCTTTTGTGGATAGTAAACATTTACAAGTGGTGCGAATTCCGAATAAAATATAAAACATAAAATGTTATCAGTCCAAAGAGGTAGAGAAAGCAGGTTCTCACTCCCCGCAGGGCGCCACGTCACATGCTGGCAGATGAATAAGCTATACATCCGTAATCCAGAAGAGACCTGGTAAACGATCGATAGAGTGTAAGCATCGTCCATTTGTCAGCTCCCCATTTTGTTGTACTCAGAATCCTTAATAAATTCAATGATTTCTTGCATTTATTAACGAGTTCTTTCAGATGGGGCAACCATGTTAGTTTTTTATCCAGTGTTATGCCAAGAAATGTTAGTGTGTCATGTAGGTAAATAACTAGGCCGACCTTCACTAGTTATAAAAGTTTTATTTTACATAGCGCTTTCGAGATTCAATCTCATCATCAGTGCCTGTTGACACTTATATTTAAAAAGCATGTGATTCAGGAAGAGCATGACGCGAACGCCCTTGATTTTCAACTCCTCCATAGATTAAACAAGGGCAGTAAAATGGACAGGTTGGAGAATATTGAAATTAGAGCTGATGTGGCGCTTTCCCAAAGGAATATTAATGTTAAGGGAGACGGTGATGTGCTCAGGAATGTCCCAGCAGCCTGCATACAGAGCATATGCAAGTTAAGCCAGTCTGCTGCGAGAGCCTCGCGTGTACACAGACACAATCTATAGGTCCGTACTCTCTCTATCCCACCTACTTGTTCCATTTTTTATTTTTTATTTCCATCACTAAAATTTTTTCTTATTCCTGTTTTTGCTTCCTTTTATCTTTTGTTGTTAAGGCTTAATCCTTCAATTATATATTTTATTCATTCTTGGACGTCAAATCTTGTAATTTAATTTTTATTTTTAATTTATTTCATTCTTCTTAGGATTTCTAACTTTTACTGTTTTTATTCTAGTGACTAAAAAAATTTCTCAAAATGTTGTTTAAATTTTATTCTAGTTTGTAGATTTGTTTTTTGTTTGTTATGTTGTTGTTAACAGGCACTGATGATGAGATTGAATCTCGAAAGCGCTATGTAAAATAAAACTTTTATAACTAGTGAAGGTCGGCCTAGTTATTTACCTACATGATGATGAACCTTCACCAACCAGCTCCCAACACCTGTGTTAGTGTGTCACTTTGAGTAATAGGTGTATGATTTAATGTAAGGTGGGGGACAGGAGTAGCTCTTTTTTTTGAGAAAACAATGTATTTCGTTTTTTCTACGGAGAATTTAAATCCTGTCCCACCTTTCTAATTCATATATTGTTTTTTGTATGTTTTGTTCTGCTTTGTGTGATGTTTTGGCTGAACTGTAGATGAGTAAGCCGTCAGCATAAAGGCAATACTTCACACCTTACTTTCCAATAGTTCTTTACTTTCCATGGGAAACATATACAGCACTCATCCTCTTATCGTCAAAATTTTTACTGCATTATTTCAATTACAAAGTCAACACAAACATGTCACGATGTTCTGGCTACCTGGTCACGTTGGTATATCACAAAGTACATCTGTAGACATACAAGCGAAATTAGCAACACAGAGACCCTCAACAGACTCAGAAACCGTAACTACATCAGATTTATGTACCTTAGGACAAACCATCATATTGGACGACTGGCAAAAAGAATGGACGAAATCCGAAAGCAAGTTAAGGCAGATTAAAAACACAACAGGAGCCTGGTTGAACGAAAACCTCACAAGACGTGAACAAGTAGTATTAACCAGGCTTAGAATTGGACACTGCTTACTAACTCACGGACATCTTATGCAAAAAACAGACAGACCAAAATGCAGACATTGTAACGAGGACCTCACAGTAAAACACATACTTATAGACTGTAGACAGAAAGACAACTTACAAATACCACACGACTTAGTTGAAATATTATTACCAGGTAGCCCTTACATCAACACAATACTCAAACATTTAAAAACACTCAACATATACTCAAAAATTTAATAAAATATGTAAAATTTATAGTAAAGTATAGTTGAGCTTTTGTGTTTTTTTTCTTGTTTTTTTTTTTCTAAATGAAATTTCCAATTGCCCTCCATCTGCATTAAAAGTAAAAAAATCGAATTGAGATAATTTTAATTTAAAGTACTTATACATATTCCTTATAATATATTTACCTATGTATATTTATTTATTTTCTATTCCTTTATTTACTATTATTTTGTTGTTTTCAGTTTCATTTCTTTTGTTATACTTTATGGAGGAAGCGTAGATCGTCGGGGTTTCGGTCAGTGTTCTTATTCAATAAAACACATTTTATTTGCTAAAATGTATATTTATTGCCGCCAACGTTTCGGCTTGTATAGCAAGCCGAAACGTTGGCGGCAATAAACATGCATTTTAGCAAATAAAATGTGTTTTATTGAATAAGAACACTGACCGAAACCCCGACGATCTACGCTTCCTACTTCTGAACGGTCGACCATATCTTCTCAATCAACTGTTATACTTTATAATTATTTATTTCATTTTTTTTATTTATTTATCTTTTTCTTTTGGACTGAGAGAGATTTTCATAGTGATAAACTGTAAGGAGACCATCGCCAAACGTTACGGGTCTCTGAAAACAAATAAATAAATATAAATTTCAATCTGTATATACTCGTTTGTAGAAATATAAAGCCTTCAGAAATCGTTTCTCCTCGATGGAGGGTTTTTTGAAGGAACTTCAACATACATGAAAAAAGTTTTAAGTAATGTATTGAGCGGCGACTCCATTTATCACATCCACATAATGGGGTTGACTTTTAGGGGAAGTGGTATTATGCGGGCAGCCCTTCTCAGCCGGGATTAGAGCGGGCTTTTGCCGAGTGCATTCAACCAATGGAGATCCCCCCCCCCCCTTTACACTGTGAACATTTCAGGTTTTAAGGTAGATAAATCCCTTTTAATTTATTCTATGTAATTTAAAGATGTGTCCTTTATACATTTTAACAATTAGAGCCCACTTACAAAAATTAAAGCAACTGTTGCCGATATTTACATTACAGTTTTATACAAAAACTTTGCCTTTCGGTAACAGTATGTAATGATAAAATCACATTACATCTTAAAATTTAACTAGAGATAGACATGTAGAATAAATACATGTTATACAATTATTTTTCTAATTATGTTAAAATGAACTTAATAATTATTTTATTTTCAGATCTAATCAAATATTTGCAATCTTAGATCTTAGATCTTTAACCTCAACAATATAACTAATTGTTCCATTTTGTCACTTTTAGATTATTTTTAGTACAAGATTTTTTTTTTTTTTTTTTTAAATACTCCATAGCAAGAATGATCGATCAATGCAATTATTTTAATATGTAAAAAACATTACGTTTGTATTATATTTATTTATTTTAATATCTTATTAAAGAATCACTATGCGAATATATTATTTAGTTAAACGACTATTTATAATTTTCGCTTGAAGCATTAAAATCGATTTGTTATTTTTATCGAAATATGTAATAAGTTGAGCCCGGAAGTTAGGCAAAATGCCTTTTTTATCTGAATGGATATATTGAAGAATCAGATAGAAATAAATATGTTTTTTCGTGCATTTAGGAAGTGTAGAGACAATTTTTATTTTGCCTTTTTTGCCTATTTTGGCTTACGTTGCCTTTGTTTGCCTTTTTTGCTCGATTCTGCGATTTAAACTTTTTAAAAAGCACCGTTCATCGAAGACAAAAAAGGTTGCACAAATAAAATTACATATTGCCGTCACAAATATCTATTCGAAAGCTTATTTTCCCAACCCATGGATGGAATTGAAGGTTTAAAAGTAACAGAACCTTCCTTAGTAGTAGGAATGCTCGAGCATAATTAATAGCAGGAAAGAAAGAGGACGAGAGAAGTCACTTCTCCTTCCTGACCCCCCTTTTCGCTGTGACAATCCGTAATTACCTGGGATTCCGGATTTCGAAATGGTTACATAATGCTGAGGAAGTTTTTCAATGATGAAAAACATTTTTTTTCTGAGAAGGTCTAGGACATTTGATACTTTGAAAAAGCATATTTTTGTTGCTTGTAACAAGGGAAAGTAAGAGTAAGTACACTAATTCTGTGATAAATTGGTAATAAAGAAATGAATAAGTATTTAAAATACATATTTTCATTAATAATGAGTAAAATTCCTCTTTGCCTTCACTCCTAATAAATGCCTATTTTAATTACGGTACTGCCTATTTTCAGTATTTCAAGTGCCTTTTTGCCTGCCTATTTTAACCAAAAATAAATGCCTAACTTCCGGACTCTAGTAATAAGTAAGTACAGTTTTGCTTTCATTTCTAACGATCTTGTTGTTAACCTTCTAGCTTTTTTTTTTTTTTTTTTTTTTTTTTTTTTTAATAATAATGTGCTCACACTGAGGAAAATGTGCTATTCGCCAAAGATGCGGAGCATCAACAACAATAAATAATAATAACAATGGAATAAGCAAAACGTAAGTCCATTACTCTGCGTCCATAAAATTTAGGAGTGAAGACCCTGAGGACTATCACCAAGTATTTGACTCTGCCTAAGTAGCTGTTCGCCTGTTTTCCTAAAATTAATTATTTAATTTTCACTAATTTTAAAAATACACACAGAATAATTTTACGGAGGTTTTGCTTTATATCATTCTTTATAACGTGCTTAGAATTATTTCCTATTTCGTTTTCTTTTTTCTGGTGAGAAGTCTCTGATTTTCTTAGTCAACCAAATTTATTATTTTTCTCATTTTGGTGCCTATCATTCATATCTTTTTTTTCATTTACCTAATGATCATTTTGAAACATAATAAACAATTCACTAAAAGGAGAACCTTCGGCCAGTATGGTCACATCGGGAAACTTGTCAGACATTAGGTAACTTCTAGTATAATATTGAACGGGATGTAAAAATTCTTAAGTAATTTCAGGTTTTCCTTCTAAAAATCATTTTACATACAAATAAGCTTTACACAATATCCCAAATTATATTACGAAACCAATTTTTCCAAGATTTTACTCTGGTTGAGCTTCTTTGTTTGATAATGAATTTCTTCTATAGTACTTCTAAGAGAAAGTCTTGCTTTTATTTAATATGTTTCATAATACAACAAAAAGCCAAAACTAAAGCATTGCAAAGGGAAGTTTATCCACTTCGGGCAGGCTAGTTAAGTGACCTATCCCCACAAAGGAAACTTGATCCAACGCTGCTCTCCGGTTTAATGGTATATAAGGTTCGGTTGAGAGGTCAAATAACGTTGTTAGAAATGGCTCTCGGTCGCCCTGAGAGAGGCCTGCGGATAAGTCAATTTGATAGTCTCTGTCTTGATCCTTGATCTTACCTTGACTCCTACCCCTTCATTTTACCTTGTCTCAGCTATTCTCTAAGCGTCAATAGTCTCTAGTCTCCTTCTCCATTATCTCTAACCACAAGAGATTAGTAACTCGAAATATATTGGTATATCTGAAATCATTCATTTAAGTTTTATCCTTTAGATTTGTTGGAATCTTTTTCAAAGTAAATTATATAATATAGTGTAAATTTACAATTTGATGTTACACAGATTAATGGGAAATGTATTCAATTGGTATACGTCGTGCAAGAGCTCTATTAAGGTGGTTACCATAATGCAGTTTGCAATATTAAGCGATGGCTTCATAAGAAAATAAATTTAATCTTCTGTTTGGATTCTGTGTGAGTATGTGCATATATATATATATATATATATATATATATATATATATATATATATAGTATATATATGCACATACTCACACAGAATGGGTGTTTTACCTTCACTTCTTAGGGCTAATTTGATTTTTAAGAGGCAGGAACAAGTAGACATTTATTAATGATATTTATTTAATAATATCAACCAATTCATGGTTTACTGATCTTGAGCTTTTAAGAGAATAAATATTAAGGTAAATTGCACAAGGCATATTTGTGTCACCTACATGGTTGGCTTGATGAAGGTTTTGAAGAAAGATTTAAAATTAATTTCAAGAATAGCAATCGTCTGAAATTCATTGAAAAAAAAATACATTTGTTCTACTTATTTCTTGATACAAGGGTTGAACTATCGGAATCGTTGCATGTAGAAAGTTTGTTGAACTTTATTGAATCCGCCCTTGAAGGATCCAGAAGCTATTGAGCCCTTAGAGAGAGGGTGTTGGAAGGGAATGGAAGAGGTATCGGATGTCCTGCTGGTAGTGGATAGTGCTGGGAGTCAACGAGGATCTTTTAATGGACACTCGACTAGGCCCTTAGCCTGTCTGGGTGTTTACTTCCTGTCATAGGCCGATCCGGAAGGGTTCTAAACCCAGAAAATCGCTACTTTACTCCTTTAAGTACCTACACAAACGAAACATCGGATAGTCACCTGGAAATTGGGTGCTCTTCCGTTTTTAGAAGCTTCATAGTGAGTGGTAAATTTTGGTTACACTTCAACCTAATGAAATATAAGTCAATATCATGCTATCTGTATGGATTTAAGGTCCGTGGGGTAATATAGCAATTTTAGTCAATGTAAAAATTCACTTGTGTGTTTATACAATGTATTGGACTACATAAATTTAATTTTCTCAGATTCTTGGGGTATTTGGACAATAATTCGTTTCAGACGTCCATGTGGAATTTTAATGGTGCTTATTCCTTTTATACTTTACACACCAAGATACATTCATTTATATCTTTATTATTTATGGAATGATTATACAATATTCACTTTAAAAAGGGTCACAATAAAATATAGTAAAATTATGTAAGAAATTGTAATAATGTATCCTTCACGTATAATGATTTTAGTAGGCATATTGCTGAGGATGTTGCTTATTTTACCCAGCTAAACTGAGGATGGCTTTGTTCAATGAAAAAGAGAATCAAATCGTCTATTTTTTGCGCTGTGTTCCTCCGAAATATATTAGAATTTGCTGGATCCATAAGCAAGCTAAACAGTACACAGGGTGTCCCGAATGTAAATGGCAAAACTTCAGGAGCCTATAGGGGTCCGATAAACTAAGACATCATGTAGGTCAAGAAAAGTCATTTAGAGGTTTGCTAGTTTTTGCTTCGTTTTGGAGAAACCTACAAAACAACAAACGGAACAACTTTTTTTACTGATTTATATACATTTTTAGTTGCGATTTTTAAGAGAAACCAATGACTGAAATTCAATCTCTTGTCCTAATCTTGAGATAATAAATTCCGCACTTTTTGAAGATGGAACAGATGGGGTTTCTCACCTTTCAATGTTCGTTATATTGCCTGCTGCGATATTCTTAATGCTGCTTTTGCTCTTCGGACGCTAGACAGTGGGATATATAAACCGTTGATGTTTTCGAAGGTAGAAATTGTCAGGGTTTGGTCGTCGTTTCTTAATAAAACTTTAAATAATTTTAACCTGCAAATAAATTTTACAGGTGAAAATGGGATTTATTGTTTTCCGACCCCTTGCAGTTTTATTGCATATTATATATGCATATATATAAAATATATATGTATATATATATATATATATATATATATATAAATTTTAACTGGGGTCATTTTCGGTGTCTACTAGGTAGGATCCATAAAGATTCGATGAAATTTTTCAAAAATTCCGTCATGAGTGAAACCTCAATATATATATATATATATATATATATATATATATATATATATATATATACATACATATATAGTTAGTCCGTTAACACGATACCGGCCAGAGTTTTTGTTTTTTCTCCACGAAACTTGGTATGTAGTATTTCCCCATCAAACGATTGAACGAGTTCGTTAACCAACAAAATCGGTCCATTCGAAGGGGGGGCTTACTCCGGATCCAAAGTAGTTATTTGTCAATACCAGCCTTAATTTTTGTTATATTTCAAGGGAACTCGGTATTCGTTGTAGTCAACTGAAGAGAAAACATTGTTGTAAAAATAAACTAAATCGGTTGATTAGAAGGGGGGGGGGGGTTCGCTCCGGACAGAAATTACTAATTTCCTTATACCGGTCGTAATTTATGTTATATTGTTACGAAACTCTTTATACGTCCTGGCTATCTAATAAGAAAGAAGTGTTGTGAAAATGAACTAAATCGGTGTATCGGAAGAGGGGGTTACTTTATACTATGTTTGAATTGAATTCTTCCGGCAAACGTAGGTTCTCGAAACTCATCATGATCAATAGATCAAAATGTGAAGCTTTGTGTATTTATTACGTAGTGTAGTGCCCCGCATACACAAAACCCTGGAAGGAAATTAATTACAAAATTATTAATTGAAACAGCTGCTCTTAATAAATGCAAACGAGCAGAACAATTAATGTTTTTATTTTATTTATCTATATAGGTTATTTTAAGCATATTATTCAGGATTGCACTCGACCCTACCCCATTCTGAGGAAAGGGCTTAGTTATGCAGCTCCTGCGTGACGGACTTTTATTTTTATTGTTTTTTACGGCGCTTCGACAATTAGGCCATTAGCTCAGATTTGGATTTATTGTTTCATATCTTGAAACCGGTTGAGAAATCGTACTAAATGTAAAGTATCTTTTAAAAGGGAATGTAAAGCCTATTACATTTCCTACAACTACGGTCCCTCTGCAATTATTTATTATTTTTATTATGTCATTTCCGCATAGGATACTGTTAGTTCCCTGTTCTGGCGCCTAAAATTTTGCTTCGCTTTGAAATTTTATTTTACTTTTTTACATTTGCTTACATGTTTTACGAGAGATTAAAGCATATCATTAAGAGTTTCAATTCTGTTTTCAAAAAGACACTAGAGGGGTCTCCCGTAGTCTAGTGGCTAGCGCGCTGGATTCATAAGCGGGAGATGGTGGGTTCGATTCCCACCTCCGGCAGGAATTTTCTCATCTCAAGGCTCGCTGGGAAAATTCCTCGCTGCACCCTGGATGTCGGCGCTAATGACCTAGAAGTAGATGCGCCGTAAAAAAAAAAAAAAAAAAAAAAAAAAAAAAAAAAAAAAAAGACACTAGAGATGAGAACGGAAACGCGCTCAGATGACGCAGTTCCTCTTATTTTAAAAATCAGTTTTCTTAATTTCTATGAACTCCTACTATCTACATAAAGAGAAATCATATATATTTTTTTACCATCAAATTATTTTTTTTTGACTGGGTGTATAAAAAATTGAAATATGAAACTAAATGAAACTAGAACATGAAAGATGATAATTCTTAAATACACCTAGGTATATCATCACTAATTTTCATGAAATATAAAAGGGTGGGGGATGTAGTAATGATGAGTATATCTAAATGAGCCGAAATGAGATGAGGAATGATAATTAAGTGGCAAGTTCTTTGGAGACCGCAGAGGCAGAGGATCCTAATTTAAATTGCAATCAAGATCACCTTTAGAGCCGACCAACGAGACAAATTACTTCACAATTCCTTAATTACACCGTCTTAAATTACGAAGGCAATCAATGTTTAAGAGAACTTCGATTGCCTTCCGTTTCCTCTTAACTTTACAACATTCGGATTTTAGTTTACTCATTTACAACTATTCCTTTAGGCCAAAGTCATTACAGCAGAGATTATTTAAAAAAAAAAAAATAGGTTTTATATCAAAACCCTATTTGAATGCAATAGCGAATATAGAAAGTAATTTCGGAGGGGAGGGGGTTGGGAAAACCTAGGCATTTGGGTTCTAGGGAAAATTTTAAATGATTTAGTGTAAAATGGTGGGTTTTAAGGTCCTCTGGACACCTAGTAGACCATGTTAAATGTACGAGACATTTTTCGTTGTTATAGGCTTTTTTATTCAACATGTTCTCACCAAAACAGAATTGGGGAAGGGCTGCAAACCCCCAACCCCCCAAATATACGCCCACAATATATATGATTTATATTAAATCATATGTTCAGGTTGTATTTTATTATTTATTCTCGCTCTTCTTAGGGCCTGTTTTACCGTTGGCACATATTTCTAGTTCCTTAACCAGTGTTCTGGCGTTCTGGGTTCATTTCATTCCCTCTTGGGGTTAAGTATTCCAGAATCATTCTCTGGAAACAATTTTCAGCCGTTAACAAGAAATGCCCGACTCGATTGATTCTTTAAGATTTAATGTATTTAATCATATAATCGTTATTTAAATTCTCCATGTTTTATCTTTTTAATTTTAAGGGACAGCAGTGTATAATGATTAGTCATAAAAAATCATTTTCAGTTACAGTAAATGAAAAAACAAAAAATGGTTTAGGGAAAATTATTAATAATGAATAAATTAAAAAAGGATTTTGGGCTTTTACATTATTAATATGGAGCTCGTGCTAGAAATGTCTGGAAAAATATTAATATTTCCCGTTCCAAAGCTGTCTTACGAGTTTAAGTTGGTACTCTTCTGGATATAACTTTTATGTGACCCCTAACTTTTAATTTAAGTCAACTCTCTTTTCGGTTTGACTGAAGGGATGGAGAGAGAAAAAATGTTGCGCACAACACGGAGGGACTGGGGGGTCGAAATGAAAATTTCATCTCTCTACACGCTGTTATACGGTTGAATTTGCAACTTTAACTTGCCTCCTTGCAAGAAGAACCTCTTTTCACCTTAGTGCATGCACTAAAAAGAAAATTTTTAATAAACCACAAGGACTCGCTAACTCTCCTGGGGTTTGTTGTATTTTTTACTCAAATTCCTTCCACCCTTCCGTAAACTAACAAACCCTTCCAAGTGCTTGTAAAAAATTCATTATGCAGTTTTATTATCTTAAATTCTGTTTAAAGGTCAGCTATTTTTAATTGAAAAAAAAACACTCTATAATGTATTAGTAAATAAGAATTTAATAAATTCACATACAAAAACTTTTAGCAATTTCTGAATTGAACTAGCTGTTAAGGTTGCCTTCATGACAGAAAAATGTCGTTAATCTTGCATATAATAAAAAATATCGGTCTCGTAACTGAACACCAAGCCCAGAGAGACAGAGGTATCTGTTTCTTGACTACCCGAAAAACTTTGGAGATTCTATAGCCAGTACTATGCTCCGGCCGCTGGGTAAGCCTACAGACGATGTTTGCGGAACATCAAACAAATAGAAGCCGGTCTCCGTCAAGTGCTGCACTCTGCCCGTGTGCCCTAAACTATCTACCTGCGGTAATACGAAATAGCTTGAAAAGAGAAGTCCTAGGCCTAGGGTAGCACATAGTTTGTGCCGTTCGGTTTTGTTTATACTTTTACCCTCAAAATAAAAAATCAAAATAGAAGAGTAAAATCAAGATTCGGCCAGAAATAACAACCTAAAAAGAGTTTTTGACATATGTATGAAAGAGAGAAATACAACATATAACAGGGAGTGCATAAGGATTTAATCCTCCAAGGCATCATAAACCTATCTGCAATTTCATAAAAACCATCTCATTTCAACCATCAGCTGCACTAGACCATCTCCAATTTCAAAATTCTTAATTTCACTAACCCATTAACTAACCATATGTTTCCTGAGTTTGGCGCTTATCCCCATGAAAGTTACATTTTATGTACAGATTAGGATAAATATATTCTGTTTTTATAAATGTATACAGTACTTAAGCATCGAATGTACACCATATGCAAATGGTAGATTGATCTTATAGACGGTCTGAACCGCCCACTCCGTTCCTTGAACGTCGACACTGGAAGATGAATTTTTAGTCGGTCTTATAACACCATCGAGGCTACAATTTGTTTTCTCCACTTTGTATACAACATTCTAATATCAAATGATTGGACAGTATATTTAACCACCAAAATCAGTACTTCTGGAGAAGGGGCTTATACCGTACTCATATTATTATATCGTCGATACAAATGCAAAGTATCGAATGTGAAAAAATTCATCTTTCATTTTCAATCTTTACTAATTTCTGCTGGACTTATGTACGGCAAATTCTTGAATCTTAGATCACTCTATTAAAGGGAAAGTATTTCACTATCAAAAGGTCAAATCTGCCAACTGTCCAAAAAAAAAAAATTATGAATAAATGCTTTTCTACTCTGAAAAGTGGTGATTTTCACATTCGATACTTTGCATTTGTAACGACGATATGAACACATTAAAGACGGGGATCTTGACGGAAGAATGCTAGGTGTCTTAAAGCTATGGTCGAGACAAATCATATAACAACGAATTCCCCCTTTAATGTGTTAAAATGAGGATGGATTGGATTGGGTTTCAGGGCAAACAACTTTTTGGTTCTCATTGCCCGATTTTTTTTTTTTTTTTTTTCATCTAGGTGTAAATATGAGTCCCTTATGTTCGATTTCGGCTTATATCGTGCTTTTCTAAACGAAAGGATTTTTTTTTTTTTTTTTTAAATAAACTTATTAGTAAACTAGGAATATGGGTCTACTCATGGACAAAATTATTAATTTACCAGTATCGGCCGTTATTTTTACTTCTTTGCACGGTAACGCCATAGTTATTATGCCAACTAATGAAAAAAAAAATGCGTAGTAAAAAAAAAAAAAAATCGTTTTACTTATGTCTTCGTTAGTATAATTTAAGGATATTCTTCAGGAATACGACTATCCAGTTGCAAAGGAATTTGCTCAGTCAAGAAACTACTGCGTGTCCGAATATTAATTTTGTAGTGGAGTAAAATTATCTCAGCGGAGCTATAATGTATCTATTAATAATTTTTGTTAAAAACTAATTGAGAAATTAACGTGTTTGAGAACCATGTAACAGACCTAATCAATAAACAATTATTAAGATCCAACTCGTTCTGGGAAAAAATAAATACATACAACTCATATTTGTCAGTGTAATAACGCTGTTTTGTCAACAATTAACCCCATGAGTGTAACCTAAATGATCAGGGATATTTTTTATATATATATGTATATATTATCGACTATACCGTTTCGTTCATATTACACTGCATCGCTTTAATTGCCGTTATTGTGACAAACAAAAATAAAATAAAATCTTTATGAAGCATATAGAGCACATGTATAAAACTGATATTTAATGAATTAATTGTGTGCACAGATTTAAACCACATTTCTCAGAAAGTAACGCATCAGTTTCTAAATTCTGAACAACCCAAAAATTAACGTTTATCAATATTTTAAAGTATTTATTTATTATATAATTATGTATTCAGTTATTTATTTTAAAAAATACACGCACCAGGCTTCGATTTGAATCTATATTGCCCGTGTAACGATGGCAAATCACTGAATGCATTCACCAACCTGTGTGTTATACAAACCGCCAAAATAGTGTTGATGACGTAAAATAAAGAGCATTTATTTGCCTCCTTTTCTTGAAAGAAATCCTTTATTCTTTTGTCGAAATAAGTATTATTATTTACATTTAGAGAAAAAGTATGAAAGGATATCTACGTATAGTATTACAATACTGCATTACGGTATAAAATAGTTTTTGGCTTGTACCAGCGAGCCAGACCCATGCAAATAGGATTACAATAGTAGCTGAAAGTCCAAAGTTGGCTAAGTCCAAGTTGTCTGGCTAACTCTGAGCCTCTTCCGTCCTGTCCACAACTGGTAGAACAGCCGCAACAACAGGGCCAAAGCAGACAACTTCTTAGTCCCAACTCCATACTGGACTCTCAAGATATAGATCTAAGCTTATATAATGTACACAGTGAAGACAAAGAGGCATGAGTTTGAAAACATGAGAAAGTTGTCTATTTTCTGCTCATAATTTGAATGATAATGCTAATAGACGGTTGATGTACCCTAAAAAGAAAAAAATAAATAAATACAGGTATATGCTAGGCATAGATTTAAGTATAAACATTCATCGTAAAATTAATTAATAATCATTTCCAATATTCTACCGAAAAACAATAGGACGCTATGTTGATCAGAAACGGTTGTGAGTTAATTTGCTTCCTGGTAAACTTCTTTTTGGTCTTTCGTCTTAAGGAATCGAATGAAAACACATTCAAGGCCTTTTTGGGAAACATTGGATATAACTGGAAATAATGATAAAAGTATTTAATGAAAATAAGCAAGAGTGGGGGTTTATTCAAAACTATATTATTATTGTCAATATTTGAATTATTATTGTCAGGGTCGAAATGTTTGTTATTTTACTAGGACTATTGCTAAAATGCAGACACCGCGTATTAAGAAATAGGTTTACACCAGAACTAACTAATTATTTAATTATTGTTATTAATTATTATAGGCTATTAACAAACGGAATTTTTGTTTTAATACAAGGAAATGTTCTATACCACATTCGAAAGACACATATTTCTGAAAATAAACACATATTTCCGGTATATTCGGAGTAGAAGTTGACCACGCCAATTTTTCTTGCAGTAAAAACTACCGTTAAACTAATGTGAGACATGCATTTTTAAAGCAGCTAAATCAGATTAAGTTTTAATATTTATTTATTTATTTTAATAATTATGTCAGCTGTTAAAAGAAACATAAAATAGAAAAACGCTTTATGGTTATTGCAGTGGCTCTCTTACCTTGGACTTTTATGAATGCACTTTGAATTTGAAGCAATTTAAAATAAAAGAATAAGTTAAACAACCCTTATTCCATATTACAATATTTATTCATTAAGACTATAAGATATTATTAAATTTTAACGTCCATTTATTATTAACTACGAATTATAAGATGTTAAGACAAGAACAGTGATCGCTGATGAATAACGAATTACTTTACACGACATTCACAAATTTCAATGTATGAAGGAAAAACACATGGGCACACGCTACCGACAATTAAATCATATTATTAAAATGATAACCAGGAGAACAAGATCAGGGTTTTGCAAAACTCATTAGAAAGAAGCATCGCTAATGTCAGAAGGAGAGATAGAGTCAAGTATGTTGACATTAGGAAGAGAACTGAGCTGAAGGACTTAACCAAGTTAATTAAAACATCAAAATGGAAATGGGCAGGACACCTCTTGAGATGCAAGGATGACCGATGGTCATATTATGTGACTGAATGGACTCCATACGATTGTACTCGAGGTAGAGGCAGACAAGTCAAGAGATGGAGTGATTCTTTGAAGAAGACAGCAGGCCCGACATGGTGGAGAAAAGCACGGGACAAGAAGTTCTGGTGGGAAAAATGGAAGGAACTCACAGTCCCCGCTTCCCGTTAAGGCTGGTCCCCCTGGGAAGTGTAGACCATTACTCCTCAAAGGAGGAAGGCTTTTACAAGCAAAAATTATTAATCAGTTATTTAAGTTTTTAGAAAAATGTAAAAAAATTAGTTATGAATTTGATTTTATAGGAAAGTATCAAAGATGTAACACGAGATGTGTAGATGTTGTTTGTATAATAAAGGCTATTTCATTTCATTTCATTAAATCATAAAAATAATTAAAACAAGAAGTCAAGGATTTTCAGAATAATCTCTATTTCGAACATTCTGGCATGCTATATTGCAGCCTTCTTCAGCTAAAAAACAAATATCCAGAATTACCATCAAGGATTAATTAAAAATAATAAAAACAGTATGTTAGATCGGCAAATTAACATCGCCTTCAAAAACATTTTTGTGCGTCTTATAAGTAACAAAACATTATAACAAAGGTAACGATAGTTCTTTTTTTCAGAGAACTTAGTGAAGAAAATGGTACAAATGATCAAAACAAGTTAAAACTACATAAGTATAGATAAACAGAGAAATAATGATATTTTTACTAGTTAACGCTAATGAATGCGTATCGAATGGAACACATCACATTAAGAGATAAAATTGTGTACAATATCCTGAAAACTGGATGCCCCTCCCTCCTGTCATACTGACATATTAGATCTTGAAGGCATCAGACGTGCCTGCTATCAAGGAGGAATGCCAAGTTCGCCATAAGGCATTCACGCACTGAGAGAGATGGGATCATGGCGTCCTGCTCGATATATTATCCTCTATCCCATACAAATGGTAATTCTGCAGCATTTGCTCAGCTAATGAATAGAAGGCTCTCCGTGATTGATATGCAACGAGACTATTGATAAGAGAGTCTCCTATTGATAAGCCCTCTTGGTACATGTTTATTGTAGCCTCAGATATAATGTCATCTGTAACAAGCTCTATTCGCTGGCCGTATCCTTCTCAGGAAGGATTCTTGGCTATTTATAATAATAAGACTAACTAATTTTCCTGGAAAACAATTTGTCTGAAGTAAATAAGCTTGGCAAATAGAAATTACTTTAAGGAATAATAAATAAATAGCAATCATGAAGGAAAAAAAAAAAAAAAAAAAAAAAAAAAAAAAAAAAAAAAAAAAAAAAAAAAAAAAAAACACAGCTAAAAACTCCCGTCTAACTTGAGCATGCCATTCCCCTCGCATTATTATTATTATTTTTTTTATTTTTATTTATTTACTCATGGAGCTTCACAACGGCAAGGTGATTTGCTCGCATTAAAGGAAGCCTAATCGCAAGACGAAAACTCTTAAACCACAAGAACCTGTACAGCAAAATCTAATTTTCAAATTAAAATATAGCACACGTTTGGATTAGAATCGACACTCATTTAAGAACAAAGTGAGCTAATAGAATATTTTAAATCGCCCTCTAAGAAAACGTTCTGACGAAATTTCAAATCGCCATTGAAGCGTTGTATATCATTAATAAATTATAATAATTACCTTATTTTTGACTTCAACATCTGTCATTCAGGCCTGGTATTTTTCCTGCACTTCAATTGTCTAATATCTATAAGAAAGAAAACGATACAGCAGGATGCAGCCGGAAATTTCAAAAATATATTTCTCAACTGTAATATTTGGTACTCGTTCAGGGCACTAGTGGAATCAAAAAGTACGTTCAATTCTTGAATTGTACGTGTTACAAAGGAAAATGACATGCCAGCAAAACAGCTTTTACTAGCATGATTGACCTGGATGATCACAAATGAGATGATGTTATTAAATTGTGGTTTCATTTGTTTTGTTTTAATTTTTCATTTATTATTTTATTATATTAATTTTGAGTAAACATATAGGATAAAGCGAATGTTGATAATTTAGTGTTTATTTCTAAGTTATGTACCCTGCTTGGTGGAATTTTAAGTGTGTAGGGTGTTAAATTATGAGATAATAAATCAGTGTTCTGCTATGTTTAATGGTCTTTGTTTGGCCCGTCTTCGATTGTAAGTATAATTATATAGGTTTTCAATGAGTATCTGCGTGCAGTCGTTGTGTCTGATGAATGAATAACAGTCATATACAACTGATAGCTGATCATAATAGACAACAGCTTTCTTATCATTTCAAGGATTGTTTTTATTTATTTTGTGAACACGATTTATTCTCCTTGTATCCCTAAAAGATTAGTGCTGCAAGAATGGTATTAGCGTTGTTTTCAGCAAACTTCTTAAAATATAAAAATAAATAACATTTATTTCGCACATCACAATACTGAGAAATGAAACCCATAATTCCAAATAATTCTTTTGGTTATTCGTTTTCAACGTCTAAAAGAATTATGGAACATATTTTGACAGGCTAGTTATACAATGAAATATTTTAAAAGATGTACTATCTCCGTTTTAATATTTCATTATAACCTAATCGGGCATACACTAGCGAAACAAGTGTATTTAATAATTTCGTTTATTCTCGGAATGCACGTTCAGTCACCGTCGCGACTAAATGAGCATATCGGTGAGTCGATATTGTTTTGCATTGTTCAGACTCTACTAAATCGGAAGATTTTCGGGAGTAGCATTTGTAAAGTGAAATTCAGTAAAGAGAGATACCATGGTAACCGATGGGGCTGCTGCTGGCTTAATGCCAAAACAAAAAATGCAAGGAAACATCATAGAATGACACCAAAATATTGCCAGAGATAATCACCTGTGCTAATTCTATCTTCGATATTCTGAGAATTAAACCTCATAAATCATCAGTTACCATAGAGATACTCGGTTGCACAATTGGTGTAAGGGATGGTCTGATGCATCTATCATCTGGCCCGTCAATTTATAATCTCGTTAATTGACGTGTAAGATTGATTATAATTTACATAGAATTGGCGACAAAGGTCTATATGCAGGCTATGTACATTTGGAATGTAAGTTCGTTCTCATTATGTGGCAATTTAATGTTGCTTGGTTGTTGCATTGCTAATTCTTTGAAGTCTTTGTGAATATATAAAAACCCCTGTGTTGGTGTTCTAAAATTACGGCTCATACTTCCAGAAAAATCTGGTAGAGGATTTAGCCAGAGATAGTTTAAGGCTTGAGTATTTCGTCCGGTTTGCACCCTACTCTAGTTTCAGTGCATCGAATAGAACTCGTTTGTAAAATCGTTAGTAAAAAGAAATATTCAATATCTTTCCTTTTGTACGTATTTTAAATTTATTCTGTAACCTTGAAGCACGATTGTTATTTAAACCAACTTGAATCGCTAAGAAAATCGCCTTAAAATAGCAATTCTTAATGAAAAACAAGTGTTTTATTGAGCTTCATTAGCTATATGACTCGAGTAGCGTAACGAGTATTATTATTTAAAAAAAAAAAAAAAAAAAAATTGTGACAGCCTTTGCATTTACTTACTTTTCAGATCTTACTTGGAACTGACATCTATCACATTTACTAATTTAAGTTTAATTTAGAAACACTTCCCACAAAACCGTATCTCTTTTAAAAAATGGAAAAAATGTATTATTTCTATTCACTATTTTCATAACTTGACCTAGCAGAAATTTACTAATCCATAAACCATTCGATTAGCATCCCGGAAAAAATGAACACATCTATTGTATTTTCTACCGATCTTCCCGAGATTCTACCGAGATAATGAGGGCTGTTATCCTAGCGGAATCTAATTTATACAGGTCTTTCACTGTATGGCCAAGTCTCGGTACTTTCGCAGTTTCTCGGCATATGATTTCCGGATATTCTCATCATTGGGGATGTCGAAATCAATAATATCGGCTGTATTATTTCCCTTGTCAATGATAAGAATATCCGGTTTATTATGATGGACAGTACGGTCCGTTAACATCGCTTCGTCCCAATACATTATGTTTTTTTTTTTTTTTTTTTTTTTTTTTTTTAGAATTTATTGTGCGTCGACTACAATGGCCTTTAGCACAATGCCCTACTGTTTAAGTTAGCCGAATATTATAAAATGTTAGAATCATTACTAATGTTTATATTTTACAATACTATATTTTAATCCAAATTTCTATATATATATATATTTTTTATTTCAAGGGATGTTACATTTTTAGATATGTTTGTGTGCTTTAATAAATTTAAGGTAATCAATAATATTCTGATATTTTTCTGTTTTATTCAAAATGTCTCTGCTGTTAATATCAAACCTATCCCTGGCTCTTTGTAACTGGGAGCATTCCGCTAAAATATGATCCACGGTAAGTACATCACCACAATGATTACACGTTGGACGACGCCTACCGACAAGATGATGGCCATGTGTTAGACGTGTGTGTCCAATACGCAGCCTTGTTATTACCACTGAGTCTCGTCTACAAAGGTCGTCGTAGACTATTGTAGAGCGAACTGAGGGATAAAAAGTCCTCAAGTGGGTTGTGCTTGTTTCCCATCTTCTTTGCCACTGTTCCCATAATAGTTCTTTTATTTGGCGTTTCACGTCTCTAGGGTGTGAGCAAGAATTCGCCGGGAGGGCCATTGAAGTCGCTTCCTTAGCTAGGATGTCTGCTTTTTCATTTCCTAGGATTCCTGCATGGCCTGGAACCCATATGAACGAAACTTGTTTCCCCAGTAGCTGTAATGTCCCCAGCGAATCATGAAAAGCTCGAAGGAGTGGGTCCTTAGTGAACTTGTCATGAATCGCCAAGAGTGCACTATTTGAATCACTACAGATTACAACATTTCCCTCGAGGTTCATACACTGATTCATAGCCTCCTTTATCGCCATCAGTTCGGCATGGTAGACACTAGTACATGTTGATAATGGAGTCCTTATGCCGGTTCCATCAGGCATGAGGATCCCAAAACCAACACCCCTTTCTGTCTTGGAGCCATCGGTGTATACTTGATGACACCTTCCAAAATCTTGTATTTTTTTCTTGGAAGAGTGCTTTGTAGATTTGTGGCGGCGTATCACTTTTTTTAAGCGCCCCTAATGACAAGTCAATATCTGGGTTTTTTAACGTCCATGGGCTTATTGATGGTTTTGGAGTTTTTAATATTTCTTGAACGCTGCTTTCATATTTTTCATATATTTCCTTATCACGGACTGCTAATGGTCTCGTTCTGGATCTTAATCTTTGAAAATTTTCTATTGTAGTCTGATCAGCAATGCAGGGATTGAGGAAATGGTCTCTCTTCGTCCGAATACTTGTCAAGTAGGTAAGTGTTATTTGCTCCCGTCTTAGGTTAGGAGGTAGATGGCCTGATTCCGCGTAGATAGCTTCAAGTGGGCTAGTCCGGAAAGCCCCAATGGCAATGCGGAGTCCGAGGTTGTAAACTCTATCCAGCTGAAGCAACCAAGATCTTCGCGCCGAACCATATACAGGGCATGCATAGTCAAGTCTTGATCTAATGAGTGCATCAAAAATTCTTAATAGCATTGACTTTTCTGCACCCCATTTAAATTTTGACAAACATTTTATCACATTGATAGCACCACTGCACTTTTTAACCAAATATTGAATGTGAGCTTTCCACCGTAGCTGTGAGTCCAGGATAACACCGAGAAACTTGTGGTTCGCCTTTATGGTAATTGGTGTAATACCAATTTTTAATTCAGGGGCGTCATGTGCTTTCCGCAATCTGCAGAAATGCATTGCAACTGTTTTTGTTGCCGAGAAAGTGTAGCCTATTTCTTCAGCGTTACGAACAATAAGGTCTATTGTGTCCTGCAAACAATTCACATTATTATCCGACGCATCATGGCTCACAAATAAGGATAGATCGTCAGCGAAGAGAGAACACCCCACAGGCCCCCGCACTTCTCTGGTAATACCATTTATTGCAATCAGGAATAACGTTACACTTAGGACAGATCCCTGAGGTATACCATTCTCCTGCTCCCTACGTGAAGACAGTTTGTCTGATACCCTTACTCTAAAGTACCTTTCCTCCAGAAAGCTTTGTAAGAATATTGGTAATCTTCCCCTGAGGCCCCAAGAGTGGAGCTGGCGGAGTATACCATATCTCCAGGTTCTGTCATATGCTTGTAACAGATCAAAGAAAACCGCTGTAACGTGTTTTCGAGAAATGAATGCGCACTGGATAGTGTTTTCAATAGTTGCAAGTTGGTCAGTACAACAGTATCCATTTCTGAAGCCAGCCTGATAAGGAAAGATAAGATCCAGCTTTTCTAAAATATAAGTCAACCTGTAGTTATCATATTCTCCATTATCTTGCCCAAGCAGCATGAGAGAGAAATGGGTCTGTAACTGTTTGGGAGGTGTGGGTCTTTGTTTGGTTTTAATACTGGCACTATAATACATTCCTTCCATTCATTAGGATAGATACCTAAAGACCATAGTTGGTTATATAATTGCAGTAAAAACGTTTTACCTGAGATCGGGAGATTTGTCAGAAGTTCATAAGGTATATTGTCCATGCCAGGAGCTGATGAGCGTTTAATTGTTTTCAGAGCCCTATTCATCTCCTCCATAGTAAATTGTATGTTGTAGTCCATTTTCTCCCCTTCTATGTCAGAAAAGTGCAGAGGTGTAGACTCTTCTAGTCTTTTAATGTTTTTGAAATTTTCTGAATAGGAGACAGAACTGAAAACTGCAGTATAGTAGTCAGCAAATGCCTCTGAAATGTCTTGGGGATCAGTTACATTCCTGTTATCATTTTGTAGTAGTGGAATCTGTGCAAGTTGGTGTCTGCCACAAATCGCTCTAATTTTATCCCAGACTTCCTTGGCTGGTGCATGTCTAGTAATTGTCGAGACATAAGTTGCCCATGAATTCCTTTTAGCTAATAGTTTGACCCTTCTTTCTTCTGCTCTGCATTTTTTGAAATGTATTAAGTTTTCTAGAGTAGGATATCTTTTGAATCTGTTAAATGCTTTCTTTTTTTTCTTATTAGCCGTCCAGCAATCATGTGTCCACCAAGGTACAGGGTTTCTGCGAGAGTTAACCACCGATTGCGGGACAGCAGCGCTTGCAGCTAAGAAGATTGCATTTGTCAATTCTTTTACATTTTGATTTGCATCATCCTTAAATTGTGGGGTTTTGAAACTTTCTTCAAAAAGTAGCCAGTTTGCATCGCTTATCTTCCACCTGGGTGACCTCTTGAATTCATGGAAAATACTATTATGGCTAATTACAATTGGATAATGGTCCGAACCGTGCAAATCAGACAGTACTGACCATTCGAACTGCGGGGCAATAGTTGGTGATGCAATACTCAGGTCAATGGCACTAAAATCGCCAGATTGGACAGTGAAATGTGTAGGCGCTCCATCATTTAATACGATTAGATCCTTTTCCTCAAGTAACTGATAAAGTTCTCGACCCTTGCATGAAGTAGCAGCTGATCCCCATGCTCTATTGTGAGTATTGAAGTCACCCATAAGAAGAAGAGGGCGGGGCAATTGGTCCAGTAGGTTTTTAAGATCATTGATATTGTATCTCTCATAAGGTAAATACAAGCTGCAGACCGTCATGTCTATAGGTATTTTTATTTTTGTGGCTACAGCTTGCAAGTTAGTGTTAAGTTGTATCTCATTAAGGGCTATGTTTCGTCTGATGTAGAGAGCCACACCACCGTGGCTTCTTCCGTTATCATCAATTTGAGGTTCCATGTGTAGACAAGCGTAACCATTTATGTCATGTGCATTGCCTTGCTGAAACTTTGTTTCTTGAACGGCAAATACTAGTGGATTATGTTTATTCACAAGATATCTTACTTCATCGTGGCGCCTGTAGAATCCGCGTAGGTTCCATTGCATAAATATGTTATTATTATTCATTTAAAGACGTATTGGTTTCTCCCATCTGGGAGGTATTAGTATTTGTTTTGTCAGTATCGCGAGTTCTTCCTTTAGGCCAGCCTCTTTTCTTTCTTCTGGTACGCCCAGAGCCGTCTTTATTTTCTTCATTTGACTTTTCCTGGTTTTCCTGCAATTTGCCGAATGGGTCGGAAAGGGGAGAAGTTTCAATTTCAAGTGAACTGAGACTGTTTGTCGCCACTGATTCGGAAGGCGGTGTAGAAGAAAGAGGAGCTGTATGTTTAGGAGGAGGGGATGGAGGAGGTAGAGATGAAAGGGTTGTTTCGGGTGGAGAAGGAGGGGTTGGCGGGAGACGGGAGGGAGAGGTTTCAGAAGCAGCTGAGATCTGCGAATGTGGAATGGTGGGAGTATGGTGGGGATGCAATAGTTCAGTATTGCTACAGATTCCAGCTGATTTAGAGATCTTAGTTTTTAATGCATTGCTGCCTGAAATAAACGTCGTTTCCTCTGTCTGACACCCTACATTTATCATCATTTTATCTTTTACTGCCTCTGAAAATGTTTTATTAAGAAGAATGGGGTGTGATTCCTTATATTGTTTTTTGCGGCATTGTATGGAATTTTTTCTTTAAATTGAATAGTTTTTATTTCCTTCTCCTGCTTATATTTGGGGCAACTTGGGTCTATACTTGAGTGATTTTGTTTACAATTCACACAATAGGGGACAGTTGTTTCACATGCAGTCCCAATGTGTTGTGGCTTTGCACAATATGCACAAAGAGGTTCTTTTGTTTTGCATGTATCAGCAAAATGGCCAATTTTTAAACAGTATTTGCACCTTATTGGGTTTGGTACGTACATTCTGATTTTTAGTTTTTGGTAACCTACATTAATTTGTTCAGGGAGAGTGGGTAATCCAAAGGTTAATATATATAAATGCGTTAACCTTTCGGTTCCATTTTTTTTAGAAATTATTCTTTTGACCCCTTTTACATGGTCCTGTTCTAATTCTTTTAATATTTCTTTCTCTTCTACACCATCTAGATCAGGACAGAATATAATCCCTTTACTAATATTTAGTTTTTCGTGAGGCTTAACGCACACTTTTATTTCAGGTCCGAATTTATTTAGCGTCAGTAGTTTTTCTGATTGTTCCTGATTTTTAGTTTCAACTAATATTGTTCCATTTCTAAGTTTTTTTTATGTTTTGTGGCTCCCCACAGATATTATTAATTGTTTTGGGCATTAAAAATGGTGATAATTTACTAAGGTCACCACCTTCAACTCTTTCAATAATTAAAAATTTATTATTAAATTTGTTTGAACTAATAATATCATATTTTCCTGCGTTCAAGAAATCATTCCAAAATGTTTTGTTTTTTGTCCGTACGGGCGGATAAATGTCCGGTGCCTTATTCATATTAGGATTCAGTTTGAGGATATGATGCTAGTAATCTCTTATTAAGAATAAAATATAATAAAGCAACTATTTAATTATTGATAAAGACAATTAAATTATAAGGTAAAATCGGTGGAAGGTAAAAACTTGAAATTGTTCACGCTCTTGTACTAGCTTGAGTAATAGTAATTGTTCTCTTGTATACTAACAATAATAAAGATTAAGAAAAATACTTATATTAATAATGATTATAATAAAAAACAGCACCGGTAGTAATTTAAATTCTAATTTAACGCTTAATAATAATTGTTTTCTTGTATACTAATAATAATAAAGATTAAGAAAAATACTTATATTAATAATGATTATAGTAAGAAACAGCACCGGTAATAATTTAATTTCAAATTTAACGCTTATCTGGAAGGATCAGTCCGATCCTTGTTTGGAGAATCCCACAGCCTCGGCTGAAGTCGGCAATCTTCGGAGAAACATCCGAATCCACCACGTTGTTGTTCTCCTTTAGGTTAGATACTACTAAATGCCACTAATTAGCATAAAATAAATCACTATCAATGCCGAATAGAATGAACTACTTGAACATACGTAAAACACGATCTTCCCACTTTAATAAAATAATTTTTATAGGAAAAACAAACACTACAATTTGGGGACAACAACAAGCGTCCTTGTTTTCTAAAACACCCAAATATATTCTATTCCTGACCAGGCTGAAGCCTAATAATAGCTCAGAGGATGCTTGATGCTTAAATGCACCTCTTTATACACTACTAATCAAATATATTAGTTACATAACACTTTTAAACCGGTTTATAGTAAGAGCTTCAAAACGCAGTGTTTTCAAGATGGCTACCCCGATCTGACCTACCAATATACATTATGTTATTATTATTATAATTATTATTACTATTAAGTAAGCATTATTATTATTTTAGTAATAACTATAAACTGTTAATACTCTATTTACATTTTTACAAATCATAGAACAACAAGCTCTATTCGCTGGCCGTATCCTTCTCAGGAAGGATTCTTGGCTATTTATAATAATAAGAATAACTAATTTTCCTGGAAAACAATTTGTCTCGCTGCAAGAACCAACTTGAATCGCTAAGAAAATCGCCTTAAAATAGCAATTCTTAATGAAAAACAAGTGTTTTATTGAGCTTCATTAGCTATATGACTCGAGTAGCGTAACGAGTATTATTATTTAAAAAAAAAAAAAACAATTTGTGACAACCTTTGCATTTACTTACTTTTCAGATCTTACTTGGAACTGACATCTATCACATTTACTAATTTAAGTTTAATTTAGAAACACTTCCCACAAAACCGTATCTCTTTTAAAAAAATGGAAAAAATGTATTATTTCTATTCACTATTTTCATAACTTGACCTAGCAGAAATTTACTAATCCATAAACCATTCGATTAGCATCCCGGAAAAAATGAACACATCTATTGTATTTTCTACCGATCTTCTATTTCTAGAGATTCTATAACTGTTATGTGGGGGGGGGGGGTTCTCCTCAGTCTCCTGGGATAAATTCTTTCGGGGGCTATTGCCAACCGAAAGAATTGTTTGTTTTTGTTTTTTACGGGCGTTCATTTAAAAATTTTCTTACCGTTCTGGCGGTATCAAGCAGTACTGCATGTTGGGCATTTTTGATAAGTTCCTCCGACAGTTTCAGGTAGGCATTTGCGGCAATTGTCGTTTTCGGAATGAGCCCATTGGTCGAGATTATGAGGGCTGTTATCCTAGCGGAATCTAATTTATACAGGTCTTTCACTCTATGGCCAAGTCTCGGTACTTTCGCAGTTTCTCGGCATATGATTTCCGGATATTCTCATCATTGGGGATGTCGAAATCAATAATATCGGCTGTATTATTTTCCTTGTCAATGATAAGAATATCCGGTTTATTATGATGGACAGTACGGTCCGTTAACATCGCTTCGTCCCAATACATTATGTTATTATTATTATAATTATTATTACTATTAAGTAAGCATTATTATTATTTTAGTAATAACTATAAACTGTTAATACTCTATTTACATTTTTACAAATCATAGAACAACTATCCGATATTTTTACAAGTGCTGGAAGTTAATCGGAACAATTGTGATACGTATTAATTGTACAAATAGTTTACATTATTATGCTCAAAAAATGGCACTCTTTCCTTTGAGTAAGAACAAGAAGTGAAAGACTCGCTACTGTTGAAGCTAGTTTAAACTACATTCTTATCTCATGTTTGTAACTACATTCTTATCTTATGAATAAGTTCATACTCAGAATAGTTTATAGTTAACATTTCTTTTATTAGTTTCAATTCTTAGAGTAATAACTTAATTTGAAATAAATGAATTCTGCATTCAAATATGACAATTTACAATAACTTTCTGGTTTCTTACATGACTTACCTCGGTGTGCTTATCGTCCACAATACGAAGCAATTATATAAAGTAAAATAAAATGAATAAATAGTTTAAGCTAGAAATATTTAATGAAACGCCAATCATCTATTAAATGATAACATCATAAATTAGAGCGAAGTAATCACTTGAGGTCGATGATGACCTTTGATTGAAGGTAGTAAGGCGTAGGAGAGGAGTATTATCTCCAATCACATGACATAGGAGAAGCAGGAGAGAGGGGAGGCTGATTGACGTCCCGGAACGATAGGAGGAGAGGTTCAAGCAGATAAGAAGTTGGTGAGGGCTCGTATTGTCAGCTAAGTGATAGCAGTCTGCAATTCAAGTCCCTGTTATTACCGTTCTCAACGCACGGAACGTGACTTCAATACATCAAAGCAACCAAAATTAGGACTCTTTGTCATATAAGATTTCTTTAAAGGTATCAAAGATTTCCTCTAAATCGGAAACAAATTCATTCATTCCTCTATTTAGGAACATCAATATTAAAATTTATAATTTTAAATGGTATTGCATAATTTAGTAAAACGCAAGTTAGACCAAGCCTCAGATTCTCTCAGTTATCATTTGAACATCTTCCTTATAGGAAAGGAATCTGAAGCCAATCTTTCACCATCCACAAGTTGCTGGTGTACATAGACAATAGTTTCCATATCATAGTTGATTGTTATTTTTATCAAAATTAATTATTTTGAGGACTAATTATTATTAGAATTAATATTATTTGTGTGAGAGTCATTCAAATATTCTAAATTTTTTTGGTGACACTCATTTACGCGTCGCAGGTATTTTTATCTAGGAACCACCGGTCCTCAAATCTATGAGAGAAGACTTAGGCTGCCATTCCAATGGCCGACTTAAATGAGAAAGGTTCTACCATGCTTACCACCTCGTGTCCATATGCTTAGTGCTCCCGACAGAGTTTTATTCGGTGTTTCTTATGCCAGTAGCTTCTCACAGTCTATGGCAATCCGCTTCCCTTGGTTTTATCAAGTTGCCCTTCATCAGAGCACATTCTATGCCCGGTTCCAGCTTTTATTCTGCTGGCTGCCCTCTTGGTGGATGATTAGATTTTCCCATAATTCCCTCAACTATATATATATATATATATATATATATATATATATATATATATATATAAAAAAAAAAAATCAGTCCCGTAACAGGCCACGAGTGCCCTGAGGGGCAGATACTATAGAGGTATCTGATTCATGACCATACGGCACACTAGGGAGATAGTGTGGTCAGTACTATGCTCCGGCCGCCTGATTTTCCCCTTGGCTGCTTCGACTGCTAGAGTCATTAGCACCAACCAAGGTACCCATTATTAAATTAATTAAAGGCTGGGTTGGCCTAGGGACGGTCAGGGAGGCCGAATTCAACCGGTGAACGAAGACACTAGAAGAAAAAATCTTTAGTGCTTGCTCGGGATTTGAACTCAGGCCTCCAGCTTATTAGTCCAGTGCTCTACCACTGAGCTAACCTCGCCCCCATATATATATATATATATATATATATATATATGATTATTTTATGTTTTCTTCTTTCTGAGCTCAGCAGGGCAAATATTATTATTTTTTGCTATTTCTTTACTATACAAGAGTGGAGTTTACTCCAATTTATATATATATATATATATATATATATATATATATATATATATATATATATAATGACAGGTAATTTTTGGCTTGGCTGAGTGGTGTTGGTTCATCATAATGGAGGATAAATAAATGTACAAAAAAAGTCTCTACAAGAATTTTAGTTCAAATTCAGAAAAGCAGATTTTCGAAGCCTCTAGCTTCCTGTTTAGTGTATTTATTTTATTTATTTGCTATACAGGATTTCCCCTTAGCAAAGGAGTTTGGCTTATATATTTATTTAGTTAGTCCTATAGTTAGTAATTTTAAATTTTAACTGTTTAACTGTTATAGCATATATTTCACTAACATTAACGCACTATATTTTCAATAGTGCTAATGACCCTAGCAGTTGAAGTACAATAAGAAAAAAAAAACTTAACACAATATAATGAGTAAATGACTTGCAAAATAACAATATATCTATATGACAAGCAAATAATATAACTAATAATATATAATTAAATATCCTCCGTTAGAAATATAATCATATAATTAAAACATAAATCAAATTAAATGAACTAAAAAGTTAATTATTAAAAAAAACAAAAAAAAAACAAAAAAAAAAACAAAGAATAAATATAATAATAAACTTCTATTCATTTAAAATAAATGACCGACTTTAGCATTTCCTTAATATAGATCTATATTCCTATTAGTTTATATTTATTATTGCTATTGAGCGCATTGAGAAAATCAATTTCTTGATCATCATCAGTAAGGAAGATCTCTTATCGGATCATAAGCAAGGCAATAAATATTTAAATGACTAATGTTCTCTAGAACATGTTTAGATGTTTAGTGTATTTTGCAAAAGGGCCAAAACCAGACTTGCATTCATAAATCAACATTGCTACATAGCATTCGATATCAACATGTAATAGTGTCCTGACATTTTCGGAAAGAACGATTCGTTTTTATTTCTGTCATCCCTTAACATTTTAAAACCTTATTAAACTGCACTGCTGAGAGCAAGTTCAAAATATTTTCCGGATTTATTTTTTCGAAAATAATTTTGTACTTGAAAAACAAAGTACAAAAAGAAGAAATTAAACGTGCAGAGGAAAAGGTTTCATATGGAAGAAGTGTGCACAAGACAGTAATTGCTATTTTAAATTTGCCCCTGAAGTTAAATATTTGGATGAACTCTTTAGGGAGAATAGAAAAAATATTGTAGAAATGTATACACTTATATGAAACACCTACTACGTAAATGCCTAGAATTAAATTGTAGTAACAGATTAAAACGGAAAACAAAAGCAACTGATGAATCTGACGAAAACAATAGCAACATCTTTAGTGCTGAAATAAAACAAGCAAAAATTTGTGATAATTTCAGCAGGGCGTTCAAACAATTGTAGACAAGGATAGCTGTTACGTCATATAACAATCACAATAATGATTTTGTATAAGAAAAGGAATAGTGTTTTTACGGATCAGAATCCAAAACCATTACTTTATTTTTAGCACTTTCCTCCGAAGGAAAGTAGCTATTGAGGTTGCACTCAAGACGGAATTTTTGAAAAATCTCTTGAAATCTTTATCGATCCTACCTAGTAGACACCGAAAATGACCCCCGTTAAAATTTATATATATATATATATATATATATATATGTGTGTGTGTCTGTTAACACGATAGCGGCCAGAGTTTTTGTTTTTTCTTCACGAAAATTGGTATGTAGCATTCAAATAGCAAATGATTGAACGAGTTCGTTAACCACCAAAATCGGCCCACCGGAAGGGGGGGGGGTTTACCCCGAACCCAAAACACTAATTTGAACATGCCAGCTGTAATATTTGTTCTATTTCAACGAAAATTGGCAATCATACTGGTAATATAGAGAAAAAAGTAAGATGTGAAAATAAACTGAATCGGTTCATGAACTAAATCGGTTCATTAGGAGGGGGGGGGTTACTCCGGACCGAAATTACTAATATACTCATACAGGTCGTAATTTCTGCTGTATTGTAACGAAACGCGGTATACGTTGTGGGTAATTCACGAGAAAGGCGTTTTGTAAAAATGAGCTAAATCGGTCTATCGGAAAGGGGGGTTTACTTTGTAATATATTACAATAGAATAGCCCGCCAGGCGTAGGTTCGCAAGGCCGCCGCAAGGAGCGCTTTCTACCACTGAAGAGACTGTATCCTGTTCCTGCGTCAGATCAAAAGGCGAAAATATGAAGTTTTTTGTATTTATTAACTAGTATAGTAGGTACCATGTGTAAAAATAACAATGGAAGCAAATTAATAATAATTGAACAGTTAATCATTACAAAATTAAAAGAGAACTATTCATGTTTTTATTTTATTTTTCTGAAAACTTGTAATACCTACATTAACGCTACTACATCATATTACCTCAAGAAAAGTGTGGATTCTTTATTATTATTCTCAAACTGTTTGTTGCCAAAGTTGCCTAAACATTAATAAATAAATAAATAAATAAAAATTATTTTATTTTTATAGTATATTTTAAGCAAAGTTTTCTGGAAAGCGGTCTACACTACCCAAATTCTGAGGAAAGTGCTTAGTTATGCAGCTCCTGCGTGACGGACTTTTTAATATATAATCCACTATAAAATACAGAATATTGTCCATGTGCACCGAACATAATTTAATTACTCTAATGTTCTCACAAATATCCCATTACTGAAATGGTGCTTTTAAAGATAATTGACTTTTCCAAAGTTACATGTACGATGTTCAATTTTGCAATGCAATATCTACTATCATTATATTGAAATCTATAAATAAATATATACTCACATTATTATATATATAAATTATATATGTATATATATATATATATATATATATATATATATATATATATATATATATATAAAAAAATCAAGTGTTTTTTATGTATAAAAATAAATATAATTTCCAGTTAAATATGTTTTATTTTGATTTTTTTGACTTTTTGATTTTATTTTTAAAGAATATCAAGTCCCCTAAAGCAGTTTTATCGTAATGATTGCCCTAAGTTTCAGTATGTCCGCTGTTTACCGCGCCATTGGGTTTGTTATAACGTGTTAATTGAGTGAATTAAAGGGCTTAATTATTTATTGTGTGTGTCTGTTTAGAGAAAGCAAATATTTAATGAATATATTTGGACCCAATAGTTATTTATTTTACGACTGTATTTAATTAGTGCAATTATTTGCACAATGTGTTTAGGGAGACCAAGAATATACTGAGTGTGTGTTTTTAGAAATCGCAAGTATTTATTGAGTGAGTGTATTTAGATAATGCAAATATTTATTGTGATTGTTGAATGCTAGTTGAAATAATCTTTGTTAGAATATTTATAGATTGGTTTAGTTGTATGAATAAGCATTTCAAAAATAAGTGTCCATGCATCGGTTATTGTTAACTCTTTCCTTATTAAATATTGATATTATTTCCTTGTCTTACTCGCATTTGGCATAATCTGCTTTAGGCAGCAATACTTCTTGATGTGCTCAAAAAAAAAAAGCAATTCATGTTTTGTAAAAATATGCAAAATTGGTCTGGAGTAAGGGTTTTCTGAGAAATAATAGTTGTTTTATTTATTTATTTTTTAGTTTCTTTTTTATATAATTAAGTCAGCTCCCAAAAAAATATTTATTGGAGGTCTTGTTAAACAAAACTAGCTGTATATTATTGCAGCCATAATATGAGTATTATAATATATTATTGTGTAGTATAAGTAGTTCAATTATTTATTTTTATAAAAAACAAAAAAAAAACTTATTTTTTGTAAGCTCAGTCAGTTGGTCAACAAACCATTTAATCTTTTATATTTCTGTAGCACATTCCACAGCAATAAGGTATGAACTGACCTAATTTCGAAGGGCTTAGCTTCGTTAAATAACTCGTGCAAGACGTAATTTCGATTTACTGCAAACAATAATATGCAACGGTGATGCACGTTCTTCAATTTTCATTGCACTCGCTTCTTTTGCACGAATGATCCCTACACTAAAAACCGGTGCTTTACATGAATACATTTTTGATTGTTCAATTATGCTACAGATTACAGACTTTTCTTCCTTGCAATTGCATTCTTGACTTTAGTTCTGTGCAAAGGAAATGGCATAATGAGCGAACTTAATTCATGCCGAGAAGGAATTATAAGTTGCACGAGCTTCTCCGAACTTATTTCTTAACACGTGATAGTAATGCAATTAGACAATGAATATATTAACCTGTTTGCCAGGGACGAGAATTTACGAATATGTGACATTATCTAAATTCGTCAAAGGTATTTTCAAACGAGATTTTTTTTTTTTATATTCAGGTTAGATAAGAAAATGGTTATTCCATAAAATAAAATAAGTTTTATTTATTATGTCAAAACTACCCTATAGGTTGATGCTCCTTTAGGAGCACTAAAAATGGTTAAAACTCAATGATATAGCCTAACGACAGGAAGATAGCTACAAACAAATTTTGAACAACAAGATGGTTCAATTTTTAAGGCTGTTTATTTAGATTTAAACTGGTCATAGTGCCCCTGAAGAGAAATTGGGGGAAATGAATCCGATGGGACAGTTTTTATGAAATGGCTAATAAGTAAAATATTTTTGTTTAAATTTTATTACTTTTTCACCTGCCTATATAAAACAATAATTCCTTCAAATCGTTCAATCCGCCGGCATGATTTACCTCGACTAAATTGGCTTTACTAGTTAATCACCGAAGTAATGAATTTTAGTGAACTGTTAATTTGAACATAAACATTAAAGTAATTATCCCATAGTCACTGGAATGTCAACGCTGATACAAAAATAAAACAAATATATATAGCTACCGAGATATATATAGCTACCGGACATGAAGAGGTAGAACTAAGTACTAAAATGTAAAAAAATGTTGGAGGATAAGTTTAAATGATTATTGATATTGGATCAGGTTAATTAGGATACGCAGTACGAGCAAACATATGATAAGATTGGTTAAACCAAATTAAAAGCTCAATCGAAGGCAGGTTTAATAAACACTTACTTGTAGGATGCCAATTTGTCTTTTTTTTTTCGTTTTTTATGATTTATCAAAATATCGGCCATTAGCGTCTGGTTATCTACAACTTGACACCCTTCCTAAACATCCATGATAGAGCTGGGGAATTGTTAGTGATCCATACAAGAAAACTCAACTTCCTGCAGGTGGGGTTCTAACCCGTATCCTCTTAGGTAAAAATCCGGTAAGCTATCCACCCTATTGCAGAAAGACCCCTACCAAGTTGTCTAATCCAAACTTCGAATTGGACATTCAATATTAATGCGCCCTATTTAATGCAAACGAAGGATCTTTATGATTATTATATACAGCTGGTAAAAGTATAAAACATGTACCTACATTACTCAGAGAACGACAAAAAACAACAAACATCATTTTTATTTTGGACCAAAACAATTAGTTTTTTTGCAAAATAGAAAATAAATAAGCAGATATTTACAAAAACTCAGAGAACGTAAATATCACATTTGCGTTATTTTTACTGTATTTTAAGAACAAATAAACTATGTTTTAACTTATACAATTAAATATAACCTATCCGTAAATTGTGATATTTCTACTTTTTTTGATCGCTTATCATAAATATACATATTTCTCCTCACGAATGTCAATGAACAAAATATGTATATCTTATGAAAGTTACTTAAATAAAATTTTCATTATATAATTGCTTATCGTCTTAGACGCGAATAAGGAAAATAAAATAATTATGAAATAATAATAATAATAATAATAATGAAAATTAGAAATAGTAAATGTAAAAGGATGGATCTAATAATTAAATTGAAAGGAAAAAAGAGAATGTTGTACAATTTTCCCGTTTTAGCTTTCTAACAGTGAAATTAATTATGACAATGTCCGCCCCACAAGTGCTGGGTAAATTGAGCTCAGCAATAAAACCAGACCTATTAACTTAAAACATTTTGCTCTTCTGCATTTATTACAATTAGTTCACTATCATTTAGAAAAAATAAAACGTTTTGAACGTAACAGTTTTTCGTGAATTGGTAAAAATGACTTATCATCTCTGATGATTTGTACATCAAGAACTTTGGCCTTAGCACAAAAAAGGCCGATGAGATTTCACTTTTGCATACAATTTGCTGGCAATATTTTTGGTAAGTTCTGATAAATTGTGCTTATTAAGCATTGAGCTAGACAGTAATATTCTGCGTTTGTTGGCTTCTAATGTCTTCTCTTATTTTTCTCTTGGTCGATATTCCCCACCCCTCGCTGTCATTCATCGTTAGCTTCTCCTTTCTTAACTTTTGTAACGGGGTCACCATGACCTAACTCGCTTTCAGTTTAGCTTCCAAGTACATATAGCAATACTTATTTATGTTTAAGATTAGCGACTACGTCCTTTTTTTTTTCTTTTTTTTTTTTTTTTTTTTTTTTTTTTCTTTTTATGGCGTTTCAACATTTCGGTGAGAAGCGAGTAATCCGTGATGGTTGTAATCATCAAAGATTATTCGCGAACATATATTTTTAAATGAATCTTGTCGGGAGCCTGTCTCTTTAATGAGCAGCATATCATCTAACTTCGGTGGTGAGATTGATTTTAGTTATCTCCGGACTGATTAAATTTTGCTGATTAATTCTGCTTCTTCCAAAAAGTCAAAAAGTCTTGCTACCTCCTCTTGTCAATGAAAATAAAAAAAATAACATCAAGCAATACCTTATAGAATGCAATTTAAAGAAAAAATACTAATTTTAATCTTAATTAAATTCCTGAAATGTGACGTAGTAATATTTCTGATAAGGGAAAACAATAACAAAGGAGTAGACTGATATTTTGAGTGTAAAATGTTAATAAAAATCACTATTAATACCATCTATTTATTTAAAATGTCAAAGGTGTAAATGTTATAGGTTTGATTGGGGTTAATGTAGTTTTTGTTTCGAAAGAAAATCTATCGCACCTAGTAGAAACCAAACTCACACGCAGGGGCCTCGAACATTTACACATTTTAGACCGTGCGCATAGGTTATAAACTCTTCCACAATCAATAGGTAGGGATTATTTACACACTTTATCTCTATTTTTTAATTTTTTTTTGTTAAGGAACATTTTTTTACTCATCGTGTTTCATGACGAATCAAAACTTTTGAACACATTCGTGTATAAATTTTATATATACTGTATCTTTTCCTTCTATATATCGCAAGCTAATGACAATCCTTCAGGTGGTGATACTAGGCAGAAAATGTAGTTCAACGCCACCAACCAAACATTTCTATCTCTCTCCGTTCTGGATATATGCCGTTCTAAAGGTAATTTAGAGAAAACCGAGTTTTTTGTAGTATAACTCCCAATTTCTTTGCTTGTGCACATTTCTTTTCAACAATTCATTACATTTTTGAAATCATCATTAAATTGTCGTTAAGAGTAGTGCACATTTACTGTTCACAATTATCTCATTCAGACCTTAATATCAACCCCAAAAGTAGAAATTAATAAAAGGTTCTGATTAGCGAACACTTTTCGAAAATCATTACTCTTCTAAAATTTATTACAAATAATCAAACTTAATGACTGGAGTAATTGTGTTTTGTCATACTATTAATTAGATGTTGACTGTTTATATGTATGCGATTAGCTTTTAAGAACTATATCCAACAAAAAGTGTTCGCTTCATAAAGGAAAGGCATTCAAATATAATAATAATCACCACCTCTTGTGGACATGCTCTGTTTACCCTCAATTACGTACAATTAGGGATGCTTACGTACTGTTACTAATGTTACATTCTGCATATATATATATATATATATATATATATATATATATATGTATATATATATATATATATATATATATATATATATATATATATTACTCTTATTTATGTCAGTCTAAGAAAATGCGTCTTGTGCCCTATGTGGCATATTTAAAATGGAAATACGATAAAACCTTATTCAACAACCTGACGAAACGGCTAAAAGACGAACTTAAAAAATTTCGAACTGACAATTACGATACTTACCTTTCCTCCCTCTCCAACAGTGACAACTCCCTATGGCAAGCAACAAAGCACATCTTAAAATTCCAACCGACCTCATCTCCTTTACGCCAAGAGAATGGTTCCTGGGCACGAAGTGACGAAGAAAAAGCAACATTATTTGCTGACCATCTCCAATCCGTATTCACTCCAAATCCTGAAACTAATCCCACATTCACTACTGAAATCCTGAACTCTCTTGATGAACCCCTTCCTCTTTCGGAACCAACTAAATCCATCAGTCCTACAGATGTCAAGTATACAATTCACCATCGCCCTCTTAAGAAATCTCCTGGTCCTGATCTAATAACTGCTAATATCCTTCGACACCTGCCACACAAAACCCTGATGTTCCTTACCCTAATATTTAATAACATCCTTCGTACTACTCGATTTCCCTCATCCTGGAAACATTCCGAAGTAATCCTTATTCCAAAACCCCTTAAATCTCCAATACTTGCCAGCTCCTATCGCCCTATTAGCCTACTCCCAATAATTTCAAATGCATTTGAAAAACTCCTGTACAGAAGACTCCTACCCATAGTAAACTCAAACGACGATAAATGGACCTTAAAATTTAAATAAATAAATAACGTGTATCCAAAAACTTTGATGACTTTGTGTGTGTGAAATGTTCTATTGGGGAGTTCCAGATTTCGTCGTGAGATCGGCGTTATAAGCGGGTTTACTCACTATGGAGGGAGGAGAAAGCGTGCCGAAATGAATAAGTCATTATTTATCGAGTATGTTTTGTCAATTCGATGTAGTATTTTTTCTACGTTCAAAAATCCCACTCAGCATTAATACAAATATAAATATATTACTGATTTTTTACATTTTGTTTTAATGTAAAAAAGTATAGATAGGTTTACTTTAGTAAATTTTGGTTTTCCGATTTGAAAATAAATTCCTTTTGAGAACTTACAAACGACTCCAGTAAAAATTTTATTTCCATTAATATTATTGTTATGGAATGACTTTAATGCTTGAATATTTCGCTTTTACAAATACGAAAAGAAAACAAGTGTGGTGTTGTAATAATATAAACATACTAAGGGCAAGTATGATAACAAACAGGTGTTTAAACATTTAGTCAATGAGTATTTTAGAAGCGCATGGACCTCGAAATGGAAGTATTTTAGCCCGCTGAATGGAGTCCCAAGGTAAGCGGCTTTACTGGCAATTGGGAGAAGGGACAGGCAAATTTCATTATAATTATACCTTGCTGGGATTATTCCTAAGCCCTTTTAATAAACAATAATATATATACATTAGGGGCAAGTGAGCCCCAAGTGGTTTGTTCTAAAAGAGATGGCTTCGAAACAAAAGAGTTTACCTTTAAGTTTCGTCGTTGGAGAACGTATTTTGGGTCCCGGGAGGTCCACTTAGTCTTTTAAGGATTCGTGCAAAACAATTAGACGGCTGGAACATACAATACAAGATGGAAAAATCTACTCCGCTTGCGCAAATTGCTAAAGGAAATCTTCTCGACGGTTCCGCCATTTGCAAATTTATATTTCAATGAACAAGATACTACGGCTAAAGCTTCGAAAGGACACGCCATGGTTATAGTTTTTACTGTTTATCAATACTTAGCCAAAGGTACAGATGATAACAATATAAGCTATAACGTTTTCTAATAAACTCTATCTCCCTTGCCTGATATCTTAAAGCCTTCCCAAGTCTTACTAGATACATAATCAATTTTTACAGAGTTTCACGTATCGGGTTGTTCATTGAAAGGAGAATTGGCAAAAGGCGGAATCGTAGGGAATATTTACTTAAGAATATCGCGCATGTGTTCTTGCCGAACGTTCAGGCTGTTTGAACAGGCTTTACTAACTTCATTATATCCTGGTACATCGTAAGGTCAGAGATCAAATAACTGTTAAGAGAGTTTTATTATGGGAATGATAATAATGTATTGTATTTTATTTATTTTGAGAGAAGATTTTCGAATCGATGGCGATTCATCAGCGCGGGTTTTGATGTTACTGTTTATAGCATATGTCCGTGAATCGCAGTAATGATTAATATATTTCGTTCCTCAAAATTATTTATATTCTGAGTGTTTAATTTGCGCGGCTAAAAGTTTGAACAGTCACGCATGTTTGTTTATTATTATTATTACTATTTAGATTTTAACGACCAATATTATTAACTAAGAATTTTAGGACGGGTTATCTATAGGTTACCACCCTTTTGTAGCCAGGATAGGGCTGATGCCTTTTCTTCTTTTCTAAAGAAAAGCTACCACGTGTTAAGTGCTCACACCTCAACTCTCACGGCCACCTCTTGTTTGTTTAATGTTGAGGCATCAGTTCGTCTAAAAAAAGTGTGTTGGTACTTATTGAGTTGTATTTTAATGTGCACTTGAGCACAATCATAAATAATGTATCCAAAAAAAACGTCCAAAAATATTCAATTATTTAAAATATGCTCTATAAAAAACATAAATTTCACGATTCCCATTCTTAATTCCTTCAAAAGAGTAGCGTACGAATGGCTAAACAATACAAATATACATTTTGTTCGTGTTGTTTTTATTTACATATTTATATTCAAGAATTCAACTCTGTTTAAGTGTTTGGAATATTACACACTTGGATTAGTTATCGTTATATTTTTATTGTTTATGTTTTTGTATTTGATTATTTTTACGTTTCTTATTTTTAAGCAATCCTATTCGTTTTATTGTTTTTTTTCTTTAATGTAATTTTGGGTGTTTAGTTAGTTTTTTCTGTGAGTATAGTTTTTCGTTTGAGTGATTTGCATTGGTTCGATTTCTTGTCTTTAACATTATTCGGTTTGAAGATTTCTTTGGAGGTCTTGAAGCACTGAAAAAAATTTAACATTCCTTCACCCCGCCTGATATCCGACGCACTTTTAACTATGAAGATACTTGCTGCATTTAGGGGATAGCATCAAGTTTTAATAGCTACTTTCGTATGTACTTTTTGTCATGTGGAGAAAATGGGATTAAATTTAAAACTCCGGGAATCAACAACTTCCTGGTGTTAAAATCGGATGCTTTTGTTGGTTACTAAATGACAAAGCCAGCCTGTATCTGAATACACAGACACTTTGAAACCACCTCAAAACCTAAAACAAAGCTGACTTATTGATTAATTCTGTCTTATGTTTATTAATGGCACAACTTAATCATATGGATGATAATTCATACATTTTTCTTTATGTGGTCACGCATAGCCGCGTGTGTTTCAAGGTATTTTCACGTGAGCAGTGAACTAAAGCCATGTGTATAGGTCGAAGTTGGTATCCGCTAAAATTGCCGGTTCGCGTGCGACACCGAACCAAGTATTAACAGAGATGTGTTTGAACGTGTGTTGGCTCTTTTAGCCTAAAAGAGTTGTCCAATTATTGTTCGAAGGAAACATGCTCATTAAAAAAATCGGCTATACCCATGGTATACCTATTGTATACCCATGGTATACAATGGGACGTTTAAAATGGATGAGTAATAAATTATTTTGTAAGAATTTGATGAAAGCACAAAAGACACAGAAAATCAACTAAAAATAATTATATGCCATCACTGTTCAGCCTAGGTATGCATTAAAAACTTTTTCCGCATTTTATAAATAGGTGACTAACGTAATTTACAATCCTGAAGGTACATATTGTCGTAAAATAATTTACAATATATCGCATCGTTGTAAATTTAAAGCTTCAACAATGCTCTGAGTTAAAGGCAATGATAACAATGCAGTGTTTTGCCTTTAATCCCACAAAACAAACTTGCGAGTAGTATTAGCAAGACAATTTTGGCGATGATTTTCAATTGCTTTAATGTTAGACAGTTAGTTGTACCAATTTAGAATGTAGCAGGAATGCTAACTGCGATCCCCATTCTGTGCATCGCCTTAGCATATTTATTGTGCAAATTCTCCAAATCTAAATTGAAGAATACCAGTAGAAACGTTTCAATTTTATTGTTGTAGCCTTAGATTAGATAAGCCACAATTCATTATTGAGATCGGTTTCACGGGGACCCTTTGTGAAAAAAAGCTATTTTAATCATGAGGAGTATTTCAGGTTAACTCCATCCTTTGCAAAGTGGATTCCTCTCTTTCGCCTGTTCAAGTTATATAGCTAATTACAATTTAAAAAAAATACATTGAATTATGAATTTATCATTTTCTTTTTTTTTTCATGGAAATATTGTATCAGACGTTTAATGAAAAAAAAACAAAAGAAGAATTTTGACTACTTTTCTCAAAACAAACACAGGCAAAAACACGTAAATGAGTGTTATTTTTTTAGCCAAGTGGTTATGAAAATTTATTTTTCTAGAATTTTTTAATACGTATTTATTTATTAATCATTAACTCTAAATAATAGTTACAATCATTATAGCAAACATTTATATATCTACTTACTCATACTGAAGACTTCCTAGCTACTTTTGCATGGATCTTCACCTAAAAATGTAACAAAAGTTAATATAGAAATTGAATAGTATACGTATTTCTTAGTAATATTGTTGTACAGAGACCGGTTATAAAATAGCTAGAAATAAGAATAAATAGGTACTTCTATTTTACTTCATAATACATTTTATTTGACACATGGCGCTCAAAGAATACTATTTAATTAGTTATGATCAAATTAAATATTAAAAGAATGTGCCTTAGATGATTCATAAATAATCCTATTAAAAAGGAAAACTTATTATGATCATTTTCGAAACGTTTTATCTTGTTATACAGATATAGTCCGATGGGGGTGGGTGGGGGGGGCTACAGTGGCTCACAGTCAAAATGATGCAAAATGATATTTACTTTTATAAAAATATATTTAACACTAACTCACAACTTATTTCTGAAAAATCTCAAAAATTTTGAATGGTCACATAACTCCTATTGATAATAAAGGCGATTTCTTGTTGTTTTGAACATTTTAAATTTGTTAATCACAATTTCTAATTCAGGAATAGTTGTATGCATAACAAATTTAATCAAATGCTCAAACAAGACTGATTACTTGTATTCATATTTTTTTTTTTTTTTTTTTTTTTTTTTTTTTTTTTTTTTTTTTTTAATGAAAAGGAATTAAAATATTAGCAAACTCATGTCCCCAAAAATTGAAGAATAATTGTTTTCTAAACGGAACTAAACATTGCATATTTTTCACTGCGACCTTCAATTCCTATGAGTTTTAATGAAGATTTTTTTTTGCTATTTGTATAAATGTTGCAGAGTTGATTTAATTATATTAACTGAATGTATGACAATTAATCATTATGCCCTCATGTGTATTGGCATTTAAATTGTAACAAATTGAGAGCAATTGGCAATAGAAATAGAAATCTTGGTTTGTATCATTTTGACTGTGAACCACTGTATATAAGGTGGTAACAATGGTTTTATTTTAATAAGATGGTATATGTTTTCGCTCTCCCCTTGGCTATTCTAAATGATTTGCAGAACTGTTTCCTAACTTCTAGCCTGGAACCTTGAACCCTGGCTCGGGTGAGGAAGGACCTGTGGCATGACCATAGAAAAATGAGTCAACTCCACGAAAACATTATGCATAAGATGTCGCACGACATGTGCCGGGGATTTGTCAGAATGGAAACGTAACTTTTGTTATTTTCCAGAATGAATTCTCTAAGAATCCATATCCTAGAATGCAACTCCACGGTTATGTTTTCATGTATACGCTATAATAAACTGATTTGATAAGAATGGCGAGTAGTATTTGCTATTGTGACCTACGAATCTTTGCCTTTGGCAATAAATCGCTGAAGCACCCAACCAGTGTGGGACGAGGCCTAAGGATTGACTAATATACGATCACTTCATGACAAACTATAACCTTAGTTATACCGAAAGAGTCCCAAATAAGAAACAATGTTAATCTCTTGAACAATATGCAAGAACATTTAGAGAACGATAGAGTTAATCAAGTAAAATATACAATGAAAAGTTGGATTTTTTATTTATTAGTGTTTTGGAGTTGAGTTGTCCAATGCCAAATAAAATTTATTGTGGCCTCGCCAAGAAATCTAGGTACCCGATTTAACCTAGTTAAAGACTGGCAACGAGCCAACATATCGTTTAAGGGGAGGAATCCTGGCCACAGTCGGTGGACCGAGTAGTCCCTGACCAAGGGACAATAATCATAAAGCTTATTTTATTCTCTTAATGTAGTTTTATTTTCAATCAAAATTAATGTTACACTCATATCATATTTGTGTAATTAATTGCTACCTGTATTTTAATATTTACTTCCATTAGATCCGTACCATAATTAATATATTGGACGTTTTTCCGCAGTATATTACATATTTCTTCTTTGTCGTGGTCACGAGGCAACATTAAAGTAATCGTGGATTTTACCATCCATTAAGAACGAAGCAAAATTAATTTTATTGGTAGATTGACCGAAAAAAGACAAGGATGTTCTTTGCACCAAGAACTCTATTCCATTGACTGTACCCTTTTTGAAGGCGAAGAGTTAACAATAGACACCGATATACGATGGGGCTTTTTCTTCTTCTTCTAAGGGGTGAAATGTTACCTTATATTATTATAAATTATTAAAAAAAATAGTATTAAAATCATGAATTTAACTTGAAGAAGCCAATTCCCCAGAGAAATTCTAAATAATAACAAAACACGTCCTAGCAAAGAAAAGAAGAAAAACGATATAAATATATAATAAGAATGGAACAGAATATTCACCTCCGCTGCATTTAAGTGGTTTGACTTATTTTTATTTTCTTAAAACCTGAATAATGTTCATTGTGTATACCTTCACCTATGTAAATATTTTATTGAATAGCCTAAAAATGAGACTACGTTTTCCTACATAACTGGTTCGCTGAGCATTTTAAGGATAATCCACTTTTTCGCATCAAGCAAGACTTGGGGTCAGAAGTAATCTCCAGATATTCTTATGCATATTGATCAACTCCTCTCTTGTATGAAACTTTTAACGAAGTTATCCAACTTTGTAGGCTCAAGGGAAGTTCTAAGCCAGGCACTTAACGTGATGCACAGTGTCTTGAAAGGTAAAATTAAAAATATTTTTCATCAAGCCTGTTCACTTTTGATTCTTCGCGTGCACGAACTACATCCTGTCGTGAGGCTTATGATATCAGTTCTTCGAAAAAAAACAAAAACAAAAACCATACTAAGTAGCCGTCATTTACCGCTTTTTTTTTTTTAACCCTCCTCTATAAACGTTTAAGGTTGACACTCACACATAAACGTTAGGTCGTATCCGTCCCAGAGCCATTTTTGGGCCTGAAATGCAATAAGTTATTGGGATTTACGCATTTATTTTTAAATATTAGGTGAATAAAATAAACTTTTAAAACGTAAAAGACAATTCATAAAGGAAAAGAAGCATATGAGTTCAGGAAAGAGAAATTAATTCTAAAATAAAATAAGAAAACATTTTAAATTGTTTAGGAGACGTTAAAAAATTATTAATAACAACTATATATATATAGGTGTGTGTGTACACGTAATAACTAATTTAATATCACAATAAAACTTGAGGAACACATTATATCACATTTCTGTTTTGGTGTAATAATCACAGGCATTATGGCACACAGGAACAGATAAGCGTCGAATTGAAAAAAATAAACTTCTAATTCTTCATATTCTTGATCATTGTTGGGGCGCGGGCTTTAACACTTAGGTACAAAGTACGTCGTACCCCCACCTCCCTAATCAAAGGGCAGTGCAGTTTGTTTCCAGATCTCGAGGAAATCATACCTCATTCTTTTAGCTCGGGACTGCCCCCTCAAGTCCCATTAAGTTCCGGCCTTTCTTCTCTTCTACATTCCAGGAGCTGCGAACAGGGCAGTTTCCTCAGCAGCTGGCAACGTAATGGTAAGTTTACATGTTTTTTCTCATACTCTGAACCCATCCCTCAAACCACGTGCCGAGGATTAGTTCTTCAATCCCCAGCGCGTACATTTTTGGTCCTCCGGGCCGCGGATTTCATAAGTAATCTGTGGAGATTTAACCACGACTAAACCGAATCGCGGAGTACATATTAGTTCCCCAGTTTATAGAATTAAAGTTTTTATTCGTCCAACATCAAGATGTCGAAGCGAGACCCCATTAAACAACTGGCTATTTTAAGGGGAAAGCGCGAGGAAATGTTCGCAATGGCATCCAATTACTTAAAAAGGGCTACAAATTTAGAAAAGGAAAATTTTCGCGATTTCGCCCCTACGTACATCAAATTGGATCAAATGGAAAATAATTTCTCTAGAATACAGTATACGATTATGGAAATTAACGTGGAAGTTTCTACGGATACTAAGAAATTGGAAGTTCAAAATGTTCGCGTAGCCTTCGATGACGTCATACATTCATACGCTCTTCTATTTTCCAGGAGCTGCGAACAGGACCCTGTTTCTTCGGCAGCTGGCAACGTAATGGTAAGTTTAAATCTTTTTTCTCATACTCTGAACCCATCCCTCAAACCACGTGCCGAGGATTAATTCTTCAATCCCCAGCGCGTACATTTTTGATTTGAGAGTTCCTCGACTCCTTCGTCATTATTTTAGAGAATACCATCGTGAGACTCTGAATCATTTCATCAATTTGGTCATCTAATTCCTTAGATTGCTTCTCTTGTCACCTGAATTCGGCTATAACTTCTTCCATGGTTTGAGTAATTTGTTTTCTCCAGAAACCATGATTTTTCAATGAAAACCTGGAAAAATAGCATCTATCCTAAACGTTGGATCGTATCCGACCCGGGTTCGGAAAAAAATTATATCGAGAGATGTTAAAAACGTAAACGTGGTACGTGGCTTTCGTGGGATTGACTAAGAGGCTACCTGAAGCCCTTTGACGTTCCAGTGCGGGTATGAGGAGATATGCACAGTTTTCCGCGTTGTGGGTCGGATACGAACCGTACGTTTATAGATGAGGGTTAACATTTTGGCTCGTTATTTTTTAATTAAAGACTTTCCTAAGTCTTCACATTAATTTAGTGACCTACAATTAAATTTTACTACAATTGTTTCCTTTTCACAATTATGGTCACCAATTATCGTGGACTATTAACAAGGATAGTAGAATTCAGCCATGATTTCACCTCGCTTATAACATAGCTACGACATAGTATTGCTTTTGATCGGTATTTATCAATTATCCATAGGCATTTAAAATTATCTTTATTGTAAGCAAAAATTGAGCATGCGTGATAAAGGTTCCTTAAAATAAAATCAGTTCTTTTAAAGACCAGGGTCGGACTAAATCCTGGGCGAGGCAACAATGACACGACATATATTTTATTTTATTTTAGTTTTACGCCATTTTGATGATTCAACTGTTTCAATATTATTATATCATATTATTAGATTAGTTGCCAGTAAATAATGTCATGTAGTCATGCTTCCCTTGATATAGTTATTTTTGATATTTGTTCTTTGTTAAGTGTTAGATCAATGATGCCGACTCTACTTCACAAGGTGGCTTTGATTATCTTTTCGCTTTTTTAAAATAAAATAAATAAAATGGCTGCCATCAGAAAGTAATTCTGTCACATTGTACGGTAATTTAAGATTTATCCTGAGTGTACAGTCTGTTAGAATATGTTTTGTCGATCATTCTGAATTGCAGTAGGTACAAGTCCTGTCTTGACATAATGTTCGAGTGTGGCCTATCCTGAGACGGCATAATAAAACTTCTTCCTGCCTATTTGGTCTGTTAAAGGATGTCTATTCGTGTACAGTGTACTTGATTTCTAGAAGCTTGTTGGCAGTCGTGTTATATCAGGATTCTTGCCATTTAGCTGTGTGAACACTTCTCCTTTCCGACAGCTTCTGTAGCTGGAGTTTCATTATTTTATAAATGCGAAGATAGGTATAGTTGGGATTCGGCTAGGAGAAAAACGTCAGACTTTCAAAAAGAAATCTGTATTTGGACGTTTCGACTGCACAATGGCAGCCTTCTTCAGCTAAAAAATATATACAACTATAAGTTAAAAAATATATATATGTTCAACTAGTAAGTAAAAGACAGGCAGAAATGAGCGGAGTATATATATCAATACAATAAATTTTAGCCAATCTTATTTTTAAAACAATGAAAATACGGTAGTTGGAAAGTAAACAGCATGTAGAAAGTGTTAGTAAAACAGTACAAAAAAATTAAACAGTAAAAGCAACGAACATTTTTTATGTAGTGAAAAACAAAATCTATTTTATAAGTGAATACAATTTATAACAATTAATATATAGATACATACCACTAGAGAATGCCTAGGGGGGGGGGGAGGAAGACCTCGAAGACAACTTAGGTAACCATGGTTGGAAGTATGAGGGACATCAACTACACAGGGGGTCTTTATAGTTATGAAAGGGGGTGGGGATGAGGCGGTAAGTCGGTGGAGATGAAAGAGGTACAATTGCTGGGTTGTAACTGGTTGGATTGGCTAAAATTTATTGTATTGATATATATACTCCGCTCATTTCTGCCTGTCTTTTACTTACTAGTTATACATGTATATTTTTTTTACTTATAGTTGTATATATTTTTTAGCTGAAGAAGGCTGCCATTGTGCAGTCGAAACGTCCAAATACAGATTTCTTTTTGAAAGTCTGACGTTTTTCTCCTAGCCGAATCCCAACTATACCTATCTTCGTATCTCTGCAACGGCTAACCATCTCCATCTACACTATTTTATAAATGGCTTATCTCCCGAAGCCAAATTGTGCTATCCAGCCTGATTTGTATGTATTAAATAAACAATTTTTGGAATATGTTGAATGCACTGGTTCCCGAAGATTACGCAAGTTAAGCAACGTCGGGCGTCCCAGTACCTGAATGGGTGACTAAATACTAGCTGTTAACATTAAAAAATGGCGGCAACCTGTAGGTAGACAGCGTTAATAGCCCAAATGATGATACGCCGTTAAACAAACTCATAAAAAAAAATGGTATTTGAATTCAGCATGCGTATATACATACATTCAAAAAATGGCATGCATTGTTTTAATCACCGACTAGTGTAATTAAATGAAGTAATTGATTCAATGATACTTGTCCTTTTATCTATTCGTAGAAGTTGATAAATAAATTGAGTGAGTCCTTTGACAAGGATAGAGTAAATGCCCTTTCATCTGCCATACTATTCCTATCCTTGTAAATCAGTAGCGGAGACAGTTGAATGGCTAAGAAGGGGAATTTATAAAAGAGACGTCCCGGAATATAAACATAGTTAGGGATGGACTGGGAAGAATCAACTCTGCATATCGGGGCCTGTAACGATTTCTTTACACAGTTCCACCCAGGTGATAATGATGCAAACAGAGGCAAGGGCATACTCCACTCTCTCTCTCTCTTGGGGACAGCTTCTCAAAGCATTCCTGTCTAACCAATAAAGCCTGCCCTTTTTATATATACTCCAGCCCTAATGAAAAAGCGTCGGATTAGTCAACTAAAAGTTGTTATTTATTGAAATTAATACCTCATTATTTTTTTATTTGTTAAGAGTTTCGCAAGGTTTGGCGATTTACTCTATCGATCGTTATGTATCATATAGTAATATTACAAGTTATACATAAAAATACGTTTTACAAACTGTGTGTATAGATACATTATACAAAGCATAATGTAACCAATGTTGGGGAAAACTAAAAAATAAAATGAAAACTACATTCACGTTTTAGAATAAACTAAATCTAAACTAAAACTGACACAAAAAAAAAACAAAAAAACTAAACCAAAATTAAATGAACTAATGGATATTAGTTGAACTAAAACTAAATCATTGGGAATTAATTAAAAACTGAATCAAAGCTTTATTTTAGTTTAGTTTAGTTTTACAGAAATAACGTGAATTAATGTAAATCAAATGATATTTCGATAATTAAGTAAATTATTAAATAAGACCTCTCGTCCACTGGAACCGAAAAGCTGCGAACTGCGAAGCAACGAATTCGGGCGAACGCTGATCGTCCGAATTCGTGCGATGCCTCTCGTCTATTGCTTCAGGATTCGTCCTAATTCGCAGTAAACTTGATGGGTCGTCAAAAAGGGTTTTCTCATGATTCTGATGAAAAATGTTTCGCTTTGGAATATCACCTTTGATTCATCGACGGCTCCGACGACATCACCAAAGACGGGAAATTTGGGCGAATCATATTAATGCCAAAAGAAACGACTTCGGTAAATTTCCCCAGTAAATGGAATATTTAATGAGAAAATATTTGAAGATATTTCCACGAATTTTGTGCAATGATCTTCAAATAGACCATGACCACCACTTTTCCTATTTTCGAATAAGAAAGGATACATTTCGATAGATTCTTGACAACATTTATTCTAAAATATTTTGTTTCCCGTTGGTCCCACAGATATTTCCTGTCAAAAGCAAAATGAACTTCTCACAGTCCATTTTTAACCATGATATTTCGCACTCGTTCGCAACTATAAATCCAGCAGAATGGGATCGGTTCGCACTTCGGACCAGTTCGGACGAAAACGGACGAACGATATGGGCCCAGTGGATGCGGTCCATGATGGAACCACGTGTTTGGATTGTTTGTGCGTTTTCGTCCGAATTCATTTCGCAGCTTTTCGATTCCAGTGGATTAGAGGCCGTATAGAGCATAAATAAACACTATTTACACAAAAATACATACATATAGATTTGTTTACCATTGTTTTGAATCAAACTATGCATTAAACTAAAACCCTAAAACTCAACTGAAATTATAAACTAACGTCACTTTTGCTTAAATAAAACTAATTACCATACTACAATCGGCTTTTCTCGGTTTTAGATTTTTTTTTTGTGACTAATTAAGTGTTATTTTTGCTAAGACTGATTTTGGCTTTTGATGTTAGTTATTAGTCCTGCAGAAAATTCAAAATTCAAAAAGCTTAAGGATCTAGTCGGGATTGTCCGCTAGAAATTCGTTAGTCCTATTCGATAGCTAGGATTTCTTGAATGAAACGATTTATGCCGCGACAAATTGCGAACAGAATACCTTTATAATAAAGGGTCTTTTTTTTTTTTTTTTTTTTTTTTTTTTCTACATAAATCTAATATTATTTGTACACAGCAGTAGAATTATTTATGAAACGATTATTAACTGTTTTATTAGTAGAATTTGGAAATACCGAAGTCAAGTTGAAAAATTATAGGGGTTCTACTGCGCATAAGAAACTAACTGGTTTGATAACTCAGTTAGCATGTATTTTTGTTGCACCGAGTCTTTAAGACCCAGAGTGTAGTTTTACCAAAAAAATAACGAAATCGGTGAATTAGAGCTTGGGATTTACTCCTGAATAAAATTAAATAAAACAATTTGGTGTTAGAAATTAAAAAATTGTAAAATATAATATGGATGTTTATTTTGAATTTATTATGACAATTTCAGGCAAATTATTATTATACAGCAAATCCTGTCATTATTCTAAGAAATGTGCTAGATTATGCAGCTTTTATTTTCAAAATAATTTATTAATTTTCTAAAAAGAGTTCCTTTGAAATATTATTCACTAGTCGTAAACGATAAATCCTTCTCGGGCTTATTTGAAATTATATCAGGAATCATTTGAAATTATATTTTAGCAGTTATATTTTAGTAGCTGTGCATCATTTCATGGGAAAGCCTTAATTTAGGATTAATCTGGGCTCCCGGCAGAAAACTACAATGGTGGTATTAACCGCATGGTTGCCGCTTTAAAGTTTCATAACCCCTGCCTTTAAAAATAATTTGGGCCCAAAAATCTGGTTGTATAAAAATATTGGATTTCTTCACTAAGTTTCATATCGTGAAAAAACGAATATGGGACACTTACTCTTGGAGATTTCAATATTTATAAATATATTAATAAATTATTATGAATTGAAAACGTAAACAATTACAAGGCAGCCAAAGACACTTCATAAAGTACTTGAGCTCTACTAAGGCCTGGAGAATTAGCACCACAAAAGTCAATCTAACGGGCCTTCATCAAGTGCCTCTTGGGCATCCCAAACTCCAACTTTGGTGAGTATCAAGGCAACGGTTAATAGACCCTTTCCAATAGAGTTCTTGAACGTCTCTATCGATTTATTGTATGCTTCATTTTGCCCTCAAGTCCCCAAATTAACAGATGAATTCACGTAATGAATTTTTCAATCAATTAATATTTGTAGCATAGCTATCGTTTTATCAGTTAGAAAGATCTGATAAGATTGATCGTAAAGATAGTGGATATAGTGTAGCGATTATAAGCATGTGCCGGCTGTCGAATTCGTGGACAACACGCAGTGGTTCTGAAAGAAGAACTATCACGCATCAGACCAGCCGCTAGGAGCACAGATAGTCCGAAAACGTTTGTGCACAAGGATCTCCGAACATGCTCGCATGTATTCCTGCGTGAAGATGCCGTGCGAAAACCGCTCGTTCCTCCCTATTCAGGTCCATATCGAGTCATCGCACGTGGAGACAAGACCTTCACCATTGGCACAGGCGAGAAGAAAATCACAGTCTCATTCGACAGGTTGAAGCCAGCCTACCTACTTGCAACGGACAAGGAACAACCGCAGAATCCAAGAACCAGCCAAGCAGTTGCATTAGCACAAACGTTGCGCAGGGATACAGCTTTCAGTTCAGGCGTTTCCAGCGCATCTCAACCCACCTCGCCTGCCCAACAGCAGTACCAGGCACGCTCAGGTCGTATAGTAAAGCACAAGGTGACCTTCGACTTGTGACTCCGACACTGGAAGGGGGGTGGAGTAGCGTAGCAATCGTTTGATCAGATAGAAAGATCTGATAAGATTGATCGTAAAGATAGTGGATATAGTGTAGCCATTAGAAGCATGTGCCGGCTGCTCGTGGACAACACGTAGTGGTGGACAGTGATAAATAAACTTTCTGCTGTCCTATATCACTTCAGAAGAGCCTGGATTAAGTGAGCGAGGTAACCGGCTTCAAACCGTAACTACTGTATTTGCTATTAGCGCGGTTCCTCCCTCCCCCATAGGGAGGAACCCCGCTTATAAGGTTGATACAATGAAACAATCCGAAAGTGCCGACTAGAAAATTTCGCATTTCAGAACCCCTAGAGACCGAAAATAACGGTGGTTCAAATTTGTATATATATATATATATATATATATATATATATATATATATATATATATATATATATGTATATATATATATATTTGTCTGTTCGCTCATTTCTGGCTTCCCTAATGGTCCGATTGTGATGAAATTTAGTACAAAAATCCGTCGTCTAATTTGAAAGGTCAAGTTCGTTAACCAGCAAAATCCGCCTACTGGAAGATGGCGTTTAGGGCGAAATTCGCGCAAAAAAAATCGTAACGCTTACGTTTTTGAGTTCATAAGCTTCTAAGTACTCGTTTTATATGATTCCTGTGCTAGGAAAACGAATGAAACCATTTTCAAGGCGATAGCTTTAACCGTTTTTGAGAAAATTGCAAAAATATTTTTTGAATACCGTTTTTGGTTTGGGTACTTAGAATCATGGGATTCAGTTGAAACATTTTCTGCACGTTCTACTTTCACCAAAACTAATATGTTGAAATTTTGGTTACGTTTGGAGTTAAGGAAGGGTTAGAATAAAATATTTTATTAACAGACATAAAAAGTTTTAGTAACTTTGTTTACTTTCCTTAATATCTCGAAAAAGGTTGAGAATCTTGGTAAAAGGAAGAATACCATTAGAAAGCTTATTAAATGCTCTAAAAAAAAAGGTTCTAATGAAAGTTTTGATTAGGCGATGTCAATCGGAGAAAAAAAGTGCTTAAAGCTTTAAATTAATTGATTTCGTTTATTCCAATGGTTCTTTTTGTCTGTTTTATTTCTTGTTATTTTTTAATTGCTTATAGTTGGATAATGTATTTGACAATAAAACTGGTTAAGTAAAATAACAAAAACAATTTATTGTTAGAAATATAGATTTCCAAGATTCCAAGACCTTGTCACTAGCGGGTCTGTTTCTACTGTAGCCGACCCTTCCAGGTAAGATTGTAAATCATGACCTTTCAAGACTTTACTACTCACAGGAATGGCGTTAGTGACCTTAAGGGGTGACACGCCATTATAATAATTAATTAAAAAAAAAAAAGGCTGGTGGAACCAAAATAATAACTGCTTCTATTTTAATCTTTCCAAATTAGACTAGGGATATGAACGGAACCGCGCTAAGATGATGCAGTCCTGCGAGACAGACTTTTTTAGCGCGGTTCCTCCCTCCCCCATAGGGAGGAACCCCGCTTATAGGGTTGATACAATGAAACAATCCGGAAGTGCCGACTAGAAAATTTCGCGTTTCAGAACCCCTAGAGACCGAAAATAACGGAGGTTCAAATTTGTATATATATATATATATATATATATATATTTGTCTGTTCGCTCATTTCTGGCTTCCCTGATGGTCCGATTTTGATGAAATTTGGTACAAAAATCCGTTTTCCAATTTGAAAGGTCAAGTTCGTTACCCAGCAAAATCCGCCCACTGGAAGATGGCGTTTGGGGCGAAATTCGCGCAGAAAAAATCGTAACGCTTACGTTTTTGAGTTCATAAGCTTGTAAGTACTCTTTTTATAGGCTTCTTGGGCTAGAAAAATGAATGAAACAATTTTCAAGGCGATAGCTTTAACCGTTTTTGAGAAAATTGGAGAAATAGTTTTTGAATTCCGTTTTTTGTTTGGGTACTTAGAATCACGGGATTCAGTTGAAACATTATCTGCATGTTCTAATTTAATTAAAACTAATATGTTGAAAGTTATGTTACGTTTGGAGTTAAGGAAGGGTTAGAATAAAATATTTTATGAACAGACATGAAAAGTTTTGGTAACTTTGTATACTTTCCTTAATATCTCGAAAAAGGTTGAGAATCTTGGGAAACGGAAGATGACCATTAGAAAGGTCACTAAATGCTCTACAAAAATGGTTCTGATGAAAGTTTTGATTAGGCGATGTCAATCGGAGAAATAAGTGCTTAAAACTTTAAAGTAATTGATTTCGCTTATTCGAACTGTTCTTTTTGTCTGTTTTATTCCTTGTTATTTTTAAATTGCTTATAGTCAGATAATGTATTTGACAATAAAACAGATTAAGTAAAATAAGAAGATCAATTTATTGTTAGAAATGTAGCGTTCAAGGAGAGAGATCCCAAGGCTTTCCAAATGCCTCTGAGCGGAGGCCTGTCTGCCCGACTTATGGTATAGCTGGACCCATACAGGTAAGATTGTAAATCAAGACCTTTCAAGACTGGTTTGTTTGAGATTTCATTTGGATAGCTGTTTCGCTATTGATCTAAACAAAGTAATAACTGTTTCTATTCTATGCCTTCATAAACACTAGAGATAAGAACGGAACCGCGCTAAGATGACGCAGTTCCTGCGAATCTGACTTTTGAGGTGTATTTATACTCACTCCGGTGTTACCTCTCGCGCCGGTTATCTGTCTACCAAACAGGCTGCAATACGCACAGCTATCCCAGCACCGAGGTTCAGCATCTCGCACTGGCAGAACACAACTGACGCCATCTCGACGAGGATATTTATAACTCTTTCTGCACACGTCAAAGACAGTTTTATTATTTATTTATCAATTTTTATTTTTTTTTTGGAAGAAAATTTATTATTATATTATGGAGTCAGAATTATTATTTTATTTTATCTTATGAATAAAATAATTAATTATTTTCGCATTTGAAGACACGCATTATTGGGACCCTTCTGTTAACATCCCAAGATCCCAATATATTTATAACAATTATATTTCTAACAAATATGATGGAACAGATTGTTTTGTTTATTTCTTTTGGGCCGATAGCTTCTTGTAACGTTGGGACGTGAGTAACCTTGAAAATCGACAATTTGGTGTTACCCACCCCTTCTGGGAGACGGATGTTACTCTAAGCGGCAAGTCTGGCTCCGTCCCACAGACGGATGTTCCTTTATACGCCTTTTATTTTTTATGCAACACTTTTTATTAATGACAGGGTGTAATAAATATTACTATACACGTCAAAATAAAAGTTACATTTGGTCTGGAGGTTTTTTGTGCTAATAGGATAACACGGCTAGGGCCAGTGGCGATCTTTTACAACCTGATAGCCATGACCTGTGTTAATGCATATTTTTTGAAATCACGATTTGATTTTATGGTTCGACTTGGACTGGAACGTACTGAGCAGGCACTGAAAGATCGTCTTACTATCACAAATCTGCCATTGGAATAGTATTGATAGAAAAATCCTTTTGTCATGCCCAAAAATCCAGCCCAATCTTCCAGGAAACGGGAACCATCTACTTAAAGAGCAATAAGATACATTAACCCATTAAGTAGCCAATTTTTTTTTTTGGAATTTTTTAATAAAATTTTAAGAGAGTGTTTATATACCTTAGAATAGCATCTGCACACAATTTAAATGAATTCCAACAATTACACTCTGAAATATTAGCTGTCCTATATATAGGACGCTGCTCCATTTGGGATAAGTTATGGTACAATTACTGAAATATAATACATAACACATATGTTACTTATTTTAACATATTTTTACATAAAATAGAATGGCTGAACATAATAATATATATATATATATATATATATATATATATATATATATTCAAATAAAATACATATGTTCTAGGGTTGTAAACATTTTTTATGATTGAAATTTTTGAAAAAATTTTGTGTTATATTGCATTTTGTGCACAATGTCAAAGGTTTTCCTTTACAATTAGAAACTTGATATCTCTGTTGATTTTCTCTCTTCCAAATGAGTTGGTCCTTTGCATTTAGCCTCATACTATCCAACACTTTGGCACTGGAACTTCTTGAAGCTGGTGGTCTTGCCACACTCTCTCTGCTCCGAGCATCAAATGTGTCACCGCAATCGTCCTGCGAATCTTCTTTAGGCTCTTTTTTTTTTCTTTTGGCCTTGTCTCCTATTTCACTAAAATTATAGTTAACATCATATTTCTTCCGAGATACTTTTCCTTCCAATGTTTTGTTTTGGGGAAATCTTTTCATTTTTTTATTGAATACCTTATTTTTTTTTAGTGGCACGATTATTTATAAGTTTCTCTTCTTCTGAGCTTCATGAGCTGAGACTTATATGATCTATGTTATCTTGTGGTTGGTCATCCGGAAGATTTAGTTCAATCGTGGCAGGAATATCACGGACAAATAGTGGTCCCAGTTCTTCATCTGGTGGTAATGCTAATATATCAGCTTATATTTTTCCCGAGAATAAATAGGCCACAGTATCCTCAATTGTATTGAAAATTGAAGGAATAGATGTATTCTACACATAGGAAAAATATACTCATCTTAGCAGCGTCCTATTTATAGGATAGTCGATTCAATTGCAAACAAAAATTAGATGAAAATATACTTTCAGTAAACTATAACTTAGAATAATATTTTCAACAGTTCTAATTCAGAAAATGAAGGAAAAAGTTACTTACCAATTTTTTAGTAGGAATAAGAGACAAAGAAAATAAGGAGTTAGGCAGCAGTTATATAACACTACTTTATTATCCCACAGCTCAGAGGATACTGAAATTGTAAGAGTCGAAACACTTGGAGCTCTTAAACTGACATGTCCTGATATGATTTGAGGGTAAAGGAAAATTCCCCTGCATCTCCTAATCCTGTCAGGTCATGAACAGTGACTGTCCTACAAATAGGACGCTGCCACCTAATGGGTTAAAATCAAGAGACCTTTGGGCGACAACTAAATTGACAAACTAGGAAAAACGAAGACATGCAAACATTGTATATATATTAGAAGAACAGAATAAGCCTATAAATGTGCCCAATTGTTTCGAATGTTTAAGAAAATTGTGCGATGTTTATGTAAACTCCCTGCTAGAGTGATGTTGCCGTATATAATTGTTTTGCTATGTTACTGGTACAGAACAAAACGTTTTCGTATGCCAACATTACTGACTAGACAGAGTTTCTACAAAATTGTACAGTTTCTTTGTTTGAGGGGGTAAATACCCAAGTTTCTACTACATTTATGAAGAATCAATGCTAATTCTACTTGTGTATTATTTTTTGTTATTCTTTCAATTCCTTCTTCTGTAAATGTGATTTTGTTCCAAATCATTTTTTTTTTTTTTTTTTTTTTTTTTTATGATTGTTATTTATTATCAAATTTTAAGTGTCCACTATGATTTTTTTTCTTTATTTGGGAGTGATTTATATTAATAAACCACTCATAAGGAATCTTCACATTTAATTTTGTTAAGTAAACTGATAAAAACCTACCAAATATCATATTGTTTACGAGAAATGTGGGTACCCCGTCTGACAGACAGACGAATGTTCCTTTGGATGTTGAAAAACGAGATTTTCTGCTTTAAGTGTTAACTTTTTTTTTTTTTTTTTTTATTGTTTGGAAGGATGTATTCAACCGTGAGAGGTGATGGGCACCCAACAAAGGAAGGGGTTTCTTAAATCAATGTAAATATACTCTTTAAAGTTGATTATATGAAAAATGAAGTATTGAAATCAGGAAGGGAAAAATAATTTAAAAAGAAAATAACTTTTCTTTAAATACGCTTAATTAGTATTTACAGAACCACGTAATAATTTTTCGTTTTTCATTATATTCAAAATCATATTTCAGAACCAAATATTTTGGGAGGTGCTAGAAAGCATTGGAGACTGGGAGGGGTCGGGAATATTTACTTACTGGCCCAAAATCTAGTTATCCCAGACTAACTTAATATTCCCTCCCCTTCAGCCGAAACCTTTCCATTATATAAGCCTTATGTGGGAGTGGACTGACCTCAAATTTACACTACCATCTTTGACAAAAATCTCAACAGTGTTCAGAAGCTAAGAGCTATTCAGTTAGGTTTGATTAGTTTTGAAGTTACAATACATTAGACACCTATATGGAAAGTTAAAGCTGTAGTACCTTTTGGTTGAGACCACAGTCACTTTAGATTTGACCACTGCAAACAAGCACTTGGAGAATATATCACCTAAGGCACTAACTCGATAATAAAATGTAAAATGCCTATTGCACTTCAATAAATGCAAGGGGCTATGAGCATTATGCAAAATGTTGAAAAATAAGATACTTAACACTTCCTGCTCAATGCTTCTTGTATAGTTATCCTAGAAACTTTTTTATCAAGACATATATAAACCTCACAATGCCTCAAACCTCATGAAGTAACAAGGGAAGTTGGATGGTGGAAAGAATGGCACCGATTCGATGCTGAAAACAACATAGAACTTGATCTGAACGTAGAGCATGTTGATGCATGGACAGAACAACTGGCAGATAATATACTAGAAACATAGATAGAGACATGATTAATAAATATGGCAGGCACTTTTAAGGGGTAACACGTAAAAAAAAAAAAAAAAAAAAAAAAAAAAAAAAAAAAAAAAAAAAAAAAAAAAAAAAAAAAAAAAAAAAAAAAAAAAAAAAAACTTAATTGTTTTATTCTCATATTAAATGAGAGTTTTATTCACGCTGCCATTTAAACCGGAACAGCTGTACAAGATCATGAAAGCGCAGAGAATAACCACAACTGCGCGGTGCTGTCATTCACTCTTACGGTTACGCACAGTCTATTGCAGTCTATCACATTCAACATTTATTTTTATGTTTCCTGATAATTATACCCCACAAAAGTGTCTGCCCTTTTGTAATTATTTTCAAATATGTTTACTGAAGACGCTGTTTAAATCGCAGCGTGAATAGAGCACTTCATTTAACATTAAAGCAAATCACCTTACCATTGTGAAGCTCCGTGAATAAATAAATAAAAAAAATAATAATAATAACATTAAAAATAAAAACAAGCTACTTAGTTTTTTTTTAATTTTTTTTTTTATTTATTTTTTTTTACGGCGTATCAACAAATCTTGGCCATTAGCGCCGAGTTTTTTTTTATTATTATCATTTTAACCCCCTTAAAAGTGCCTGCCTTATTTATTATTAATTTGAAAATTGCCTAATTTGCCATTTTTTTTTCATTAATAATATTTGGCTTCTGAATAAAATTCGACTTTTGGGCAATATTGTTTTGCACCTTTCCCCTATGCGCAGTACCTGGTGTTCCAAGGTATGTCCAGGAAACACATATTTACCTTCTTATCTACCTAAGAGATACATTATAGCAAAATTTCAGGGTGCATAAAAAACTTCATGAAAGTGCGTTGCCGGCTTTCGGTCTAATAGGTTTTCAAAGCTAAGAAGTTGGTCCTTTAAAGTGCGAGCTGAATTACTATCATTGAGTAACAGACCTTGGAGGGAAGGAACGGAAAATCTATGCTCTTTAGGCAATCTGGAAGAAAATGAAACCATGTTCCATTTTCTAACTAGGTGTCCGGTCATAGAGGAATTCAGGAGGAGATGGCTGGGAAAGGACATAGACATTGCTAAGATATCTAGGCGCACGGTAGTGCGCCAGGCCAAGTTCCGGCCTAAGCATACTGTGTGTATATTACAGGCGCTCGTAGAGCCGATTTTTACCCTCTCATAACTTTCAACCAGGTAAAGATAAAGTTATGAAATTTTACACAAGTATTATACTACTAGATGTGAGTAAAAGTGGAAAATTTCATAATTCTACATCGAATAGTTTCTGAGATATAAGCGATCGAAAATCGGGATTTATAGGACTCACTCACTCACTCACTGACTCATTAAAATTATTAGGCACTTCCCATGATGCTAGGGACTTGAAATTTTGCATGAAGATAGATATGAAGACGTTATTAAAGGAAAAAAATCGAAAAATCGCGAAAAGTTGTGTTTGACTCCGCTTCCGGGGCGGGGCGTGCCAGTTTTGTACTTCCTTCGGAAACCCATCATTCCGTCCGAAACCCATGATGTGGGGTATCAAATGAATTGTCTCGGTATGAAAAACCTATATTTGATGTTTTAAGAAACAATTAGACGCATATAGACTCGGTAAAAATCTTATACCAGCTGTCTGTCTGTATGTTTGTTCCTCTTACAAATCCGTACCGTTTGACCGATTTTGACCAAACTTGGGACACAAATGGGTCTTGATACGGGGAGAATCATAAGCTAGGTTAAATTGTCTATCAGCTGTTTGTCTGTCTGTTTGTTCCTTATACAAATACACACCGTTTGACCGATTTTGACAAAATTTGACACACATGTCGGTCTTTCTCCGTGTAGTTTCATAGGCCAGTCAAAATCGTCTATCAGCTGTCTGTCTGCATGTTTGTTCCTTACACAAATTCACTCCATTTGACCGATTTTGACCAAACTTGGCACACAGGTAGGCCTTGGTCCGGGGAATGCACTAGGCTAGGTAAAAAAGGTCTTTCAGCTGTCTGTATGTATGCTTGTTCCTTATACAAATTCACACCGTTTGGCCTATTTTGACCAAACTTGGCACGCAGGTAGGTCTTGATACGGGAGTGTCATATTACCTATGACGTTTTTTACTTTTTGTTCCATCGAAATGCCATCATTCCTTCTGAACCCCATCATGTGGGGTATCAAATGAATCGTCTTGGTAAGGAGAACCTATATTTGATGTTTTAAAAAACATTTCGACATATCTTAACAAAAACAGTTGTGACTTCTTTCTTAAATGTAGTAAATTAAGTCGTAGGGGTTCACTGCATAATATACTTCAAAGCAGATACTAAGTTTTTCAAAGTCGAGCCATCTAAATTACAAAGTTTAGGATTACAAACCCAAAATGTATCGTCTTTGTTTCTTATATTTTTCTTGAAGGCCTTCTGCACTTTCCCTATTGTGATCTTTATCCTCGGGATAAGGTTCCTGTGTTTTACAGTGTAATAGTTTAGTTAAGAGAGCAATCAATTTGTCCTCTAGAGTAATGTCATCTGGAAGAGCTTCTAACTTTTCTAGTCTAGTGATTAGATGTATGTAGTTTGATAATTGGTATCAAATATCAAGCAGTAAGGAGAACCTTATGCAGAATCCAAAGACCCTGGTTTTATATGAAGTACAAAAGCCAGTAGGTATGCAGCAACTAAATTCTATTTAATACTTAGAAAAGCCAACGGCCATAGCCACGTTGAATACACCGGTTCTCGTAGATCACCGAAGTTAAGCAACGTCGGGCGTGGTCGGTACCTGAATGGGTGACCGACCACGTGCTGTTGGCATTAGAAAAGGGTGGCAACCTGTAGATAGCCCGGCGCTAATAGCCAAACAGTTGATGCGCCGTAAAAAAAAAAAAAAAAAAAAAAAAAAAAAAAAAAAAAAAAAAAAAAAAAACTTAGAAAAAAGTAATGAGATCCCCCCAAAAAACATAAATGTGAAATAGAGGCCAAGTTCCTGCCCCACAAAGGAACACACCCTTCCTCAAAAATATCCCCTCCTAAAACCCCCCAAAAACGCCTTACCATTCTACACTCCAAAAAGAATGGTTTTTTTTTGTGCCGAAATTATCTTTAGAGAAAAACTAAACATTGCCAAGTTTAAGATTATACCTGGTTGAGGAAAGTGATATTTTAGTAACTGGATATAAGTATTTTTATTGTTGTTTTTAAAGGTCAGTTGAAGTGTCTTTACTGTTCTTAGTAAGTAACTATGAGGTCTTCCAAGTAATGAACTTGGACATTTCTTTCTTGTATCATCTCTTGTATTGGCAAATATTTTTGGTTGAATTAATACACCAACTCATACTACTTTTTTGGAGTGTAGAATGGTAAGGCGTTTTTGGAGGGTTTTAGGAGGGGGGAAAAAAAAAAAAAATCATATTATTTTAAGTTTGTTTTGCTATGTTATTTTATTCTTTTTTTTTGTTTTGTTTTTTTCATTCTTGATTAATTGAAAAATTATGTGGACATGTAAAATTCTATAATTACATAATTGTGTGCATAATTAATCATATAACTGGATATATAAATATAAATTCATTTTTTTAATTGAAAGCAAGTATAAAAATTGTATCAGGTGAATCGTCTACATTCCCCGTTGGGTGTAGAGCTTTTTATGGACATAGAAATGAATTGTGGAGGAAAAAAAAAGTCTTCATTTCGGATGCTCGCAAATAAAAAAATAAAATAATTTTAAAATAATGTATAATTTACCTTATATAATTCAAGCGAGCTACAAAAATTAATCTACTATTGTGAACCAACGTAATTACAAATAATAGTCCCACACTGTCGCAACGCAATGAATGGGGTGTTATTCTCTAATTATGTAGGGAATTACATGAATAGTCTCATTGAATAATGAAGTAATTGGAATTTAAAAATTCCTTATAAATAGCACCTCTATTATTTGAGAATGGAATTAAATTAACAAGAGTAACATCAACATTAGCAAATGTCTTACTTCCGTATTCAAACATGGCTGAACCTGTAATAACACTCAAAGCGTACCTCATCTAAATGTTATATTTATCTACTTGACATGGCACAGCAGTGCTCCTCTCACAATATCCAAGGTTAAATTCATAATAGTCTCTTCCGACACAAATATCCCATACTTTATTAGTCAGAAAGGTTATCTTGGGCAAGATGTTTATTATATCATTTGAGATCAATAACACGTATGTCACAACAAAAATATTGTATCTGATTGTCAATTCTCCCTGAAAAAAAGGGAGGGATTTTTCCTACAAATATTTGACTAGGTTTTGTTTTAATTTGGAATTCTTTATTTATTAATTTCTCAATTATATATGTATATCACTAAAATAGGGTCTCCCTGTTGTGCATTGGGTTCCCTGCATGCCGGCAGCAGGGTGAATTTATTTTTATTTTAGGGCCGCTTGAGAGAATTGCCAGCCCCACTATTGATGTTCAGAAAGGGTGGAAACCTATAGATGGACTCTAATGGCATCGATGTCGCCGTAAAAATTAAAAAAATAAAAATTATAGCAACATTAGAAATAAAATAATTTGTTTTTCTCTGGCCGGCTAATAACCCTTCAAGAAGTGGAGGTGGAATTTAGGGGATGTATTGTGAACACTGGGATTGACACGCTAATAAATAAACCGTGTTACAATAATGGTCATGCGACCATGTCTGAAACAGATGGCGAGGAATACGCACGTAGTATTCGACCTTCCTCGGTGGTTCGTGAAAAATTCCAGTGAGAGACCATGAGAGACAGAAACTTGTGTTATCCTGTCTGCTCTATCTTGGGCAAAACTAATGAGGTAATTGAGTAATGCCGGTAAAAACTATACCTCCTAAGGAAAAATAAAAAAAGAAACATAACGTTGGCTAACGAAACCCAAGTGGCGAGGATACCAAGAGAAAGACCTAGGAAGAATGCGCACGGGAGGCGGATGGTGATAGTACAGAAGAGGGACACTTGGTCTAGGTTTCTCAGAGCATCTCCAGAACGGCCAGCGTTGAAATGGGACAAATAAAAGGATGATGATGATATATATTTGTACCAAAACCATATTTAAGGGTTCTAGAATATTGCTGAGAATGTTGGTACTCAACAACAAATAAAGTGTGTAATTCTCTCTTGTTTTACAATAATATTTAAAAGGTGTTTTAAATAAAATAGATTAGATTACATTTTTCAAGAGTTTGCATTTTTTTTTTAATTACATGATTTATGCATTGTTTTTTTGTTTTTTTTTGTTTATGTCATACACGTTTCTAGCTATAAGCAAGTTTTGGGGAACATATTAAGTAAAAATCATCGAGATTCAGGTTAGTTTTTTTTTGTTATTATAATTGTTTTAATCCACAGTACGATATTCGTCGTCTGTGACTTAATTTTCCAGGAGACTGGGATTTGAAAGCTGCCTGTTCCGTTTTCGCTCAGGTACGTTGCCAGTTACGCTCTCGGGCAAAGCGTGCTATAAAAATGTCAGACCGACGAAATAATATTTAAAAAAAATGAAGGTTTGAAACAATGTATTTAATTTAATTTAGTTGGATATTGTCAGTGCAACAACGTAGAGGTAAAACAAGTTATAATCTTAATTGTTATCATTCATGGTGCATTATTGAAGTAGAGATCTGTGCGCAACAAACCCTTCTTTTATTTAGTTTTTTGACAGTGACTGAAAAAAATACCGATTTCGTCCGCGTTGTTACTTCGACATTTTCTGGACTTATTCCTATGTAATCCACGTCCGTGGACATTTCTGAAGCATTTCCCAAGTGCTAGGAGATAATGCCAACAAGGCGGCGTCGTCAAAATAATCCCTCTGGGGAGAAGTCCCCAATCATGCCTCCTTCTGCACGGTAGTCACGTAAACTTATACGTGTCCCATCCGTGTTTGCATTAGGGTCCTGAGGAATCTCTGGGAGACATATGGGCACCTTGTGGCAGACTTCTTTCCAAGAAAACTCCTTTAATAAACAGTTATAGCTCGTTTAATAGAACGTTTTAAATGAAGACTTCAGCTAATCGTCAATGAAACAAAGTCCGTCACGGAGGAGCTGCGTATCTAAGTACTTTCGTTTCCGGAATTAGCCTCCCCCCTCCTAATGAACTGATTTAGTTTACTTGGACTAGAAAAATTTCCCTTTATCCACAATTTTCTCTCACACAACGAATACCGAGAGTCGTTAACATAACCAAAATACGGCCGGTATTTCAGTAATTTAGATCGAAAGTAACCCTTACCCCAGATGGATCGATTTTGCCGGTTAACGAACTCGTTTAATCGTTTGCTACGATATACCATCATTCACGGCTAAAAAACAAAAACTGGCAGGTATCGTGTTAACAGACAGATATGTATATGTATATGTATATACATATATATATATATATATATATATATATATATATATATATATATATATATATATATATGCATTTTAACGTGGGTAGGTAAACGAAATCAAAGTTTGTATTTTATTTTCTCAGTGTTAAAAGAGGATCAACTCATCCCATCATTTGAGAAGACCGAAATTCAAAATTTATATTCTATCCACACTACTAAAAAGGGTGGTAACCTGCACATAACCTGCCCTAAAATTCTGTGTCAATAATAAATATACGTTAAAATAATAATTTTAATGATCTACTTGAAAACAGTTCAAGTAAACTCAAGTTTGGTTTTATTTTATACAAGTTGAAGAAGCAATGATTTACTAAGCAAGCAAAAAAAGGGACCACACACACGTAGGAAACTTATCCAACGTTTAGTGTAGTGTGTTTGGTGTTTACTAGGAATATAATAGGTGGGGGGCTCTGCTAGTGACGGACTTGATCTTTTGTTTTGCTACATATTCTATTTGTACCTAACTTCACCGAAATCAGACCGTTTGTGAGAAGGCTAGTACGCGAACAGAATATTTACAAATTTTAACCACAGGTATTTTCGCGACCCTTTGGTCCTAATTCGTAGGCATTTTTCTTTGGAACACGGGAGTAGAGTGGATGTGTTTAGAGAGTTTCCCCCCTTGGGATGGAATATAATGTATCCCGACCCCTTAAATTGAATTTGACACCGACGATAAAATTAAATTTCGTAAAATAATAAATAAAGCATTTTCAATAACTTTTTGAATTTCCAGTCCCCAATGGAAGGGAAAATGTATAAAATATTTTTTTAAAAATATTGTTTTTAGTTATATTTGAGCAGGTTTTAATATTTTAAAATATTACAAAAGCAATAATAATCATCCTATGATTTCACTCAGCCTAAAACTACCATCAGTTTGTCTGAATAATCTAAGTTTGTCTAATTTAGTAAGAATAGGTATTAATTCTGTAGAGAGCGTAGTGAGTTAGAAGACAGAAATATTGCCTTTGATGCTTGAACGAATAATATTCAGAGCCAACCATAAAAAAAAAAAAAAAAAAAAAAAAAAACAAATTCTCCAGTTCGCAGTTTATTCGGAATTCTTTGCATTGAAATTGAACTATAGGTGTTCCTAATGGCTAACTCTTTGGTGTTTATTGAACTTGCAAATTTTCAAAGTTCAAATTATTTTGAAAAAAAAAAAAAAATAGTTGACAATTGCCAGTGTGTAAGTGTTCTAATGAAATAATTACATGAGAGGAAAAGCCAAACATAATTTCCTTGATGTCAGAGAAAACCAAAAAATATACCTTACAGAATAGTAAGAAAGATTTCTTACTCAGAATATAATTCTTAGTAGTAAAAAAAAAAGTTACTGAAGATGGTTTACAATCGCTAAGGTTACGACTGCGTGCTAAGGCCAGGGCTTGATCATGAAGATACGGTTATTGCCCATCATTCATATTTTATAGCGATAGTAATTTTTCTATGCCTTAACGAGTTTAGCCACACTTACTAAAACTCTGAGAAAACCATTCTAGAATTGCAGTTTTTCTTTATATGTCAATATTTCATAATGTTTTTTTTTTTTGCTCAATACTTACTTTTCGGTTGTTTTCCGAAAAGGAATCATAAGATCTCGATTGCCCACATGATATTTATGTTATTATATTTAAATTAAATATATTAAAGGCATAAAAAATTATTAGAGCTTTAGCTTTAAGTCATATTGAAAATGCACTTGTCCATGGGATAAAAATGTGGATTCATTAACGAATTTTCTATGTCTTCAAATGAGATCGTATAATCCTGTATTTCGTAGATATGTTAAGATATTGGGTGGAGTGAATAAAAGCTAGCAATTGCTGGAACTAAGTATTTTCCAAGCTGTTGCTAAGGGCCGAGTGAATAAAAAGGTTAGCTCCAGCTAGGCCTAGCATTTGCTTAGTTTATTACGGTTCCTAGCTGCAACTAGGTAGAAGGCGTGAATAAAGAGCTGTGACTAGGTTCTAAGGTTAGCAATTGCTAAGGGAAAAGCTAGTCTGGTCAGGGTCATGCTAGCTTTTTAGTTAGTCGTTTCTTTTCGCTCAATCATGGCGGCGTTTATGCATGTTCGTAAGGAAAAGGAGTATTATATGCGCCGGGACGTCTTTACGTTTTATTTTCATCTTCTTTAGCTACATTTCCTGCAGTAAAACGATTCTATGAAGTTCTGGAGTTGACGGATGTTTTTTTCTTCCGTACCGAAAACCTCAACCATTTTCGCACTTTTTCAATTTTTTATTTGCAATTTGTTGTGAAGCAGTGCTGGGTTCCTACTTCCTTGTTAGACGCTTGTCGGTGAATACATTTGAATTTTTCCTGGGATTTTCGCCCTTGATCAATAATTTGTAAAAATCTTTTCCCTACAGGTTCAATTTTATAGGCTTATTGCCGGTGGCTGTTTCGTCGGTTTTCTTCTTTATGCTTGATTTAATGTTACTCAGCAACTTATTTAACTGTGCAACAGTGACCTTTCGCCCTATGGAAAATTCATTACTAATGCTGTTCCAAGCAGGTTTTCTTTCTTTAATAGCAGCTAGCAATTTAGATTTTTCCATTGCCACAGGATCATTGACTAATACTGTTATAAAAAGTGACCGATCCAGGTCGGCATGGGCGTATATAGAAAATAATTTCGGGGGAGGCTGGGAGTGTTTGGGGGGAGGGCTGAGAGCATTTGGGGGGTATGGAATATTATCAATCTAGATCTTGGAATAGTTAGCCAAATAAAATGATATTGCACCAAAAATAAATTATTTTTTCTGACCAAAGTGGTCTCATTTAATTTATTTTTATGTTGTTTTTTTTTTTTTTTTTTGACAAATCTTTACCGATTTCGGAGGGGATTGCAGCCCCTCCCCCTAATAGGGCCCATGCGTGTCGACAGTTGCACAAGACTCACGCAGCCCGATGAGGAGTGAGAGAGACAAGCAACAAACCATGACAGGAAGGAAGAGGGATGAGGGAGGGAGGTAGGAATCCTAGCTGCAGCTAGAGGTTAGCAACAGCTGCCCTTAGAATTTCCTTAGTTAATCAGGAGGTGAGACTAACTTACTTAGATCTTGCTACCTAGAAGTAGCTCTTGTTTATTCACTCCGTATTGAGGAAGAGATACATCTAAGGGATAGATTCTACGTGTTAGATTCTAGCTTTTATTCACTCCACCCATTGTCTATGTACTGGCTACCTTCAGCGAGAAGTTCACACATGTTGTTAGGGATGTTTAAGTCATTGTGTCTTATACAGTCTGTAAGTACATGTTTTATTGTTTGTAAGTACATTTAATTCAGTATTACATATTTCACAAAGAGGTTTATCTTGTCTAGTCATTAAGTACTGGTGAGTAAGTCTTGAATGGCCAATCCTGAGTCGAGCCAATACCACCTCGTCCCTCCTATTGACTCGATAACTGGATGGCCAATCTTTGACGGTATTTTTTATAGTCCGTAGTTTGTTGCCTATAAGAGTCGTCCAAGAGTTTTCCCAGTATTCCAAAATAAATTTCTTTGTAATTATGTTTATATCTTCATGTATGATTGGTCCACCATCGATTTGTGCCTGTCCTGCAGCGTTTTTTGCGTGGGTGTCTGCGATTGAATTTTTTCCTAGACCTTCATGACCAGGTAGCCAGTACAATGTTACATGTTTTTGGAATTTATCATACTTGTATGTATTAGTGTATTAGTACACACCTATATACATTTACATATATCTAACCTTAATTAAACAAATACATGTACTTATTACTTATATACATAACTAGAATAAATATTTGTTTTTAATAAACATATATACAATAATTACATCCATTGACAAATAATTAATCTTAATTAAAGAAATGTTTTATACTTAATACTTTTTTTTTACTCCATATTTTTCCACACAATAAACTTTATGAAAAAATAAAAAATAAATTTTAGACGATTTGGTCAAATTATAGTGAATTAGAATTCTTTCAACTTTTCAACTCCAAGGCATATTAACGTCTACAATTTTTTGTCAAGCACATTAAGAACAAGAGAGACATTTTTATAGAATATCGTTTTATAAATAGAAAACTAAATAAATAATTACATTTTATTTAATTACTTGTAGTTATTTCTTCTTCTTATTTTTTGTAATTTATATTTAACATATTTACATGTAATTAGGTTTATAAATGTTGTATTAAATATTATTATAAACTAATGTTAGACTAACCGAATTTATATAAGTCCTTCTTCGTGGTATGAAGGTTACCCCTGTTGAACATTAATAAAAACAAATAAGCACAATCGGCTTAAAATACTCGTAAGCAACATTTTGTCACTAGTAGTTGTGATTTTTGTTTGCTTACAAAAACACTTGTTGTAAAACTTTTAAGAATGGTTAAAGATATATTTTCAATCAGTTAAATCGGACTGAGAAGATATAATAAGTGTAGAAGATTTTTTTTTTTTGTTCTATGATAACCTGCATTTTGAGAAGAGGTTATATCTATCTGCTTGAAGAGCCTGGGTTTAGTAGGTCAGTAGCTTGTTATGACAATATAAACTCGCTTACATGAAGCGAAGGAATCGAAGTCGCTACCACGATAGGCTGAATTTCAACAAGGTACTTCCATCATCTCTGATGTTCAAGATAGGATGGTTTTCGTGAGGCACGAAGGTAGTGTGTTTGCAGTACAGTTTGCCCCTTTTCATCGCCTTAACCCTTCAGTCGGCTCGTGGTCAACCAATGGATAATTTCTTCAAGTAATTAGTTTTACATACGTACGCACGAACCTACATTCTGCTTTTCTTTTTCTTCCTCACACACACGCGTAGCACATTTAAAATAATTTATTACGGCTTCCCTTTTGTAAAATATCAGATGCTACAAAATAACTGACTTTTACAGAACAATGCTTTTTCGTCTCCCAGAAATTTATATATTTATAACTACAACTTGTTTTAGTTAAACTAACAGAATTGCACAGTTAGATCTAACAAACGTAAACACATATAATATACGACTGTAGACTTAAAGTAAGCATACGACTAGAGATTCAAAACACATTAAGCCTTTTAGCCCGACACCTTCTATCAAAACAATATTTCTAAATTTAAACTTATTGCAGATATCATACCTGATCTGAGAGGAGGCAAAGCTAAAGAAAGAGTGAAAATATAGCACCATTTTGTAATGTAAGGACCTTAATTATGTCACATTGTGTTGGAGTTTTTTTTTTTTTTTTTTTCTTTCGCTCATTACATATTTGATTATTTACTATAATAAGTAAAATCGATTTTACTACTTAGCATTGAACAGAAATTCTGTACCAATAAAACATTTATAAGGCACGATTTCCCCTTGTTCCGCATTCCACAATGTATTAGTCGTACCAAAAACATTGTTAAAACCGAGCTGAGACAGAGCATTAAATATATTTAAAATGTGTATTGAGTCCATTCTTTGATTCAGATTCATATGAATTAAAATAGGCTCATGATAGTGCTTATTTCAACTATTTGAAAAGCAAATTAGTTTTTTGGCCCATACGTCTTGAGCAGGAGTTGGGCTGAGATTGGGTTTGAATGTACATAATTCATTGAAAGTGAGACTTATATGACATAAACTGTCTCTAAAAGGCCATTTCATTGTGTATGTATCTGAATGTCGGCAGCGCGATACAAAGGGAACATCCCTACATTGTTTCGTCACACAGCCTGCTTTTTGCTTTTGTAGGCAACCATTAGCGGCTGTGTGGGCCTAAAGGCCGCTCTGGACACTAGTCCAGCCATAAATAACACTATAAGAAAAAATCATTTGTGCACACCCGAGTTTCCGAACTCAGAACCCTTATGTTTAATAGAAAATAGAAATTACATACGATGCACTAAAGGAGGGCGAAAGGAATCTCGAGACGATTCAATAATGAACTATATAAAGTGAAGAAATAGTTGGGAGTCGGCTAAAAAACAGTCAGATATTTAGAAAAAAAAAAAAAAAAAACTTTATTTTGAACGGCATGCTCTTTGACAGCCTTCTGCAACAAGAAGTGTTCATGGGATGGAGGGCGTCATAGGATGCCGGTTAGGTGACCGGTGATGAGTTAAACGCTAATTTTCCTCCATCCACTATGCATTGGCGAAGAAGGCTGCCAAAAGCGGAGACCCGTAATCTTTGACTTCTTATCTATCTATTTCCATCTCATTTAAATTTACCTATTTTGTTCTATACGTATTATTATTATCTCTACTAAGGCGATTTCATTCTTTCAAGATGGTACCCATATGGTCTAATGAACCAGCACTGTGATATAAATTGTAATTCATTTATTCTGATAAACATAATACCCTCCTATTTAAAGATGAATTAACTCTACAATCTCATTTGAAGACATCTGCTGAATAACCGGTGGATTTCAGGCATATTACAGACATTTCCAAATTATGTTCAAAACATAGAAAGGAGCATCAAATCACCTTTTTTTTTTTTTTTTTTTTTTTTTTTTTTTTTTTCTTTTTTTTTTTCCTTTTTTTTTTTTTTTTTTTTTTTTTTTTTTTTTTTTTTTTTTTACATGCATATAGAAATATATACGGTATTCGTAAATAATTTATCTTTTTAGCTCTTAATATTGAAACCATTAACTTAAAGATAAGATTTGTTCATTTCCCTGATAAATTACTCCTCTATGTGTTATTCATTTTGGAATATTAGTTTTTGTTGCAAATTCAGCAATAATATGCTAGAACAAGTATTCATCGGGGAAGAATAAACTCATCACATTCTAATAGTGAATTTAAAAATCTTCGATGCTTTGGTGCTAAGGAGAAAATAATTTTCCCTCCTGGCAACAGTATATCAGGCAATGGGGAAGATTTTTTCGCGGGATTTGAGCCGTTGATTAGGTTTTTAATTTCCTTATCTCGGCCGTCAACTCTTAACGAGTCGCCGGGAACTTAGTTTAAAAATCAATTAGCTTTTCTTTTAATAAAGCTCTTTTATAGATGGCAGTCTGAGCAGCGGTTACCCCCACCTCCTACTCGTGCCTCCGAGCAAAACTTTATACTTTTACTCATCAGATCAGAACAGGGAGGGGCGAGAAAACTTATAAAATGCTTATGAAATTCACTTAATTTTAGAAATACGAAAGAATAGACACATTTCGTTTATTCATTAAATAAAATGTCATTAGCAGAATTGATTACGTTACATTTGTTGTGACCTTTAATAATACTGAATTACTTAAATTTGGCGGAAGGTTAATAATAAAACCACACGGTTTCTCTGTGTTAATATTCTTCCTGGTATTATTTCAATATGTATTTAAAGGCAGGGGATTGAATTAAACAACTGAGTTTCCTTTCTCATGTCTTGTTAACCACTATGCGTTCATTAAACATAGGTTAATCAACATTTAAGGTGACATCGTGTACCGTTAACGCTTGGGAACGAGCAGTATCCAGTAGATACAAAGATTCAACGTCTCGGCGAAATCCGCTATAATAGGATAGAGTGCGGCACCGGCACCTTCCGTCTCGTCTAGCTGTTTTTTTTTTTTTTTTTTTTGCTCGTCGGATATTGTTCAGCCTGTTTTTACTCCATTTTGCTTCGCGTCCCCTTGTAATTATTTTTAATTATTATTTTTTATTTATCATCATTCATTGAGGCTCATGCGACCAAAGTTTTGTTTGTTGTATCAACAGTATCGTATAAAAATATATCCATTATTCACTAAAAATTTTACATCAGTCAAAAAGGGTGATGATTTGATCTATTTTTACTTGATTCAAGGTAAAAGTTAGAGTTTCTTAAACTTTTTATATTTGTTTTCTACTTCTCTATTTTAATAATTAAATTGAATTTAAAAGACTGCTTATTATTTATTTTATGTTAATTAATTGAATCATGGCGTATATAGAAAAAAGTCCGTCACGCTGGAGCTGCATAACTAAGCACTTTCCTTAGAATTTGGGTAGTGTAGACTGCTTTCCAGAACAATTTGCTTAAAATATCCTACATAAATAAAATAAAAACATGAATAGTTCTCTTTTAAATTTGTAATGAGTAACTGATCAATTATTAATTTGCTTCCAGAGTTATGTTTACACATGGTACCTACTACACTACGTAATAAATACAAAAAACCTCATATTATCGTATTTTGATCTAACGCAGAAACAGGATACAGTCCCTCTAGATACAAAGCGCTCCTTGCGGCGGCTTTGTGAACCTACGTCTAGCGGGCTTTTCTATTGAAATATATTACAAAGTAAACCCCCGCCTTCCGATTGACCGATTCAGCTCATTTTTACAACACTTCTTTCTCATGAGTTACCCACGACGTATACCATGTTTCGTTTCAATACAGCAGAAATTACGACCGGTATGAGTATATTAGGAATTCGGGTCCGGAGTAAACCCCCCCTTCTAATGAACCGATTTAATTTATTTTTACAACACATATTTACCTGTAGATTACCACTACGAATACCGAGTTTCGTCGAAATATACCAAAAATCACGGCTGGTAGTGGCGAATTGGTATTGTGGGTGCAGAGTAAACCCCCCCTCCTAATGAACCGATTTAGTTTATTTTTACAACACATATTTACCTGTGGATTACCACTACGAATACCGAGTTTCGTCGAAATATACCAAAAATCACGGCTGGTAGTGGCGAATTGGTATTGTGGGTCCGGAGTAAACCCCCCCCCCCTCCTAATGAACCGATTTAGTTTATTTTTACAACACATATTTACCTGTGGATTACCACTACGAATACCGAGTTTCGTCGAAATATAACAGAAATCACGGCTGGTTGTGGCGAATTGGTATTGTGGGTTCGGAGTAAACCCCCCTCCTAATGAAACGATTTAGTTCATTTTTATATCTCACTTTTCTCTCTATATTAACACTACGAATACCAAGATTCGTTGAAATATAACAAATATTACGGCTGACATGGTCAAATTAGTGTTTTGGGTTCGGGGTAAACCCCCCCTTCCGGTGGACCGACTTTGGTGGTTAACGAACTCGTTCAATCGTTTGCTAATTGAATGCTATATACCAAGTTTCGTGACGAAAAACGATATATATATATATATATATATATATATATATATATATATATATATATATGTGTGTGTTTGTGTGTGTGTGTGTGTGGTGTCTACTAGGTAGGATCGATAAAGATTTGAAGAAATTTTTCAAAAATTCCGTCACGAGTCCAACCTCAATAGCTACTTTCCTTCAGAGAAAAGTGCTAATAATTTCGGAGGGGGCTGGAAAACTATCGAGGGGGGGGGCTGAGACCATTCCCGTTGTATGGAATACTAACAATGTAGATCTTGGAATTGTTTTAGCCAACTTACACGCTATTACACCCAAAAAAGAATATGTTTTATGAACTAAATGATCTTATTTAATTTATTTTTTATGAAATTTTACCGATCAAATCAAAATTTCGGGGGGGGCTGCAGGCCCTCAGCCCCCCCCCCCCCTTACATACGCCCATGAATTGAATACAAAAAAACAACTTTGGTTACCCTCACAAGAATGATAAGAATGTTTGCTTAATTAAACGTTTATAATCATTCTAATGCGATAAAAAGCTTTATTAAAATAAAAAAATATAACTATTAGTTGAAAACTAAACGATTTTATTGAATAAGTGTATAATAATTGGACTTAAACCCCTGTTGTATCTCTCAGATACAGCTCCCGTTCCCTTGTGGAAAAGGAGCGCGCGCTTCCGAGGGTTAAATCACATTAGTGATATGCTTTTTGCTGAAACATAAACATTAACCCTAAACCTCATTTTTTCTGTTTTAAATGCTTTCATAATTAATAATATAATCGTTAACGCCATTAAAGCCATTATTATTATATATATTTTTTAGTAAACTAGCTTGCTTAATATCTGTCATCTGTCATTCAATAAAGTTCATTAGAAATAGGCTCACTAAAATATTTCTATATTCCTTGGAAATTGCTAAACTTGAAACATCATAGTTCATATGATGGAACTTGAAACATCATAGTTCATGGCTTTTTTCTTGATCAGCATATTTTTTGCTTATGTAATTTTTGATATTTTAATTTTTACGATTTTAATGAACAACCTTAATGGCATACGGCTTTGAACATTTTAGATCCTTTTTTTTTTATAAAATCGAGAGTTTAATGTACTACAATTTGCTTTACTAATGTCTTATCTTTCCCCGGGGCAAAAAGCTCCTTGTTGTAATATTAAACGGCTTAAAGCAAAGAAAACAATGCAGGCAAACAAAAGGACTCCTGTAGTCTTTTAAAGGAGTTACTCTCCCGTATAAATCTTATTTATTTATCAGGGCGGTAAAATAACATGAAGAAAAACGTTATAATCCAATAATTCTGCGACATTGCCCGTAATAGACGTTTCTCATTCCTTTTATTCCCTTCATTCTTTTTCACTATTTTTATTCACTTCTTCTTTAATCCCCCCCACCGAAATTACTTAAAACGGAAGAAATTCTCCGTCTAATGAGCTCAGAAACTTCTTATCGGGCTTCAAATTAATGGCCTATAGGAGAGAATTCCTTCCTTTTTTCATTATTATTTTTTATTCATGTACATTAAATGAGAAATAATCCCTTTAAAGCCTTTTAAAGTAGCCCGAGGGAAATTTCATTCGCGCTACTTTCGTCCTTACAAAATTATATTTTAAGTAGGAAAAATCTTCATTTATCTTCAGGAAAATATTCTTAACTATAATAGATGAATAATACAAAAAATTTTTGTTAGCACTTTCCGAAGAAATGTTTTATTATTCACTTGAACAATGGAATGCCGCAAAAAAATATAGGTATATTTATAGGTATATTTATTTTACCATCTGTTGCCCAATTGGGCTTTTATTTATGCTTCTCTATTTAGTGGTGCTTACAATTGAATAAGAAGATTTATTTGCATAAAGAGAATATAATTTAAACATCAGTATATTACAAGTAGCACGTTTCAATTCTCATCTTTGAACATGTTTTAACTTAAACCCGTTAAATACGTTTTTTTGGAAATAAAAGTCAATGTAAGTCGCTTAAATAAGAATCACGTATGCGACGCACAATGGTTGAAAGTCACCATTAATAGTGGTCAAAATTCATATAAAATATTTTACAAATGACCCACTAAATATCGTCTAGTATGAGTTGGAAAAACAGAAAATGTAAATATTTACTTTCTCGGATTGGAAACGGGCGACGAAGGGGATTATTATTCGGACTGTAAGATAGGGAAGATTTCTCTGTGTTCGTTGAAGTTTTCTTGTAATTACATAGCCAGTGTTTGAACAGATATTATACTAGATTATTTAAATTTCATGTGAAATAGAGTCCACAAAGACAAGTAAGTATTAATATTTCACTATTCGGGGTGCATCATAATATCATATCCAAGCTAATTCCTTAATCATTATTTCCTTGAAACCATATACTTTTCATGTTCACATTAAAAAAGAGCAAGTCGCTATGTTCGCGAGCTCTTAAAATCAATAAATCAAATTAAATCATGTTCACATAGTTCTTTTTTCTTTTTTTTTGCGTAATATTTACTAAGTTAAGATGGATTTAAGGTTTCTTTCTTATCATTCCACGAAAATAATTTGTATCTGAATGGTTGAAAAAAGGACGCTCAATAATAACGATGAAATGGTATATTTAATGACTTTAGGCGTCAGAGGATTCATTAAGCAATTATATGGACAGTGAGCCAAGGGATTTTAATTGAGTATTAATGAAATGAGCAGTGGAAGTTCAAAATTAAACCAACCATCTGGGATTAGGCTATAAACACAATTAACTTCATTTTCGGTTTATTTGTTTTTAAAGCATATTAAGTTTGGTTTCACAAAAGTTCATGCACACATATTGTTAAAGAGGAAAAGTAATTTTAGAATAATATGGGTTCCACATTCCGTATTCCATTCATTTTATTGTATCCAATTTTTTTCGCGTTTAATGGACCATATAAATGCCAATCTGTAAATAATTCAAACTATTTTTTCCCTAAACTCTGCCATGTTTTCTTAAGAACCCTTGCTTCGAAATCGCACCTTTAAATCATTATGTAGACAATAAATCGTCTTCGTGTGAAATTACCAAAGTATCATTACCGATAGGATTTTATTTAGCGATTCATTTTTATATAATAGATACACAAATACGTAACTGTTAAAAATATTATAATAGAGAACATATGTTTTTATTTAAAAATTAATTTGCGTTAAGGAAGTGAAAAAGACACGAAGAGTGTTGTTTTTAGACTTTTTCAGGCAATTTTTTAAATGTTTCTCTCCGTAAGAACCATCCTCGTAGTTCAAGGAATATTCTAAAAAAAGAATTAGCGAAATTCAGTTGTTCTCGAGATTTGCGCTTACCAACACATTCAGCGATTCATTTTTATATAATAGATTTAAAAAAAAAATAAAATAAACTTTATGTTAATTCCTCCTATTCTTCTCAAACCAAGTACATGGTTTACTTCTATTTTATGATCCTTAAAAAGGCGCATATCGTATTTTACAAAACTTTTAATAGCCTATCTTTTGATCTATAATCCTATTCTCCATTTTTTGGTAAGTTCTTATTAAATAAGGCCAATTCGCAAGAACGACGTCATCTTAGCGTGTTTCCATATATAATAATACTCATAGTGGTTCAATAAACACGCACACAAAAATACTGGAATCAAACTGAGAATAACATCCATTGTTAATTCTTGGTTGACTAATAAATGTCCACTATCAAAAAGACGTCCATTAATATTAGTAATATTGCGCTTTGGACATACATGAATTCTTGAATGTTGGCTTTTGAACGTAGTAGTGGTTGTCACTGTACACTTAAGGATTAATCTCAAGCACCATTAAGTTAAATAACTCGTTATAATAACTCCGAAATAGATTAATTTTAATTTTTTTTTGTTCGTCTGCATCTGGCTATTAGCGCCAGCTCCTATGGCGAGAATGTTTTCAACGGGCTCTGAAATTAAAATAAACTCATCCTATTGCAGGTGAGACTTGAACCCGCATCTCCCGCATAAGAATTCAAGACGTTAGCCCCTGGATCACACCAAGACACACTACGTTAATATTCTGAATCTTTAGTTTCTTTTTTTAAGATTTTCATTTTCTTTTTCTCAAACAATTAAAAATTTTTGCTTATCTGTTGAAGTGTGGATTATAACCACCTGTGAAAGAAATATGCTGGAATATATCGCACTAGTATTTCTAAAGTGACACAACTCAGAAATTTTTTTTTTTTTTTTTTTGTCCACTATGACTATGAAATAAATGGTAAATATCTCTTTATTAACAATCAAAACTAATATGTAAATAGCTTCAGCGCTTGTTCCCCAGAGGGCACTTGTGTTAATCTTCCTGCCCTAATCCTATTCCCCCTACATAGACTAGAGTGACACATTTTCAGTTTAGTTTTTTTTTTTTTTTTTTTTTTCTTGAGTTGTGTTACTTTGGAAATACTATTGCGAAATGTGAAGGATAAAGCTCCTTACAGGTATATTTTCTGGTAAATATTACGATACATTGTTCTTTCATTTACACGGAACTCTAATTTTATAATTTTACTAAAATTTGTTGGCAATTATAAAGTAGTAAGAGATTTTTATCATAAAAGTGTTAGTTATATATTCTTTAATAGAACTGCGTTATACTATAGAAACACGAAATCAGCCAAATCATTGGGAAATAAATCGTTCATCTAAAAACTCTAAAGGAAAGTATTATAAAATTATCATATTAATGACTCCTGTCATATCCAGGGATTTAAAGAACTCGACCCTAATCGGCTCCCGTATAAAAAAAAAAAAGATGAATAGATGTACTTCTGGCTTCCCACTTGCATTTACATTTTAGCATACGGCACCCATAACTCAAAGGCAGTTTTGTCTGTTCTTTATCGGGCGAATAATATAAGAACAGGCACGCAGGGGATGTGTCAGAGTGAGAGAGAGCTGGATCAAGATGCAGCATGTGGCCGGGGTGTTGGGCTAAGGTATTTAATCCTTGCTTCTAAACTGGGCCAAGACAAAGGAAACTTGCAAATGTCTGCGCTGTAGACGCCCCTAGGGGAATCGCTGGATCCGGATTTACATTAATACATATGCATGCTTTCACCACACTTGTTTTATTTCTATCTGCCGCCGCGGTACAGCCTTGGAACCCCAGGCCATCTTAATTTATACATCTTATTATACTTCGCTATTATTATTAAAGGGGAACCATTATTCTGAAAAGGGGCTTTTCTCGTAATGCCACGGGGGGTTAAATTTATTTTCTTTAATTGAAGGGCTTGTATCGCCGGCTGATTAATAGTGGCTACAATCAGCCGTCTCGGGAAAGTGATTATGCGTGGCGTTCTAATGAATGTTCCATCTGTAGATCCGTTCATTTATTCACAAACTCAGTTGCAAATAGATATTCCATCAGAGGCTACAATCCATAGAAATTCATTACATTTATTTTTATTGGTACAGAGTTGATCGGGATCGGCGAGCCACCCTATAGGAGGTGATTCTATACTTTCTTGTATAATAAAAAAGTTTCTTTAGACGAGGGCCCGATTCTTGTTGTGTTGGAGAAATCGTTCATGTAAGGTCTTGTTTTATTATTTTCAATATTTTATTAATTAAGTAGGTTTTTTTCTCCCCTTTTCTTGAAATAAGCGTGAATTTAAGACCTTTTCGGATCTTATAAAACAATTATTACAGATATTATTTATATTGGTCCTTCAAAAAATACCTCCAAGTTATGCAAAAAGAACCCGATTACGAGAATTATTATTATTATTCATTATTTTTTGCTACAAAGCAATACGGGTAATTACTTTTTTAAACAAAAACGAAAATGTTTATATTAATAACTTTTTTCATTTATGTTCAAAGATAAATTAACATAGATACACATTCATGTATGCAATATAAACTCATATGTCATAATGTTTATATCTCTAAATGTATTGTTATATCGGTAAATATTGTCTCGAAAGATTAATTATTAAATTTTAACGTACTAATGTCTACAATGGACTACACCACTACCTTATCTGCTAATTGCCTAAGTTGCGGAGTAGAAATTAAATAAATCATTATTTATTTAAAGTCATTACTCCTATCTGAGAGTAGTTCAATCATGTTGAAAGATCGGAAATATAATTTTTTTTCAACAGACATTCAGTCAAGACGTGTTCTGTTGTCAATGGAGAATTATATATTTCACATGTCGGTCTGCACTGTCTCGTCATGAGATGTAAATGCGTCAGCCGTGAATAGCCTATTCTCCTACAATATAAGACAACTTCTTTTATATTCTGTCTGTTTGTTTAATTTTAATTAGTTTGGACCGCTTAATCTAAATATAAAAAAACAAAATCTATTAAAATATTCAGAATATTAATTTTTACTCACTCATACAATAAATATATGATGCACAATACACAAAAATTCCATAAAACCATACTACCTAAAGGCCTTTCACACAATAAATAAATCCATACACACTCAATAAATGGTTCTACTCTTTAGAAGCCTTCATAAAATACATAAATAATGTGGAACTTTATCAGGCCGTTAGGTTTAATCTCCTTTAACTACTCTATAAGTCTCATCCCAGATGGCTTACTTCTGCACAACAACACTAATTGGTGCCGCTGCCTGGCCTTCCGTAGTAGTTGTTGAGTAAAATAGTTCCGATCTTAAACATGCCGAAAGGAAATATTTACAATTTGAATCATTACTGACAAAGGTTCCTTCAATTATCTTGAACATAATATAAAACCAAAAAGTAATATATATATATTAAAAGTGTTAGTATTGTTTATCCTATTAATTGGTAACCCTGGAATCGGTTATCACCCCGATAATGATAGCAAACTCTTAACAAATCAGCCAGGTAGGATAATACAATTATTCACTTGAAGAAATTGTTTCCATCTGGTTGGACATTATCTGATTATGAATGATTCCCTTTATTTTTACGTGGTGGGTGATTTGCTAAGTATTCTCAAACAAAAAGGAAGGAACTGCGTAACAAAGCAAACATACGTATTACAGCTTTTATATTTGTCATGATCAGCTGACTCAATAATTATTTATATATTAAATTTAGGGGGCTAGGTTAGCTCTGTGCTAGAACACTTGACTAATGAACTAGAAGACCTAAGTCCAATACCCAGGCAAGCACTGAAATTTTTTCTTCTATTGTCGTTACTCGAGGGTTGGACTCGGGGTCCAGAACGTCCCTAGGTTCACCAAGCCTTTATTTAATTTATTAAAGGGTACCTGCAAAGGGGAACGTCAGGCGGCCAGAGCATAATTCTGACGACAATATCTCCCTGTGTGCTTTATCGACAAGAATTAGTACCGAGATTTATTGAGAGCAAGTAAAAATAATGACCAATAAGGGCAAATTAATAATTCGGTTTTAGATTAAAACCTCTTACCTAATGGGCCGGTATTAATTAGGTTCGCTACACTCACACGACATATGCCAAGCTTCGTTGCAATATAGCAAAAATATCGACCGTTGGGGAAAATAATAATATGTGTCTGGATTGCAGGTTAACGAAATTGGCCTGTATAGCAGGTTATCGAAATCGTCTATTTTTTTATTATGCTAGGTATCAAGGTTCATGGCGAAAAGAATAAAAAGTCCGTCACTCGGGAGCTCCTTAACTAATATTACCTCAGCAGAGTGAGTATTTCACGCCGAATTCGTGAAGAATTTGCTAAAAATAACCTATATAAATACGAAATACAATTGCATAAATATTCTTATTAATTGTTTTAGGAAGTTCGATTGAAGTCATTGCTAAGGTGTGAGTAGTCCGTGACTTGGGTCACTAGGGATAATGGCCTTTCTTTAAAAAAAAAAAGAAGAGGCTATTCCTGCTGAAAGAGTGGTAATCTTTTGATAACCCGTGTCAAATATATTTGTGTTGTTTAGATGAACAATGAAATTTAATATAAATAAATAAATTATTTTTACAACGAACTGCTGACCCAATATTTTGCATTTAATAATTTTCTGAAGTAAACCTCAAGCGATAAGATCCTTGCAAGAATGTAAAAAAGGACAGCTGTTAAATAGGAAAAATTAATGATTCTGTTCTTGAGTAAAACCTTCCTAAAAAATAAGTAAAAAATTCCTAACGGACCAATTTAATATATAATGTTTCAATGTTATAATTTAATACACACACACACACACACACACACACACACACATATATATATATATATATATATATATATATATATATATATATCAATGAAACATTCTTTCATCAGTGCAACCTGAATGGTTATATTATTTCTAATAACTCTCATGTATGCCTTTCGTTTAACCTATTTCAAGCTTGGGAATACTATTCATTTTCTATAACATTGCTTCCGTAAAAATAAATATTCCCATTTACTAAAAATAGGACATTAATATATTTGGGTAACTACACTTAAGTCCAGTTTATATTTTCGGATTGAATTAAAATTACTTTAATTTAAAATAAGTTTAATGAATAGCTTTGTAAGAGGCTTACGTAATATTAAACTGAGCTGGGAGTAGCGCGGGCTGATAAATTAAAAACGATATCTCGAACCTAACTTTCCCGATAAGCATTTGTTAATCATAATTTTTCTTTTAGGGTAAATTATTATTATTTATCATACCTTCTCTTTCTGACATAGTTTGTTAATGAGACTAAATAGTTGCAAATATTATAAATAATACTTCACTCAATTACATATTTTTTTTAATTACATCAATACTATTTTCTTTAGTTAATAATTAATCCGTAATGGTAAATTACAATTATAATTTATGCACAATAAACGTACCCCAGGACTAATGGCTTAACTGCAGATGCTGTGTAAATTTTTTTTTTTTTTATTTTATTTATTTATTTGGAATTTACAACAATGTATAATACATTTCTAGTAAATTATTGCTAGATTATATTGACATGAATATTCATGAGGTGGGCGGCTGCACAGTTGTAGTACCCACTAGACAGTTTTTTCACAGATACACTTTTTAGAGTTGATCTCTTGGCCACTTGCGTTTCAGTCGGCGAATAGGGTTGTGAGGAATGTGCTGGGAGGATAGAGAGTTTATTAAGGAGTTAGGATGGCCGTGTAGGTTCGAATGGAATTTGCAGTAGAGGGATTTGGCTAAAGGTTGGATAAAAGGGATATTAAGGTCATTATGGAGGGTCAAATTGGAGACATAAAACGGAGCATCGGTTATTTTCCGGAGAATTTTAGACTGTAGGGATTGGATTTTGTAGGAGTTGGAAGGCTTTGTGGAACCCCAGAGTTGAATTCCGTAAGTACATATTGGTCTGAGAATGGTCATGTAAATGAGTCGTTTGTTTGTTAGTGAGAGATTAGATCGTCTGTCAACTAAGTGTAGTAATAGTCTGTATCGTCGGCTGAGTTCTTGTCGCTTCTGGGTAATATGTGGCTTCCATGTTAGTCGTTTGTCAAGTATTAGTCCTAGATAGCGAATTTGGGATTTTTGCGGAATTAGAGAACTATGGAGGAACACTAGATGATCGCCTGAGGGTAAAGGTTGAGTGGCAGGATTTCTGAGGGTTAACTTTGATTCTCCATTTGGTGAGCCAGGGTTCGATCAGTCCAAGATGTTCCTGAAGGGACTTGGATGTCAGGATTGGTTCATGACTGCTGGAGAACAGAGCCGTATCATCGGCGAACATATGGAGGGATGTGCCGGGGTGAGTTGGGATATCAGCCGTATATGTGAGGTATAGGACAGGACTCAGGATTCCGCCTTGAGGTACACCTGCAAGTTGGGGGAAAATGGGTGAGGATGAAGTGCCATAGGAAACTTGGAAGAATCTGTCGGAAAGATAGGATTTTATTGTGAGGTAGTAGGTTGAAGGGAGAATTTGTTTGAGTTTGAATAGCAAGCCCCGGTGCCACACCCGATCGAAAGCCTGGGCTATGTCGAGAAAGACACCAGAGCAGTACTGTCCATTCACAAAGGCTGTGGAGATCAGATCAACAATTCTGTGGCATTGATGAATGGTGGAACGGAGTTGAAGAAAACCAAATTGGGCAGACGGGATTTTGGGAATAAGAATGGGGTAAAGGCGTTTAAGTAAGAGTTTTTCGAGAATTTTTCCCAATAGGGGTAGTAGGGCAATAGGGCGATAGGATGTGAGTTGGTGAATAGGTTTTTTTGGTTTAGGTACGGATTACAGAGAATTTCCAGAGGAGGGGAAAGTGGGAAGTTCTGAGGACAGCATTATAAATGTAGGTTAGGAAAAGGACAGCGTTTTTCGGGAGATGCTTGAGTATTTTGGGCGTAATTAGGTCATATCCTGGGGCTTTTTTGTGGGGAAGGTGTTGGATGGCGTGAAATACTTCCTTAGGATTGAAGGCCTTGGGAGGAAGTGACAATGGGAGGGGAGTATCCAGTTGACTCGAGACATGGTGGGAGTGGGTTGGATTGTTAACGTCAGGGTGCGGGGTAAAAACATTGGAGAGGTAATGCCCGAAGGCAGGGGAAATTTCTATATCGGTTTTGGCCCAGGAGCCACCTTCTTGTTGGATGGGAGGATGGGAGGTTTTGTATGAGAGTATTTTTCTAGTCGCCTGCCAGAGTGATTTGTCAGGTGAAGTAAGTTCCTTAGTGTATGTTTTAAATTGTTCGTTTTTATGTTTCCACAGTTCATTTCTTAGTTGGTTCGTCAGTTGGTTTAACCGTTTTTTTGTCAGATGGGTATCTAGAATTTTGCCATCGTTTGCGTGCTCTTCTCTTTTCTGTGAGCAGTAGTTGTATGTGTGTTGGTATGCCAGCCAGTTGTGTTTGTGTATTATGTAGAGGTTTCGGTCGGGTGGAGATGAATAAGGATTCCTGAATGGCTACTGAAAGATAATGAACAGCATCGTCGACTTCAGTGTTTGTTTTTAGAGAAGTGTTTAGGTCAAGTTTATGTTCTAAGGATGATTGAAAGGACTGCCAGTCAACTGGACCAGGAGTGAGTGTAGGTCTTGGAGGTAAAGAGTGGGAATCAGCATCGGAGTTGAAGAGAAGGAGTACTGGACTGTGATCGGAGGATAGGTCATCGAGAGTGGAAATAGAGGTAGGAATTTGGGAAATACCATGGGTACTGAAGAAGTCGAGGATGTCAGGACGTTTTGAGCGGGAAGTGGGCCAGTATGTAGGGGAAGAAGGGGTGATTATTTTGGCAGGGAAGGTGGAGAGGGTTTGTAGTAAGGTTCGTCCTCGAGGATTAGCCACACGGCAACCCCACTGGGGGTGTTTAGAATTAAAATCCCCACCAATTAGGAAGCGAGGACCTAGATGCTGGAAGAAAGAATAAAAGGTATTGGTGGAAACAGATTTATTAGGAGGACAATATACGGCTGCAATGGTAATAGGAAATTGAAATGTTGATTGGAGGGAAATTGAGGTACTCTGAATGATGTTTGGTGGGAATTGATTAGGAATTAGGAAGTGGGAAAGTGATGAGCGAACAGGAATTGCTGTTCCGCCATGTGCTGTTCCGTCTGGATGGTCAGTTCTGTACGTTTTGTATCCCTGGATGTAGAATGGAGTCCGTCGAGTCAGGTGTGTTTCAGTTAGTAGCGCTATGTCAATGCTTTTGTCCTTTAGAAGTAAGTATAGTTCGTCCTTGTGATTTAGTAGACCGTTCGAGTTCCACAGGAGGATTGTGAGAGGTTTGCAGGAAGGATGAATCATGATTGGGAGGGGTGCAGTTGGCAGAGTTTTTGAAAAATGGCTATGAGGGGTGAAATAAGGGTTTTTAATTCCGCTAGGAAAGCCTTTAATGATTCGGTGATGGAGTTTAATTCAGAAAGGAATGAGGGTAAAGGAGGCGATGGAATGGTAGAGGATTCAGGGGAGGGAATGGTGGCACCTTTCACTGCTGTTGAGTAGATGGCTGTAGTGAGACCTGACGTGGAGGCATGGACTACAGGAGGTTGAGGCTGCACATGGGATGATGGTTCTTGGCGTGGTAGAGCATGCTGCTTCGTCTGGAGACTGTCCTGGCGAGGAAAATTTGCTGAGGAGATCTTGGTCTGCTCAGTTTTGGAGTTGTCTTGGCGATGTTGCACTTCTGGAGTAGGGTTTTCCCTTGAGAGTTGCCGACGTTTCTTCAATAGTTCTTGATAAACTGAGCAACCTTTATAGTTGGCAGGGTGTTCGCCTTGACAGTGAACACATTTAGCTTTTTCTTCTCTCGTCTTCTTTTGGCATTGCGATGTTGCTGTCCGGCACATTTTACACACGCTGGATTTAGTGTGCAAAAGTTTTTGGTGTGTTTGAATCCCTGGCATCTTTGACACTGGATTAGGTCTTCTTTTCTATGCGGTTCCTCGACTGCCACACTTGTGTATAGAAGGCGCTTTAGGCTAAATATTTCTGAATTATTGTCTGCTGGTTCTAGGTCAATGAAAAATAACGGTAGCGGGAGTTTGGTAACTGGATGACGGACATTGTTGGCGTTTCTAACCTTGAAACCGATTTCGTTCAGGGCGTTTTTTATTTCGTGTTCTGGAGTGCTGGGGTGGAGGTGTCGAATTACAACTCTGTATGATTTATCTTCTTTCAATTGGTAAGTAAAATATTGTAGATTTGATGTTTTTAGATACCTGATGATTTTTCTATATGACTCTGATGTGCTTGGCTTGATAGTGATGGTTTCTGAACGGGATCGGCAAGAGAATTCTGTTGGATCGACTTCTTTTTCAAGTTCTGTGCAAAACTTGATGAAATCGCTGATCCCCTTGACGTGGATTGGCGGAGTACTCTTTCCTGGCTCTTCGATTTGTTCCTCCATTCGATAAGTGTCGTCTTATTTGCGAGATATGGCTGCGTATTTGTTCGGTGAGATGAATTGGTTGGTAGAGTTGCGATCTTTTGAATGGCTTGGGGCATTTATAAAAGTAGCCCGAGATGTAGAAGATGATGCGAGAGACGTCTGAGACACGGATCGTTTAATAGTTATTTTTTTCTTCTGGGGTGAATTCATGGGCGAGTTCTCCTGGGAATGGTGCTGTCTTTTATTACTTGGTTTTCTTTTCCCTCCCATAATGGATGGATTTGTTCAGATGACGAGATTCGAACCGCAGACCTCTGAATCGGGGACGAGACATCGAATCTCGGGACGAGACATCGAATCTCAGGGACGAGATTCGAACCACTCATCCACTAGACCAGAGGGAGAGCTGGCAGTAGGTGCTGAGAATCTTGTTGATGGTCTGAGTATTTGGCCAGCTGAAGGGGCAGCAAGGAGGGGACGACTGGCCAATTCACGCAGCCCCCTACCACTAGCCTAGCTAGGGCAAGGGACTAATAAACTGAAAAGTAAGTATTACTTACTTGATATTTTCAGGTCTTCTGCTGGATATTTTGTCCTGAGACTTCACCCACAAGTACTCGAGTATTAAGTCTCAAACATCGCCACTTTTCACAAAGAAAACGGACGTATAATCACTCGAAAAACTAACTTGAATATGATAGCTATAAGATGCTGCGTGTCAGGCAATGGCTGCAACGCGACTCGTGTAAAAAATTAAAAAAAAAAAAAAACTAACTTACGCCAGAGAACCTTTTGTACTGTGCTAGCAAGACAACCATCGTTCTTGAACCCCGCTCCTGTACTGATTTGGTGTAAGTATGTAATTCTTATTCATCCTCTTTTATAGTTTTACGGGAGAAAACATACCAGTTTGCCTGTACTACAATACGACACATCCTGTTTCACACATGCTAGTGCACTTTTAACTAATCAAAAAAACTAAATCCCCATAAACGTGCACTTTGTCGGCTGCATATATATGATTGAATCCTTCCTATTTCTACAAATATAACCCCATTTCTAATGAAATCTAACATACCTTTTTTCTTGCAAAAAATATGACATTATTTTCCATTATTATGTATGTTTGTTTTTGTACTAGACCTTATCTTTGCTACTTTGTCTCATTTCGTGAAAATCATCGTGAAAAATATCATTAAAAATAAAAGTCAAAATAGTCTACGTTACTATGGTCAAATTGTCTAAATTTGTATAATTTATTGTGACTTAAATAAATAATGCCCCTGTTTCTTGTTAAAAACAATAGATACTTTTTTGTTATTATATTTAATTATAATATATTATTTTTATTTTTTTTTATGATCATATTCATGGAGCTTATTAGCAATTTCCCAGTAGATCTTTTAACTACACAATTATTAATAACTTTAAAGGACTGGTGGCTGTAGTGTTAAATCTTGAGTATTCTGTGGTTAAGGTTGTGGGTTCAATGCCCATTTGGTATGATTGTTTTCGCAAACGAAAAAGGCAACAGCACTATCCTGACTAGAATCGGGTGTTAGCCTACACATAACCCGTCTCAAAAATCTGTTTTATTTATAAGTGTACGTAAAAATTTAAATAAATATATACATCTTAGTATGTTATAGCTACCGAAATTTATTTTGTTAGGTTACATGCAACATTCCTTAAGAATTGGCTTTAAATAAACTAAATATTTACTAAATCTTATCTGAAATGAGAAGCTGAATCATTTTTTTTTGAAAATATATTTTTAATTTTTGACAATATACCGTGTATTGTTTCGAACCTGAATAAAAATCTTAATTAATTTGGGCAATACAAGCTTCTTACCTAATTTAATAGTTACATTTCCTGCTTCATGATAGCACGGGTAAGTGTTTGTCAGAAAATATTTTTTTGGAATAGATTCTAATTTATTCTGGTGACATATTGTATGTTGTTTAATATGTCATTTAAGCCGGAGTTGTTTGATTTATTTTAATAATTGAGATGACCTATCTATGGAATTCCCAATTGTTTAATTTTATCTTCTACTTAGGTAACTGTTTTATTGAATTAATATTTATTTTGGCAATTATTACAAGCACCAAGCTCTGCTCTCAGAAATAAAAATTACATATATTTATCAATAAGATTTTTTAAAGTTAATTAAAAAAGGTGACTGTAAGTGCTAAGGCGTGAGCACTCCATGCCTAAACTCGTGGGCTGGTTTTCCTCTGGTGTTGGTGGCTTTTCATTGGAAAAAAGAGAATTCATCAGCCCTATCCTGGCTAGAAAAGGGTGGTGATCTATAGATTACCCGCCCTAACATTCTGTCAATTATAAATGGACTTTAAAATTTAATAGTTTTTTTTTTTTTTTTTCACTATTTTATCAAAACATTTATCATTTTCTTTCAAAGGTAGATTATTAATGTGATCGAGCTTTTTTGTACTCGTTTTTTTTTAACTTCTTCCTACCTAAGACAATACACGAAGATAGTGAAGTCGCCATTATCCGCAAGTAACTCTGTCAGTATGGAAGTCAGTCGAAGCTACCAGCAATCTTGCCTTTTCCTGACAATTCAGAGGTACTATGCTGTTACTTTCCTTTTAACACTTTCGTCCGAGTTTCCGATTGCGGCCATTACAATTTCTTTGGTAATAAGAAGGGATACATATTGTAAGCAACATCATTTACAGCCATGAAACTTTTTACATGTTGTTGCACTCATGACGGAATTTTTTGAAAAATGTCTTCAAATCTTTATCGATCCTACCGAGTAGACACCTAAAAATGTATATATATATATATATATATATATATATATATATATATATATATATATATGCGTTAACCACCGAAATCGGGAAATCGGTCCACCGGGAGAGGGGATTTACCCGGGACATAAAACACTAATTTCAGCATGCCAGTCATAGTTTTATATGTCAACGATACTCGGTATTCGTTGTGGTCATCTAAAGAGAAAAATACGTTGTAAATATAAACTAAATCTGTTCATTAGGAGGGGAGGGGTTTACTCCGGAGCGAAAATACTAATTTGCTAATTCATACCGGTCGTAATGTATGTTGCTTTGGAACGAAACTCAGAATACGAACTTGGTTATCTAATTAGAAAGAAGATAACCAAATAGAAAAATTAACTAAATCCGTCCATCGGAAGGAGGGATTACATTGTACTATATTTGATTAGAACTTTCCAGTGAAACGTAAAATGCAACGCTGCCGCTAGGAGTGCTTCTTCCTTGATATTACTTCTCACGTCTATCGCTAGGGATGCTTTATCCCTTCAGACGAGAACGTGAAGTTCTACCAAGCATAAACAATACTCTGCAAGGAAATTATTTAAATTAATAATAATAAAAATAATTTGATTAATTTGCTCATTACAAATATAAAAGAGCAGGACTATTCATGTTTTTATTTAATTTATATAGATTATTTTAAGTAAATTATTCAGGAATGCATTTTATTTATATAGATTATTTTAAGGAAATTATTCAGGAATACACTACAGGAATTCTGAGGAAAGTAAATTTGGAGCTTACGTTATACAGCTAATTTAATATTACAAATAAAAACTAGGTACTTTGTTTTTTTTTTATTTATTTATTTACATTTTAACCCCCTTAAAAGTGTCTGCCTTATTTATTATTCATTGTAAAATTGCCATAATTTGCATTTTTTTTATTATATATTAATGATACCTAGTTGGCTTCTGAACAAAACAATATTGTTGGACAATATTGTTTTGCACGTTTCCCCTATGCGCACCTCCTGGTGTTCCAAGGTATGTCCAGGAAACACATACTTACCTTCTTATCAACCCATGAGGTACATTATAGCAAAATGTCAAGGTGCATAAAACACTTCATGAAAGGAGCGTTACCAGCACTCCGACTATAGGAATAATCTAGATTTAAAATGAAAAATGAATTGTCTTAGTAGAGCTAATTCATTTGGGCTTTATAAGGCAATGCTATTTGGGATTGTACAATATTTGGTTGTGGTGTCATCATTCAGTAATTGCAAATTATTGATATCTTATTCTACCCTACAACATGTGTTCGCACTAAAGCAGATAAATGTTTTAGCCTTTGAATTGGGAAAGAATAAATAAAAGGCACAGAAATTGAAAGAGAAGGTTCAATGGCTGGTGGTTGAGTAAAAGGCTTATTAGGACAAAGGCCAAGCCAGCAGATTGTAAAGAGAAAAGTCCGTCACGCAGGAGCTGCATAACTAAGCACTTTCCTTAGAATTTGGGTAGTGTAGACTGCTTTCCAGAACAATTTGCCTTAAATATCCTACATAAATAAAATAAAAACATGAATAGTTCTCTTTTAAATTTGTAATGAGTAACTGATCAATTATTAATTTGCTTCCAGAGTTATGTTTACAAATGGTACCTATTACTCTACGTAATAAATACAAAAAACCTCATATTTTCGTATTTTCGTATCATGATGATTAGATAGTTAGCCGTCGTACAGATGGAATGGTTGGGATTCGGCTAAATAAACCTCAATATGATTTTGTTTTAAAAAATCTATATTTCGGACGTTTCGGCTACTCAATGGTAGCCTTCGTCAGCTAAAATGACAAAAAAAAAAAGAAATTAATACAAAAACAAAAAAATTATAATTGTGATAGGTAACAGAACTATAGATACAATTAACTTATAAAAGAACATATCGTCTTAAATTCTTAGAATGAGTAGAATGAAAAAGTAAATAGGTACAATAATTGATTTTAATAGTAATTAGTAACATTAATTGATTTTACAAAGAAATAAGAAACTACATACCAATGACAAATATAGTAGCTAATAGTAACATTAATAAATTTTACAAAGGAAATAAGATACTACATACCAATGGAAATGCCGAGCGGCAGAGGAAGACCAAGGTAGGCAATTAAGTAACCATTGTGAAAGTGTCTAAGGAAAGAGAATCTACTGGGGTATATGTAGCTGAAAACAGCAGGTGGTGGGAGAAATGTCGGTAAGGATCAAAAGGCATGTTTATGACATGTTTATGACAGGGAAGGAGAAAGAGGTGTTAATGGAAGGATACCCAAGGGGCATGGTAAAATTCTAGGTGGGAGGTCGGGAGAGTATTTGGAAAATATTAGCGTACATAGGAGAAATGCCTTGTTGGTCAGTTTTGTAGTTTATATTGTTTTTGTTTAAGTTTATGTGTACACATTCCGAGATCTGTAGTTTTTTTTTGTTTCGTTGTGTAGAAAGAATTTTTGTGTCGTCGAAGTTAAAAGTGTGTTTTTGTGTAATGGCGTGTTTTGCAAGTGCAGATTTATCTATTTCTTTATTAGTGATGGTTCGTTTATGTTGTGTAAGACGTGAGTGAATGTCATTTATGGTTTCTCCTATGTATACACCATTACAGGAAGGGGTTTGGCAAGGGACTTGGTAAACACAACGGGTGGTTTGTTCAAAAGGGATGGGATCTTTGAGTTTGGTATAGAGGGTGTTGAGTATGTTGGTAGTTTTCAAACCAAAATTTAGGGAAGGGTAGGATTTTTTTATTGTCTTTGTAAGTTTATCAGTCAGTCCAGGTGTAAATGGTAGAGATCGGAACATTTGGGAACTGGGAGTTAGGGAAGAATTGGGAGAGACAGTGTTGGAAGGTTGGGATTTTACTTTTTTAACAAGGGATTTTATGAGGTTGGGGGGAAATTGGTTGCGTGCCAATATATCTGAGGCGATATTAATATTTTTATTGTGGAAGGAAGCATGGGATAGGGAGAGGACTCGGCGAAGGAGATTTCTGGCTACATTAATCTTGAGGTGGTAAGGATGGGATGAATGAAAATTAAGTAACCGTCCCGAGTATGTGGGTTTGGTGTACCAGTCAGTAATAATAGTACCGTCAGTCTGTCTAATTAGTAATAATAAAGCTGGAGTCATTTTCGGTGTCTACTAGGTAGGATCGATTAAGATTTGAAGAAATTTTTCAAAAATTCCGTCATGAGTCCAACCTCAATAGCTACTTTCCTTCGGAGGAAAGTGCTAAAAGGAGCAAGTATATTATTAGCAAAAGCTGGTAGATAAGTAGTTATATTTTCGGAAATCCATCAGGTTTTAGACTGGAAACACTGAACCAAAAAAAATCCTTCCTAATTATATTTATTATATAGTTCCTAAGTATATTTATTATATAGTTATAATATATTAATTATATAATAATATTTTGTAAATAAATAAATCTCTTTGGGTTACTCTTTGGCTAACATATGGTCTCAATTCTACCTACCTTATTGATTTAAAGATTTATGTATAATTAAAACGTTAATGTCCAATTACTGTTCCATCATGAGTAAAACAGGTGTTTTATTATTAGATAATTTATCATGGTATACAGTTTTGATATTTTCTAAAGAGGTATTGACCATGTCTTTCATAGTCATAACTATGACGGTGTGAATAAACCAAATTTTGAGTTGTGTCTCTTCAGAAATACTAGTGCGATATATATCATTTTCCTAGAGCAAGTATATTTTAGGCGAGAAGCCCAGAATTCCTACGTTTTCTCTGGCTGGTTTTCTTTTTCAGCCTTCAAAAGAAAAAGAAAAAAAATCTGTCTCTCTCTTCTGACATGAACTGGATTCGGTGGTTCTGTTGATCCATATCTGACCAAAACGTGACTCGACCGTAAGAGGAAAAGCTTTTTGTTACTTCTCCCTTCGTTTCATAGGATCGGTCAGCCTTCAGCCCCGAGGGTTCTTCCCTTTGTTTATACTCATTTATTTCTTTTCTATCTCTTGTTTTTATACTGTTCTTCAGAAAGCACTCTGTCTGCTTTCTAGGGAGGAAATTCTTACAGGCACTTATGGTTCGGAAGTCAATTACGTCCGAACAACATGTAGGAGTAAAGAATACGATCTCAGGGGAGAAATATAGACTGGAGGTTTACTGAAATCTAAAGAGAGAGAGAGTAAAAGAAAAAACAAAAATTTTGACAATATTTTAGCTAGAGGGCATTCTGTAATAACTAGTTGAAAGGCAGCCCGTAATTAATTAATTTTCATGTATTGTTAATGTATTTCGACCTCACTTCCTTCTAGATTCTGTTCTGTTCTCTTGGATACATTTATCCAATATTTAAACAGTTTCTCGCAACTTTTTCATTCAACTGAAACCAGACAAATAAAAGAACCATATAATCTCTTATAAATCAGAAATCATGGTTTAATTATTATCTATGTGAATAAAAACATGAAATAAATAACAAATAGGTTTATTTCAGGGATAATAAAAAAATATGCATAACATTTATTTGAAAAGACAAACTCTATGGTAAGCAAATATTGGTCTATTTAAAGAAATTTAAAAACAAAGCTGGACGAATATAGCTTAAAAATAACATTTAAACGCTAATTTTACAAATAAATATCCCATTCGCTAGGATTAAGCACAATAAGATAGAAATAAATTTGGAGTAAAAAATTAAGAATAATTAATGGTTCATTTAAATGGCACTTATACTACTACTAATGATAGTACTTCAGGGTAATTGCTTTCACAGTAGAGCTGAAGAATTTATTGCTTCTGGTCGTTAGGGAAAGAACTTGGCTCAGTCCAAGTACACTGAATATATATATATATATATATATATATATATATATATATATATATATATATATAGGACGCATATAGGACGCAAGGAGTCCTATCCTTTCTGTAGGTGTTTGTCCCAGGAGGATGTCAATAAAGCTTATTATAACTACAGAATACATGTATGCAATTAATCTACACCGTAATTTTGGTACCACAATTGAAGGGCTCGGGGCATAATAGTGCTAAGGAACATTTTTACAAAGCCTAACTGTAGATGCTATTGGTACTAGTACGGATTTTATGTGGGACTATCAGTCAATGATGCTAATGCTACTAAAATATTGCTTTAAGAACTTTATGCTACTTAATCTTGTTGCTCCTTACCATTTCAACTGATAGTCCCACATAATATCAAACATAAACCGGCTACAGTTATTTTGTTAAAAATGTTGGTTGACACTATTTTGGCCCAACCCCTTCAATTGTTGTACTGTTTTAATAGTTGGACGTTTAGGTTGCCTCGAAACCGAACTTCAGCCCTTGCATAATTTCTTTCCGTAACACAAACAAATACTTGTTAATTCATGTCGCAAGTATAGACATGGTGAATCTTAGGCTCCTGCGAGTAGTATGTAGATTTGTTAGAGGAGAACTAGCAAATTATCGGTAAATGTGGGTTGTGATCAAGGTATTGTGGTGAACCGAGAGTACTGGACCAGGCAACACCTCATTATCATTAAACCAGACACAATCCCTCCTGTAGTGATGCATCTAACAGTAAATATCCGACGCAATTCACCTTACAATAATCAAGTTTATTATCTCTTTGTCTATATTAGTCTCAAATAATTTTTTTTTTCAAACAAAATTATAATATAATGATTATCTTCTAAATCCCTTCAGCCTATTTATTCAAATTAATATTCTTTTTAGAAAGAGTTTTAAAAAATAATTACTATAACATATGATGGGTTGGGAAGCCAAGGGGTACAAGTGACGTTATAGTCATTTTGAGATATTACTGTTTAAAGTTAAATCGTTTTTGTAAATTTTTTTTTTTTTTTTTTTTTTTTTTTTTTTTTTTTTTTTTTTTTTTTTTTTTTTTAACGGCAAATCTACATCTTGGCCATTAGCGCTGAAGTCTGTATAATGTTTAAATTATGTTTCTACTATTCATCACTTGAAATTTCAGTAATATAGTTTAAGAAAAAACTAATTGTTAATGTATATTATCAATTTATAAGACAACCACACACAAAAAAAAAAAATAAAAGTCCGGACCCAGAGACCAGATCATGTTCCCTATATGTTTCTGGGGTCCCTGAATCCGAATCCGGGGTCAGAAAAAGCCCTGCGCTTTTTGTTTAAGCCCCTCAAAACTTATAATTTAGGATATTGTACACTATAAAATTGTTATTCAAGTTGTTATCTAAAATAAACGACTATTTCCTAGGTACTGCCTTTTAGAGCATAAAAATAATAATGTTTCGAGACTTCAGCGAACTTGATAGGTCACTTTGGAGCGAAGTTAAAGCCCTTCAAATATAAAACTTTTCTAAAAAAAATCGCGTTTTTGCTAATATTTTTGTATATTATATATTTTCTAAGGCATACAATCTTTGCGTTCTTACACATAAATTTACATAAGGCCTTCCCCAGTAATTCTTGAACTGATGCAATCCTTAAAATCACAAAATACAACCCTTAAAAACTTAAAAAATAAACTATTTAAGCTTCCATTTTCGAACTACTTTTTTATAAATTTGTCTACATGTTAATTACAGTGTTCTCTAAGCATTGGGAAAGGATAGGAAGCCATGTACCGCTTGCCCTATTAAAGCTCTGTCAGTAAGATTAGGTTAGCTATTATGTATCATATACTAGTTTTCCAGAAAAATACTAAGCAAACTCGCTTTTTTTAAGTAAATATTGGATTTCGAAAACGAATACAGCTTAGAGGGTCCTATCTTTTCCCAATGCATAGAGGACACTGTAATTAACATGTAGGCAAATTTATAAAAAAGTAGTTCGAAAATGGAAGCTTAATTAATTTATTTTAGGTCGTTTATTTAATTTACTTCAATTGATACATTGCTCCAATAAAATATGGTGAGATTTTTTAAGGGTTGTATTTTGGGATTTTCAAATCGTTGAGATTTGAACAATATACAACCAGAACTTAACAGTATACCGGCTTTGGTTTTGGCCTCCTACATTGTCACTGAACATAGTTAATTTTTTAACTGTCGTTGGAAGAGTATTGATAAACTTCAGCAAACCAGACAGTATCTTGAGGGCTATGAGGCCTGACCATCATGCCACGTGTACATAGAAGCATTGCCAGTCCCTACTTTGTGTACACAAAAGTTGTAAATCTGCTGGAATCGTGAATAATAAACCTTTGAGCAAGTCACAAGTTGACAAGTGTCACTTTTATCCCTTGTGCACCAAACAAATCTGCTCATTTTTAAAGTAGTTGATTTTGTTTCCGCTATTTCTCAGCAAATACCAGACATTTACTTATATCCCTTTGTCACCAATATTTCGTATGTATTAACTATCCAGAACTGCACTTAACTCGATTTTTTTAAAAATGTCACTTGTACCCCTTGGCTTCTCAACCCGTCATATGATAATAATATATACCTACATTACTGTAAAGATGGATCAGTATCAGTAGATATTGATCACTCTCTTATAACTGAGATATAACTTATATTAATAATAAATAATCATTTTACTGATACATGCAATTAAATAAAAACAACAATAAATTAAAAAGTTAGGTAAACAGAGATATTACTAATTAATTAAATAGAGCAAAACTTACAATTTTGAAGGTCAAGTTTTAAAACTCTCTTGTGATAAACTTCTTAATGTGTTGTTTCTTAAGCTTTGACTAAAAATCAGAATGGAATAATTAATTTTGAATTTAATAAAAAAAATATTTAAAGATGAAAAGTATGTATTTTTCACTAAAATGTCTATTACCAGTGATTCTTCTGCACTATTGACTTTGTGCTGTAGGTTCTAGCCGACTTCTTTTATGTGATTCCGTCTTTCCCTATACAGAGCTTCAGAATAAAAGAAAAAATGAATCTTCACTTTGACGAATGTACTTCAACCCTATTCACACTTTGTCGGAGCGCCATCCTTTATATAAAAAAAAAGGAAGCAAAAAAAATGAATTAAGAGATAAGGGTAAAAAGAGAGGAGAAGAAAATAGGAGACTGTAAGGGAGGGTTTGGACTGTTAAAGCCTCGAAGCCCGCTAATGCTGAGTAATTGGCCGCCTTGCCAGACCTCGGCCGAACTACCGTCATTACCCTCACCCCCAGTCCTTCCTCCCTCTTCTTCTTCCTACTCTATTCCATAACAAACCAGCCTTTCCTCCCTCTCCTTCTATCCTTCACCTTGCCTGTCTTCCTCTATCCTTCACTTTACCTGCCTTCCTCTATCCTTTACTTTACTTGCCTTCCCCTATCCTTCAATTTACCTACCTTCCTCTATCCTTCACTTTACCTGCCTTTCTCTATCCTTCACTTTACCTGCCTTCCTCTATCCTTCACCTTACCTGCCTTCCTCTATCCTTCGCATAACCTGCCTTCCTCTATCCTTCACTTTACCTGCCTTCCTCTATCCTTCGCATAACCTGCCTTCCTCTATCCTTCACTTTACCTGCCTTCCTCTATCCTTTACTTTATCTATCTTCCTCAATCCTTCACTTTACCTGTCTTCCTCTATCCTTCACTTTATCTGTCTTCCTCTATCCTTCACTTTACCTGCCTTCCTCAATCCTTCACTTTACCTGCCTTCCTCTATCCTTCACATTACCTGTCTTCCTCTACCTTTCACCTTGCCTGTCTCCCTCTACCCTTCACCTTACCTGTCTTCCTCTATCCTTCACTTTATCTCTCTTCCTTCCCTTCTTTTCCACTGTTCCTCACTTAACCTATTTTTTATACCCTTCCTCCTCTATTCCTCAACAAGCACGTCTTTCCTTCCTCTCCTCTCCCTCTATCCTTCACCTTACATGTCTTCCAACATTTTTCACTTTACCTCTATTCTCTATCCTTCACCTTACCTGTCTCCCTATATCCTTCACCTTATCTGCCTTCCTTACCCTCTATCCCACTGTCCCTCACCTAACCTATATTCCCTTTCCTTCTGTGCCTGTATCCTTATCCCTCATCCTCTAATAGTCTTTCCTTCCCTTCTTACAGTCACCTAACCTGTCTTTTCTTCCCTTCTCTCCGACCATCCCTTACTATTTTGTCTGTCCTTCCCTTCTCTCCCATGATATATCACTTTATCTGCTCTTCTTTTCTCGCTATCTTGCTCTTCTTTCCTCTATCCCCCACCTTACATGTCTATTTGTCCTTCTCAACCTTGATCCCTCACCTTACCCCTCTTTCCTCCTCCTTCTCTCCATATATCCCTCACCTTATCTATCTTTCCTTCCCCCTCCTTCTCTCCTTGTATCCCTCACCTTATCCGTCTTTCTTGCCATTTTCACCCTTGATCCCTCACCTTACCTATCTTCTCTTCCCTATCCCCCCTCCCATACTTAGCGTTTCTTTCCATCCTTTTTCTCCCAATATTCATTACCTAACCTGTATTTCCAGGCCTTCTATGCCTCTACCCCTCAGCTCACTCAACCTGGGTTTTCTTCTCGTCTCCCCAGTCCTCCGTATACCCCTCGTTACATTTTAGTCTCCTTTCAGATACTTCTCTAGCCCTACATTTCCACTACTAATTTCATCCCTACTTAGCCTCTGTCTCTCTAACACCAATTGTCATAACATTTCATGTTTACTTTTTCCTCATTTTCTAATTTCTCATCAAAGTTTCATTCACTCCATAAGCCTCTATTATATTTAACTTTTAATCCATTAATAAAGAACGTTATGGAAATCAAAATAAAAAAAGACTGATCGGGAGCAATTATGGTGCTCCATAACGGTAAAGATGTTTTTGTATCAAAATAGTATACGTTAAATATCCCGGGATGAAAAATATCGATGAACAGACTTCTGTTGACATGAAGTTATTTACGTATTGGTATATTCATATCGAAAGATTATTGAAATATTGATGATGTCTAGAAAATATTAATGTCTTATGTTGACAGCTTGAGGGACCTGCCGATTGTCTTACAGAGTAATCAATTGATGAATGAATTATTTAGGCGGTGATCTCGAACGTACAAAGTGTCACAATCTTCCAGACACCCCTTCAATTCGTTTGTTCAATTACAAATACCTGTAATTAAATGAATTATGAATGAATTCAAGCCTCTAATAATTAATAATACATATATACATACACACACACACACACACACACACACACACACACACACACACACACACACACACACACACACACACACACACACACACACACACACACACACACACACACACAAAGTAAACGTCATCTCATATCGGAGGTATTGATCTATATTTTCATGCACTGTCATGAGTGGATATTTATTTCAAGAGTGACCATTCACATCTCTTCCGAGAATTGGAACTCCTTGAAGCATTGCGGGGGATAAAATACTGCATCAGTACTTCATGTAGAAAGAAAAATTCTTTTGAGGGCCCTTTTAATTGCTTGGGTAGGAGAAAAAATTTACTTGAGATTCTTCAAAAGGCTTTGAATAAACAGGACTGAAGGATACTGCCTCGTTAATATTTACCTTATCTCCGCATTTTAGGACTGCCTAGAGGCTATTTTCACTCATTTACCTCAGACCCATTTTATATTGACTTTATTCTAGGTACGTACGTAATTGAAGTTGGAGGAAATAACAAAACAACTCTCAGACACATACCCATTATATATATATATATATATATATATATATATATATATATATATATATATATATATATGTTTGCGTGGGGTGAGGTTAGCTCAGTGGTTGAGTACTGGACTAATATGCTGGAGTTCAAATCGCGAGCAACCACTAAAGATTTTTATCCTCTAGTGTCTTTGTTCATGAGTTGACTTCGGCCTACCTGACCGCTCCTATGCCAACCCAGTCTTTAATTAATTTATTAATCCGGCGGCCGTAGCATAGTACTGACCACACCATCTCCCTAGCGTACAGTCATGAATCACATACCTCTATCGTAACTGCCCCTCAGAGCGTTAACGGTACATTTAAGTTTAATAAATAAACACACTGTTGTCAGTAAGTAATTCATTAGTTTATCTCGTTGGTAACTATATATTTTGACTTAAGAGACATATAGTTAGTATGTGTTTTAGTGATACACGTTTTACATTTAGACCTGCAAACCTAAAGAGTTGTAGAAACTTTATCTCTCTTGTTAACCAAAAATACAATCAATAAATGCTGTAGCCCATTCTACTTTATTACAGATGCAAAAAAGTTATTATTCATAGTTTTCGAGTAAATTTGATTAGTGAAAATATCGGAAAATGAAAATATATACATATATTTTCATTATTCATTTGTATCATAAGAGTAAATTTTGTCTTTATTATTATTATTTTATTTTATTTCATATAGTTTTTTATAACGACTAAGTATTTGATGATTTTCTCTTATTATATTTTTGTTTTGTAATCATTGTTCATACACCGCTGTTATTTAACACTCCAATGGTCGCGCCATTGAAACTACCATTGGTGGTCGCCTTGTATCTGAGAGATACACCTGAGTTTCAGTCTTATTTACTGTAAATAACTTTATCTATTGTATTAAGAATGAACAAAAACTCTTAACAGGAGATTAATATATAAAATAATAGTAAATTTACCAAGAAAAAGTTATTTATTTAAATATGTTGATGAAAAGGGGAAGGGTATTAATTAATAATACAATCTTAGGTGAGGAATAACCCTTCAAAGTTCATCATATACTTTTATTATATAATAAATGTGTATATTGAACTTTAAAGGGTTATTCCTCACCTTGTATTGTATTATATGTTATTTATTTATTATATGCAAACTCATATATATAGTTGAAATATACAAATAGCAAGTAGGTAGTAAAACACAGTCCAACGCCGCCAGATAAAACGAACGGAGTATTTATTAACGAACCAATGTCGAAAAACAATTTACAGTTATTTTCACAGGCCAAAAGTTTACTTCAAAAAGGAATCGTTAAATACTTGTGGTTTCGGGCGGGTAAGATTTATTTTAAGGAGAATGATAACACTAGGGCCATGGTTGTACGAAATAAGGAGGATTTAGACTGTTTAAAAGAGAAAGTTTTTGTAACAGATACTTCGGAATTTAAGTCGACAGATAGCGAAGAATCAAAATCGGATAATAAAAGCATCAAGCAGCCAAGGATTAACAGGAGAAAACGACAAAAGGTAATGACTCTTCCTGACTAGTTGAAAGGAAATTAATTAGTGAACATGAATCACAAAAATACCTCAATACAAATGAAATTGCAACGGCTAGATCGATTCGTGTCGATAAGAGAAACAACGAATATGATATCAGGAGGTACTTGCTTATAATATATTTGGTCTCAAAAATAAAATTCATGATATTAATTTTCTTAACTACGTAACAAGCCAAGATATCTTATTATTATTCGAAGCCCACTTTGCGAATGATTTTGAACAATATGCCGTAAGATTTGGTAATTACGTATTAAAATGGATTCCAGCTCCTGTTTGTGGTTTTTTAAATGGGCGCAACTGGGAGAATATTGCAGGCTTTGGTAGGGATGCTTGGAACAGGAGAAGTGTTATATTAAAACAATAGTATGTATGTGTGTATTTTAGTAGTTTTAGTTTTTATGTTTACATTTTGGAAATATAAATTTTATATTAATTATTAGATACCGTAATTTACTGTTATGTAGCAGATATTTAATAAATAATTTTAAATGGTATAATTGTATTAAAATATTAAAATTTGGTTAGTAGACATTTTTTAGTTGTAAGCAAGTAGCTGTGATGTAGGTTTTTAAAACGTATCTTGTCTTTGCCTTTTTTGATTTTTGTTTTTATCACTATTATTATGGTTCGTGTTACCTCCCTCTGATGGCAGTTAGTCAAGAGTATTAGTCTTCAGGGTTATATGTATTTAACAATGTTTTGCCTACAATAAATTTCTGTAGGCACGCTTGTATAATTTGTTACAATTTGTTTTGTTGTTTTGTTATGTTTTTTGTTGCCTAATAAAGACTATTTATCCATCTATCTATCCATTCGAACAATATAATGTGCAATGATAGAGACATAAATATTGGCCGCACCCCTTGCATTTTTACTGGATGAGCCTTGTAGACTTGTTTGCCCAAACATTTGGCATCGCTTCCTAGTTTTGGTGCTCTCGGCTACAGTGTTTTTTTTTTTTACCCCTGTTTTTTCGTCAATCGTTGCATCCATATTCATACTTGATATCATAAGTACGTTTATTTTGTTGTTGCTTTTATTTTGTGGTACGTATGACACCAATGTGCCCTCTGTTCTAAAAGTAAAAATATGGTCGCGTGGTATCTATGAGATACAAACTAGTTTTAGTGGATAGTTACTGCTTGGAGGATCGTCACGTTAGAACTGACCCATCAGTCACAACCTACTCTTCTTGGGCCCCTTACACAGTCTGCATAAGATGCTGTATCTGAGAGATCTGACGCGACCATTGGAGTGTTAAAAATAATATAACCATCATGATGATTAAGTAAAGATGGAATGGTTGGGATTCGGCTAAATAAACCTCAATATGATTTTGTTTTATAAAAATCTATATTTCGGACGTTTCGGCTACTCATTGGTAGCCTTCGTCAGCTAAAATGACAAAAAAAAAATGAATACAGAAACAAAAAAAAGTTTATAATTGTGATAGGTAACAGAACTATAAATACAATTAACTTATAAAAGAACATATCGTCTTAAATTCTTAGAATGAGTAGAATGAAAAAGTAAAATATAACCATGTGCATGTAATTGTAATTTACAAAATACAGTAAAACTTCATTTAGGTTCTCCAGCGTGTATACATTATTACACTTAGGTCCAATACCAATGCAATTACTTTTTATATTTGGCAGTTTATTATTAGTCGTCAGATGTTGTCCAGTAATGTTTTTCATGATTTAATTTGTGCTTGTCACGTAAGACTCATGTACTGGCGTTCGTTTGTCCACCACTAATCATTGGACATCTTCAAGTCCCAGATATTCGTTTATTGTTTTGATTCTACTTAGATATTGAGTATGCTTGGTATGTTGCTTGCATTTATTAGTTGTGCAACGTTTTGACTAAAATTAATGAATACGTTCTTCTTTGAGGTAAGAAAGTCTGCACATATGATAAAATTGGTGTTTTGTGATTAAAGAAGCTTAGAATGATTGAATGAACTTCGGTTTCTTGTATGTTATGGAGTTTTGAAAGTCATTTATAGGAAAAAAAAAAGTATAATTGCTAACGATGCAATGCTATTTCGTCTTTGATACAGCTTTGTATTTTATTACGTTTTGTATCCTAACTTAAACACATAAAGGTTTGGAAAGCATTGTAACTAGTCTTGAATAGTTTTCCTCGTCGCCCAAATGTTCAACAAGCAATATAGAAAGATCTTAAACAAATTCCTTCTTTGCAAATTGGCTAGGATTTCCCTCAGAATTCATCAGGATTTGATTTGTTTTGATTCAGTTTTCTGATCAACTCCGCTTGAAAAGGTAAGCATCAGCTGGTATAAGGAAAACAGTTGGAAGGAGATATTGGACAGTAGCTGATGGACGGTAATAGATGGGAAGTTGGGGATTATGGAGATGGGATAGGCGTTGGCATGGAACGACCGGCAAATGGCGAGCTATCGTGTCCTTAGTCATTAGGAACAGTTCGTTCAGCTTCTTCTTCTTTTCTTATTTTTTTTTCTTCACCTCCTTTTCTTCTTACTTTCTTTTTTCTCCCCCCTTCCACTTGCTAAGGCGCCCATTGAAGGGGAGCGCTTCTATTGGCTGGCTCGGGAAACCCATTCCACTAACCGGTAAGTCTTTCTTGGCTGCAGTCTCTGACTTACCCTTTCTCTTTACGTCTCTCTAATGGTTTCTCTCTCACCTTTTTTTTTGTCTCAGGCTAATTGCTTGTAGTACAACTAAAAAAAACAGTAATCACCAGTTAGTAGTCTTTTGTACTACAAAAACATACTACTTTGAGGAAATTAACAGAAATTTTAAAGGTAGATATAGTAAGGGTTAGGCTTTGGTACCTTAATAAAACTACAGTTTTTATCAGAAAATGTGTTTTATTTTCGTCAATGTTTTAGCTTGAAATTAAAGCCTTCGTCGGGACTTAAAAACAACTAGGACAAAGTTAATACTAATTTATACACAGATGAAATTAAAGGAAAGTATTTTACATAGACGAGACGAGGGGGAATGAAACAAATCAAGACCTTGGAATAGAAAGGGCAAATCACGAAGTCCGGATGTTGGGAAATCGAAGTCAAAGTTCTAGAAGTGCTTCAGGATAGCAAGTGCGATTGTTTACTCTTGCAATGCTGATTCATAAACCTGCGGAGGGGAAACCCGGGATTGACCTTTGAAATCGGACATTAATTTTTTCATAGATGATGGTGCTATTTACTTTATCTTGAAGCTTTGAGAGAACTAAAGGTGAACTAGAGAAACAAGGTGAAACGACTTGTCACCTACCTCTTTCTGACCCAGAAAATAAAACAAAAAAAAGTCAGTTTTTCAGATTCGCCCTTTCTCGCCCCAGGTCCTGATACGGTAGAAGTGCTTTATAGTAAGAGCTTAAATTGAAGGTATATTGATACAGATTTAAAACTTAAAACATGGATATCATAATAATAGATATAAAATGAATAAGAACAGGATGAAAAATTGCTTATCGATTAGAAGGGGGACTATGCCTCATGGATGTGCGATCGTTTCTGGATTTGATGGGTCAAGATAAGATAAGTTGAAGAAAACAGCGGGGGGAGTTCTGACCACCCATGAAGAGAAGAGAGGTCGAAAATGAAAGGGGTTGTGGAGAGAGATTTCATAAAAGCGAGGTGATAATAGAACACATTCAAGTATGAAAGGTTTTATTTTTTAGTGAAGGTATGTGGGTATTTAATAAATGGAAAATGTTGGAATATATTGAGAAGATGACCATCAATTTTCTGACCGGAGTGTTTTCTAGATGGGTAAATATAGTTTCAATAAGGTGTTGTTTCTTGTGGTTGGGTTCAGTGGTGGATCAAACCCTCCTTATAATTTTATAAAAATGTTTATATTGTGAGTGCCCAAAACAAGTAATTAAAAGACATTAATAAGTCTCGTAGTAGTTTCCTAATCATAAAAAATGATTTGAATCCCTTGTGAGGTTAATCCTTATTTTATAGAGATGGGTTGGTCAGCTTTTTGTGGCCCTAACTCAATATGGATAGGATATATGTTTAGTGTGTTTGAATATTAAATAAAACCAAATGTTTCTCTGTTTTTTTTTTTTTTTTTTTTTTTTTTTTTTTTTTTTTTTTTTTTTTTTTTTTTCAACCGCTAATAGGTCATTAAACACAGGATTAAGGAAGTATAAATATTTGTTTAAAAGCTTCTGTTGGGTTTTCGCAAAGTTAACCAGAAAGAATGGGGGAAGAAATCCCAGCCGATCCACCGAGGCTCCACACACTGACGATTCCCGCCTCCACGCTGGAGGAAGGCAGACCCTGGAGTGCCTCCGAATCCCCCCCCCTCCCTCCCACTCCACCTGGTCTTATCTGTTGTTATTTGAAGATTATTATTTCTGCTGATTTTAGTTTTAATTTTTTTTTAATTTGTTTTTAATATTTTATCTTTATAATATTTGTTGATTTGAGTTAAATATTTATTGTATGATATTTGTTTAGGAGTCAAATATTTAGACTTTTATATTTTTTAAATATTATTTATAAGTTCAGTTGCCTTTAAGAATTCTAACACCTTATTCCATATGATAGCTGAGCGTCTCTTGTTTTTTTCTCATAGATTTTGAAGTTTATTATCAGGTTGTGAACGGTGATTATTTGATTACATCTTTCCCCAAGTGGAGGGGCGCCTCGTGTTTTTAGACATGAATGGGTCATTATTTTATCGATCCTAAGGCGAGTTAGTAAACATTTTTCTTTTTTAGTTGATCAAAGTAATGTTTGTCAGGGTGATACTTGTGTTTTTTTGTTTTTTTTTATGATCCGTAATATATGCAGGTTTAAAACCTATCACTTTGGTCGATACTAGAGCGCCAACTGACCCGGTGAAACATCTATTTAGTATAGTCGGATCGACGACATAATCCGGTTTTCCACCCAATAAAATGAACACAAATTGAGTTTAAACTTCCAGTTTAATAATGTTCCTCGGAAATAGAGATGACTCTGCGACTGTTTAGTTGAGTGAAAATACTCTTCGTCTTTCTAGACGACAGGCTTGGTAGAGTACTTTGTAAACATGAGCCGGGCCCTTACTGCGTTCTTTGTCAACAGTATGAACCAAGTCTAAACTGTTCTCAGAGAAGATATTCACTTCGGGTCGTTGTTAGCGAATTGCGAATGAGTATACCTATTGACAATTTAACTATAAAGTATGTCTTTTTCGATTATAATTTAGGTGGAATAAATACTGGGATAACTTAAAAAAAAAAAAAAAAAAAAAAAAAAAAAAAAAAAAAAAAAAAAAAAAAAAAAAAAAAAAAAAAATTGGAATATACAAGTATAATTTGAATACGAAAAAGAGGTTGTATAGGCTCAACCTAGGATGGATGTATTGGGTGTTTAAGGGCAGAAAACGTCTAGGTCTTCACCGCCCTGAAGTGTAATGTTACAGAGTCGTGTATATGTAGTAAAAGGGTTTGCAATTTTGTGTTTAGGACAGTGCTGCGCTTCCAATTCAGCATTTCGAACCCAAGAGTGAATGTTGTGGTTGTGTATAGCTTTTACGTGTGTGTAAGAATAGACGAACACGTTAAAGCTATACACAACCACAACATTCACTCAAATTTTGCAGAACACATCAAAAATGCAGCACACCAATTTAACACACAAACGGGAATCAAAATTTTAAAAAACATAAATTATTCTAAAAAATCCAATTATCATGAAATGCTAGAAATAGAAAAGGCCATTCACCGTAATAAAGATTTATTACTAAACGAACAAATAAACTTCCCAACATCAGACCTTAGGAAAATTTTCATATCCCAACAAAAGACGCCATCCCTCGGACCCACCACCTGACAGACCCGTCATCCCTTACTCTGACACCTTCAGACTGACTACCCCTTCACAAACATGACATCAAATAACCCGACATAATCCTTCCCCATACACTGTCTCCAACTGAAAGTTCAGTGGTCTCTGGTTCAACAACCTTGATTCTTGTGATCTCCAATATCCAACGTCAATATATATACTCTGCTCACCCGGAATAGTCTCATTACCTCACACCTGTTCGGAGAGGCGGTTAGCAGTAATACCGGTGGAGTAATAGGTAACATTATTTGTCATAGCTTTAGTAATAAGAATACTTATAAATATTTCTGTAATTAATGTATGCGTGTTTTTGTGAAAATTGTAGATGCACTGACGATGAGAACCATGTTCTCGAAAAGCATTTGCTAATAAATACTTTGAAAAACAGTGGAGAGACATTATTTTTCTACCTTCTACGAAAAAATAATTCCTTGATTAATGGATTGAAACTAGTAAACTTTATCGTTCTAATCTAAAATTCTGCAATCACGGGAAACTATCATATCTGCAAAAAATCGTAACATTGTTGAGCAAACGCATTGTTTTGAAAATAGCACGATTAAAGTTGAAGGGAGTTAAATGTATTAAGATTCAATTGGAAGGTGGAAAACGCCCGAGTTTCTCCTTCTCTGTAGGAAATTACCTTAGCCTAAGATGGGAGAAAATTTACTGTAGGAAAACAAAGGAGAAGGGGATAGGTACCAATCTGTTTGAAGAGGCTCGATACCGGTCTCAGCACGGATCTAATTTTCCTACCCTATTCCTCTACAAATGAAACCCCATATTCGAGTAGATTCCTTATCTCTCCTGTCTTTTTGGGCTTTTCCATTCGCGCAGTCAACTCCTTTATCTTTCAACTCTTACATATAGCAGAGAAAATGGCATTTATCATGACTGATATATCAGCGACAGGTAATTTCAGGAGAGGTGAAAATTAAAATTAATATTTAAAAAAAAAAAAAAAAAAAATATATATATATATATATATATATATATATACATATATTTAATCATACACAGAACTGAACCTAAAATTTATTTTATTAAACTAGCCCAAACCCAGGTTCTTGATAGTATCTTCGGTCAACATTCTCTTCTTCTATACGATATTCATGATTGGAGTGATGAATGAAATTCATTGTGGAGCAAACTATTGACAAAGATCTAGGCGCGCATACTATCTGGTGTACGTCACACAGGTCCTGAGGGCTTAGGATGGAAGGAAGAATGTGCTTCTAGCATCCGGCTTTTTAGGCCTAACTTAGAATTTTAGGAATTATCTTCTCATGATATGGGTTGAAATTTGCCCGAACAGAGAACGAAATACCAGGTTTGGTCTGTAATGTTTTAAAACATTAGGGCGTAAAATACCCGCAGTTGGCGGTTTCCGTCCATTATTGTTGGAAGTGATACAATTAAATTAAAGGGGATATTTAAGATTGCTATTGTATTATTGATTTCACCGCTCTATTAGTGATTAATCGAAAAACTGTTTATACTCAAGCAGTGTGGTTAAGTGCGGGGAAAATATGACTTTCAAAGCATATTTTCACCATGGTTACTTAACTGATAGCTTTGGGCTTCTTCCGTCCTGTAGGCCTTCATTGCTGAGAAAGGCTGTCATAAAACACGTTAAAACGGTCTAAATATACATTTTTAGGAAAATCTGATTTTCTTAGCCGAACCCGTACAATTTCCCGACTTCTCAAAAAAATTACGAATAGGTTGATTAGTTACTATTTATTGGTAAATACTTTACCCCCAAAACAGTTAAAAAATTGCTTATAACTGCAATAACCTTTCTGCTTCATTAAAGTTAAAAGTTCATTTGATTAATCACTATTGGAACGGTGCAATACAAAATAAAATGGCGATAAATTTTATTAAATCACTTACAACAATATATAGGATTCAATCCTTTATAAAAATCCACGGTGCAGCAGGGAATTCCTTCAAATGAAAAAAATTCAACTTTCTGCTGATGGGACTCGAACCCGAATCTCTGAAATGACAATCCATGGCTTTAGCCTCAGGACCACGGAGAGACTAATATTTGTGGTGTTATTATTATTTCCCTTATTTTGCTTCTGGTCATTAGAAGGAGGCTTTCGTATGTAGAATAAAACGAGCCGTAATCAAACCCGCAAATTCATCCTGAGATTCCTGCAGGCTAGCCATCCTGGCACAGGGAGACCCTCATACACATCTCGTTTCCTTTTTGGAATTGAAGGCCCCTATGAGTTTTAATCATGGTGGAGAGAGATTGTTAGTGTGCGTTGACCCGGTCACGCCAACTTCCCCCTTGCAAAAAGTCACCCTTATCTGGGCTGGCAAAGCCATCTCTCCCGCTGAAACAATTGTTGACAGAATTTGTGGCACCTCCTATTGTCTCTCTGTATTTAAACCGCTATGGAGTTCTTTTGCGGGGTCTCTTTTCTGAAAGTTATGAAAGGGCTGAATTTGTTTTTTTTTTCCTTTTTTTTATTTTATGCTTTAATAAAAATACTGTGAATAAAAAGACAGGAACGCGTTTCGGAAACCTAATTTTATTCGGCCAGGATTTAAGTTATAAGGAATACATTTTATTCTTCATTAAACTCAGAAATCAATTTCCTCTTTATGAACGATTTTTTTATTCATGTTTCCTTGATGCTCAGAGCTCCATCATTGGGCAGCCATTTAACAAACTTTAAAAAAATATATAAATATAAAATATTGGATTGACTAAGATAATTTCAAAAATAATTAATAACTTCTAGTAATTCGACAGATTTTCGACACACTCAAAAAAAAATCATGAAATGTCCACAACCTGAGCTCATACGAGTGCAAAGCAACAGCTTGTATATAGTGCAGAATTGCATTTGTTACATCAGGCTAGCGGCCAACGGCCATAGCCACGTTGAATACACCGGTTCCCGTAGATCACCGAAGTTAAGCAACGTCGGGCGTGGCCAGTACCGCTGTTGGCGTTATAAAAGGGTGGTAACCTATAAATAGCCCGGCGCTAATGGCCACGTTGTAGATGCGCCGTAAAAAAGAAAAAAAATCAGGCTAGCGCAATTAGGAACCTTAATAGTAATACAAATATCAACAATGGTTTCAATATTTCGTCCACTTGTACGATTAAGGGGTCATACAGAATACATTTATCTCATTTATTTTGTCTGCTAAGTGAGCAATAATATTCGGGTCTGATGTGGAGGATTCAGATAATCTCTTAAGTAATAGTATTGATATCTTGATTAACACACAAAAGTACATTTTATATTGGAAAACTGCAATCAGTGTATTTTTATATTACGCTTTGGTGAGGGTCATTTTTATTTTCTGTATCAATTATGTAAAATCGCTGTAGATATGAAAAAATCTCTTATTAGTGTAACCTCAATTTTTACGTTCCTTCGCAAAAGACAGCAAAGATAATTGAAGTTTACTAATAATTTATTATTGAGAAAAATCGTACGAAAATTCTGAGCGACTGTAGAAATCCCGATCATCGTTGAAATGCCATGCATCCTGCGAGGAGAGAGTTCAGTGGAATGGGGAGACCATCCCTCGCCCCATAAATTATCCTGGCAAATATTCAATGATAAAAAGAGTCTCTAGAAAGCTTGGCCGGCAGGAAATAAAAAAAAGATTATCCGTAAAGGCACGTTCCCTCGTTTAATATCTGCTCACAAGGGTAGTGTTGGCTGTGAACGGTTTTTCTTCTTTATCGCTCTCTCACTTATGCTAGTACACTGTATTTATAGATTCTCCTGATTAACTATTTGAGTCTTCAAAAATATTTAAACAAATAAAAAAAAACTTTTTATGAGAGAC
>OX328124.1:68082915-68115415 GCA_946811695.1 Gonocerus acuteangulatus
AAGTTAATTGTTCTTTATAATTACAGCTTTTCTCACCAGCCACCCTTGCTTGATGTATGAAAAAGTTATGCTGTTATCGTCCTAATTTCAGATGGCAGACATTGTTCGGATTTTTGTAAGCCATTTTTTGTGCGATGATTCTTTATTGTTATTTTTACTAAATGAGCATCCATGAGTTATAATAATATCCAGTTTCAGGAGCTGCTTCTGGTAAAAATGTCCCATTCGCACGCATTTCCATATAGTAATGTACATGTAAAGGTAGCTTGAAATGGAAAATGTTAAGCTTTTGTTGTTTTTTTTTTCAAACTTCCAGCTATTTTTGTAGAAACGTAATCTTGTTAAACTAATTTTACTCTTAAACAAATTTAATAAACTACTTCCATGAAATCTCTAAGAAAAACTAAATAACATTAGCCTATCAATGATCTAGTAATACAAACTTCTCTTTCATTTTATTTCAACTTCTTGATATTTTTGGCAAACATATTTACAGCTAAAATTAATGCAATACAAAAATAACAATCCATGGAAAACCGAAGTATACAAAACATTTTCAAGAACGAAACCCACACATTCAAAGAATTACATGAGAATCAATCTAGTAGGAAAACTACTTACCCTTCAAACAGTAACATTAAATTTACTAAGATTTCACAACCGATATATTTAGGAAGATATACGGAAAAACAATTTACATTTCTTTATTATACTTTCTATGTGCTAAATGTAACCAAAACTCATATATCTCAGTTTGCATGAACATAAAAACTCTTTTGCGAATTCCGCCAATCTATATATATAAAAATCACGTGTCTGTTTTTCTGTTTGTTTGTTCCTTATACAAATCCACATCGTTTGACTGATATTGACCAAACTTCGCACATAGATACGTCTTGATCCGGGAAATCTCGTAGGCTAGCTAAAAATCTTCTAGGATTCATAGTTTGGAAGTAACGAGTTCGAAACTGTCATATACAGAAGAGTTTATAGTCAGAAATCGGCATTTTCTTTCCAGTGTTGCCCCTCCTTCTAAGAAGAAGTGCAATAAAAAAACCTTTGTTCGTTTATCTAAATAGTAGGTTTATATTCTCAGAGTTTGGACAAATATCATATAAGATATCGTATAATAAAATATCATATTTTTTAAGATTAATTTCCTTAATATCAGATCAGTTTTCTTCATATCAAATCAATTTTCATTTGATTGCCTAGGGCAACACTGCTCTAACCAGAATATAGACTAATATCGTATAAATAAGTATATCATAAAAATGTTCTGTGTTTATCTAATCATAATTTGGACTAATATAATATAATTAAGTGGTCATGTTTCTATTCAGAACTATAATAATTTCAAAACTTTTGTTGAGAGGTAGTTTTTTCTATTTAGTAAAGGAAGGTTGCAATGTCGGTTATAGTATTCGGTTGAATAATCTCTCACTCGCTTTTCTGTTAAATGAATATGTTTGTACTGGTATTTGATGGAGAGGGTTTTAGTATGTGGAAAAACACTTAACTTTTTTTTTTAAACTGATGAGGTGTGTAAATGTCATTGAAAAGGCAAAGGAGACCAAAGTTGGTGAAGATTGGGATCAGCAAGATCAAATAAACAGTTTGAATTTCTTTGTGATTTGACAACAGCCTAAGACATAATTCAGAAATTTGATAGATTATACCTAAAGGAATCAACAGCATAGTAAATTGTACATAGAAACTTCAGATTATGTTAAAAAAATAAAATTCAAACAACTGAAATGAAACAATCAGTTTATCTGGACATGTTATAAATTTATAAAACTTGTATTGTAAAACGGACCGTGTCCCTTTGGAAAACAATAAGAACAAGGCTAAAAGTATTTTGGAATTGTTTACACTGATGTGGACCTTTTTTTAACTAGGAGTCTCAAAGGTGAAAAATATTTTGTTTCATTTATATATGATTATAGTAAGATTGCCCTCATGTTAATTTCTTCATAATTGTTCAGTATTGTTTATTGTTATTTAAGTGTTTAGTGATGAATTCCCTTTGTCGCGGTCTCACTGATGTATAAATAAATAAATAGTAAGATTGCTAGGATTTAAACTATTAAACCTAAAACAGAAGTTTTTCATTCCTTTGTTCAATAAGTAAATGAGGTTGAAAGCTTAGGAAATTGGTATTATGAGGTGTGACATTGGTAAGGAATATTAAATAGTAAGAATTATGACTACCAAAAAAAATGGGTATCAAAATTAATCCCTGCCCCATGAATTCATGAGTTAAACGGTGTGATTTACTAGAACAATTATGAATATATCTCATTGCTTACTGGCAGAAGATATTGTAGACAAAAATGTTGGCCAGAAATGGTATGTGCAGCAACTTATTTGAAAAATCCCTCTTTAGCTAACACCATTGACAATAAAATACCCTATGAAATCTGTTTTGGAAAGAAACCAGATGCTTCTAACTTTAATTTATATGGTAGTAAAAATTTTGTTAGGAAACCAGAACAAATAATAACTTCTAAATGGGATAAAAAGGTGAATATGTGCATTTTAATCGAGTATAGTGAAGTGGGATATAAAGTACTTTTGAATAATAAAATCATTGCCGCTAGGCATGTTGATGTTATCCAAGAAAATATAAGCTGTATTGGATTGGCTGAGGGCGAATCTGATAAAGTTCAAGCGATTGTGATTTTTGGGATAGAGAAATAGATAGTTTGAAACAAAATAATGCTTGAGATTTTGTTGAAATAAGGAAGTTGAAGATATCAAATGGGTCTAAATGTTGAACAGATGGATGTAGAGACTATATTCTTAAATGATCATTTAGAAGGAAAATCCACCACTGGTTTTCTTATTAGGTTATTTGGTAATATATTATACTGGAAATCGAGAAAGAAAAAAGATGGTACAGAAGGAGACTCTTCTGTACCATCTTTTATGCAGAATATGTAGCTTTAAGTGAAGTTTAAAGTTCCAAAAAGATATAACTTTTTGTTTTAAACATAAAGATTTTTTTAAACATTAAAAACTCCTTTGTGAACAATGTCATTCTGTAAAAGACTTAAATTTATGAACTTGAAATTAATTCTCTCACATACATATGCAAATATTATATTAAATGTTGTTATATTTAACTTATTGTTTTATTCGCATATAGATAGATGTACATAATAAATTATATAAATGTTTATAGTCATACAAATGAATGTATATAAATGAATTAATTTTCACCACATTTTGAAACAATATTTTATTATTATAAGAGCTGTATGGTTTAGCAACCCTATTAATTTGGGCAGCCTCACTTTAATTTTTTTTTAATAAAGTTATTCTTCTTATAATATTTCTTTTACATGCTATTTTTTTGCAGATAAATTAATGTATTAAAATATTATTTTTATAAGAAGAGGAAGTCACGTGAATTGTGGTGTTCTAATAAATGAATAAGTAATTAAATTTTCCATGCAATTTTTTATTAATTTAATATCCATAATAATTTAATCATTATATTCTGCCATATGCTTCCTTTTGTCTGGGATAGTTATATCCTCTGACTGTCACCATTTAGTCGGATAGCTGGTAACGCACATTTCATGAAGTGTTTTATGCACCTTGGAATTTTGGTGTATTGCATGTCGTAATTTCGTTTTTTTTTTTTTTGTTTGGTGGGATGAGCACCAATCATCTGGACAGGACAGTTGTGGCTACTCTAGAAATAAAGCAACTTGCCTTAATTATACATTAAAGATTGTTGGCTTCTGAATAAAATACCATTTTAGTGACATATTTTTTTAACACCTTTCCCCTATGTGCAGTGTGTGTTTCAAGGTATGTCCAGCAACCACATACTTTACTTTTTATCTACACTAGAGACCCACTATAGCACAATTTCAAGGCACATAAAACACTTGAAAAGTGTGTTACCAGCTCTTGGACTAAATGTTTAAATACGGTTGCAATTCTGGTAAAAATATTGTTGCTCGCCAAGTCAATGTCGTTATTGAAATTCCCAAATACCTTTAATTCATTGTTGTCCATAACTGCAAGAAAAATATCTTAAATTTGTTTTTATTCTTAAAGGCCCCTATTTCCTATGATAGAAGGACTATCCTTATAGAAGAGCCCATGAACCATAAAATTTGAAACAGAAGCTTTAATAGAAAGGACTATTAACAAACTATGTTTTTAAAACTTTCCTTTTGGCATAAATAACATACACCCTGCACGACTTACCTACTTTTTCATTCATAAAAAAAACTCAGTTACGGATTATTACATGAACAGGTAAACAATATAACATATTAATATTATATTTGCGCAAGGTTGAGGTTTTAGCTTTAGATGCGAAGCCCTTAAAATAAATAAATATTATATTTAAAAAAAAAATCAATGAAAATAAAGAATATAGTTTCAGTTGTAGGTTATTACTACTTATAACTAATCATAACCTTAATTAAATGCCTCATTTGTATTGCTATTTTTTATGAATATTTATTTATGGACCACATATTTTTTTTTTCTTTAAAAAAATTAAACGCAGGGAGTTTGGTTTGGATTTTCTTTAAAACGGTATTGCAATTAAATTATTTGGAATCATTTAATTGTAATACCATTTTAAAAGTAAGGGTACTTTTTAAAAAATAAGGATTAATTTATTTTCCACCCCACTTTCTCTTAAAAAAATGGAAAAAAAATTTTTCAGCCGAGCTCTCAATTTATTATCTTATATTCTCATAATTTGGACAAATATAATATAATCAATCATTTTTTTAAATATATAATATAAAGTAGGCGTACCATGGAAGCTGGGTTACAACTATTTAATATGAAGCATGTGTAGCATGGTAAGCCCGGCTACAGATATTTAATATAAAGTAGGTGTAGCATTGCACACCGGGTAACAGCTAGTTCGGTATAAATTGAACAGAAATTCAGATTCTGTCCCCTATTGTTAACGATATCGCACTTATCACTTAGTGAAACAAATCTATTAAAAGAACGTCTAGAGGCGAATATACGTTTGGGCCACTCAAGGAAGCTTAGTGGGGTAGAGATTCAACAGTGACGATGACGTTGAAGCCTATGTGCGCAATTGACAGGGGTGACACAACCCTACTTCACTCTTTGAGGACGGGGTCGGAAAATTACCTATGTGCTGGGAAAAATGTATTTCCAAATCAGGAGACTATGTAGAAAAATGATGTGTTCTTTTATTTATTTATTTTTTTTTGTTCAAAGTAAAAATAAAAAAAAAAAGCTTCGTTTATATTTGATTCACCCTCATATGTTCAAAGTCGTAAGGACTACAAAAGAATCTTGGTTCGCTGTTACTTCCGGTTATTGAAGTCGAACTTATGAATCAGGAAAATTGTTTAAATTTTAAATGATTTAACGGCGAAACATCATTAGTAAAACAACGTTAAAGTGCAGTACTCACGGCTGTTTTAATGGAATATCGCGCGACGTTTCAGGAAAAAAGTGCTTTTGCTTCTCGAAAACGTCGAATTACACAATGACACATGAAAGGAATGACTTCTCCTAAACCTCATTGTATGTGAAGTTGTTAACTCGAATTCTATAGGTGAGACATTTTGTTTTTTCCTGCTATCTGCATATTTAAATATAAGCGGCATTAGTAAATAATAAATAATGTTTTTAATGTGCCTTAATAATTAAAAATCAATATCTAAGTATGCATGCATTTTTCAGAATGCAACAAGAGGAAAATATTCAGTGTAAACGAAACGTGCACGCGAGAAAACGACTTAGTTCTTTCTATTTGCGTGCTAAAAATAATATTTTCAAGAACAATATTTTTCCTATACATCTTGTTGTTTTATTCATTTAGGTTATGGAATACTCCTGTTTCCTTCTTCAGATTAATTTTTTAGGATGCCTTACATCGATTTCAATTTTTTAACTTGTATTGGCCAATTTTGTTAAATGGGTCATTTCATGTCAAAACGCCCAGTGCTATGTGCCGTCATGTCTCAGATATTTTTCAAATTTTTTTCATGAATAGAGATGTATGAGATAATCCCAAATTAATTTTTTCAGTTTTTTTTATTACAGAAATTGAACCAGGGGGAATTTTTTGAAATTCTTGTTTTTTGCATGATTTTGGTTACTGCCTTTCTGATAACAGTTTGATAAAATAAATCGGTTCATTCTCCACGCGGACGAAGTCGCGGGCCAGCTAGATTGGAAAATAAAGCTGAACGAATTGCAAACAGATTCCAAAATATGGCAAGGAAAGCTACTTAAACATATTCCCGTTCGTTTATCATCATCTGAATCAGGAAAGACATACAAAATAGATGAAAAGGTTCACAATTAACTGAATTTGAAATTTACAGAAACTACGATATGACTTTCCACTAAAAAAATTAAGTCCCTAATAGTGAATAATCTGAAATTAATGTCAAATGTCCTTGTAATATAATAGGTTATAGTTTTATTGGTTGCAATAAATGTGTTGAGTTACTTTGAGCTCAGAAAAACTTTAAATTTACATTTTACGAAGTTGACATTTTAAGTGAACTTTTTCCTAAGAAAAAGTTTTTTTCCTAACCGCCAAAAACACAATTTTTATTTTTTGGACATAAACAGTACATTGTTTGATCATTCTAGATAAAAATTATGATGCATGTGGTAATTGTGATTTCTGAGGTATGACTTACTGAACCTACCTAATGGAAAAGTATAAAAAATAACTTTGCGCGATTATTGGCATCACACTATTGCCTATAGTATCACTATTATAGCTTATTTTGATAGAGAGAACATTAGCTTTAATTTGACACCAAGAACAGCCGTATTTGTTGAAAAAAAAAGTAAAACACAAATGTTTTTCAAAACTGTTATCAGAAAGGCAGTAACCAAAATCATGCAAAAAACAAGAATTTCAAAAAATTCCCCTTGGTTCAATTTTTGATAAAAAAATCTGGAAAAATTAATTTGAGATTATCTCATACATCTATATTCATGAAAAATATCTGAGATATGATGGCACGGACATATATTAAAATTGGGCGAATTGACCCAAATTCCAACGTCGTATATTCCATTGCTTAAGAAGTCGGTTTCAAACACTATTAATTGATGAGGTGAATCTTTATTGAGGTTAGGTTTTCTTTTGTCAGAGAGAGACCCTAAATTCTTGTTGTAATAGATTATCAAAATAAGGAACTCTTTCTGAACAAGGCTTCTCACGAAAATGAGGAGTAACAATAATATGACCCCACCGCCAGGAATTTAAAATTAGGGTAAGACAAGCTCTGTTAAACTGAAGATTACTTGGTTCCATTTTATCTGGGGTCATTTTCTCTATCGCTTGTAAGGATGAAGGAACATTTCAAAATTTCCGAAATTATTCCACATCTATAAGGCATAGTTCTTTTCATTTCTGTGACGAAGGCTTGAATTACAAGCGAAAACGTCAGAAAAAATAACATGGTGGGATCACTTTAAGAAAAGTAGTGGTGCCAATGATTTTGTTAAATAACTGTTGTATATTAAAGGAAATACATTTTTGAAAACACATTTATTATCATAAATTACCTCAAAACACCAACATACTGATAAAAACAAGTTAAATTTCTGGACAGAAATCGACGATGTTCTCCAAAATCTTCTCAAACAAGCACTGTGAGAGTCAAGATCACAAAAGAAACTACAACAAAATTACGAAATTAGGTAAGGTTACCGCAACATAAGCGTTGTGGTAACCTTACTTAAAATGTACGGATAAATATTATGTATACGCCAATATTTTATAGAATTTATGTTATTATATTTTATTCAAATAATAACAGTTACTGATAAAATCACTGGCACCCCTTTTCCGAAATAGACCCACATGTTCTTATCAGAAATGTAATATTATTAAGATACCAACACTGAACCCTGACTATATATACTTTCGAAAAGAATATATTTCCCAAAACGGCTTTCCTAACTCGAACCTCAAGATTGAGCTAATATACTCGTATTCTATTTAATCCTTTGTATTTTGATAACTAGTTTAAACTGCCGAACTGAACAGTGGTTGTCATCTACGAATGAAAAATAAATTTGGCTTTGGGTGTTCCTGAAAGGCATATAGAGGACTAGGATTGTGTTGAATTGTGGCTCTAAGCTCACACACTATCGATCTGTAGGTCATCATGTACCTGACAATTGCTGTGTTGATCCACTATCCAATCCTGGAGTTAATATAGCATTTACCGCCACAAAGACCTCTACAATTCCATAGTATATCAGTGGCCTATCTGGCCACATAGTCGATACGTTCGTCACAGTTCAATGCTCTGTCCGTAATAAAGCCAAGATAATTCAACTTTCTTACAAAGCTGAATTATTTACCCTTCTATTCCAAAATAAATGAAATCAATCAGTGTCATTTTCTAGTGAATGGTATAATGAACATTTTATTTGGGGTAATGTTCAGTCCAACATGCCGACACCATTTGATGACGTCTTCGTGTGCCCATCGGATCAAATACTTTTTAGCATAACCAACAGCAAAATAACAACGATATAAAAGACAAATGGTTAATGAACTGGACGAGCATTACAGAAAACAAAGCAGACTGTAACCGACTGGGCTTCATTATTCAGGGATTCACGGCAAGAAGAAGTTGTTGGCCAGGCTAAGGATAGGCCACACACGGAGAACTCATGAATACCTTATGGACTGTAATTTAAGACAATACTTGGAAATTCCACGAGACATGAACGAACTACTTCGTGAGAGCAGTCGTCATATCAACACTATACTACTACGTTTTCTAAAAGAAACAAAATTTAACAAACGCCAGACCAAACTTCCCAAATAATTAACATGTGTATGTGTGTGTGTATTGACAACTACTCCATTTCCTTCCTTATGCAGTAGAACTTGGATAATTCGAACCCCTAGGGACCGATAAAAAGTTCGAATTATCCAAAATTCGAAAAGTTTTTGAAAATAAAGGACTAAAAAATCGAACTTCATATTTTCACATTTTTTAATTAAAAAAAAATGCATACATTTTATTTAAACAATAACAAACGTTTCATGAATTGATGATTACGCACATAAGTAATAAATAATTTATCAAAAAAATAAAAATAAAAGTCTATTTTTTGGGCAAGAATATTTTCTTTATTTTTCAGGTAAGTTAGTAAAGTGTTAGGAAGAATTCCATAGTCCTTGGCAATTTCAGATTTTTTCTTTATTCCTTTTTCATCTTCCTGAATCGCTGCTATTTTCTCTGACAACGTTAAAGTTTTACAACTTCTAGGCTTCGACATCTTAAATCAACAACTCACTGACTGCACTGTACACTAGAAATTCAAGGCACAAACAATACAACAGATCTAGACACTGACCGACGAACACCCTACATCCGCATCTTACTATCCTTCTTACCCGAGGGCAGAATATTTTCACAAGATAAATAGGCGCCTCTCTGTCCACTTCCCATTGGAGGTACAGACTCGTAAAAAATTCGAATTATCCAAAATTTTATTCAAATTAACCAAAAGGTTTTTACATGTTTATGCTCTAGATTCTAGGGATCGAGAGAAATATTCGAATTAACGACGATTTCGAATTATCGAAGTTCGAATTATCCATGTTCCACTGTATTTCAACTATGAATTTAAACTGCCTTTGATCGTCTAGACGACCAAACTGTGCCCTTTAACACCGTCATTAAAAGGCTATAATAATAAATAAAAGCCTTGGTAACTGTGACTGCTGTTCCTGTGTATAGTCATATTATGCATGGGACCTAAATCGTAAATAGGAACTGCAATCATACACTGATTTATAAATAGGATCCTCCTATTTTAAGTTTCTTTGTTTTTTTTTTAACGTTATTGTTATTTTTATCTGTATGTTTATACAATTGTATTGCTTTCACAAATTTATTTTTATTTTTAGCTGTTTGTTATTCACAAACTCAATTAATTGTATAATTAGATGTATATGTCAAATTGTATAGTTCTATTATAATCGGATTTATAATTATAATGTAACTGGATGAATATGTATTTCCCTTTAATGTCTGCATTTGGGCGAATCGCGTTCGTTGCAGGTGTTAATAAATAAATAAATAAAAAAAAAATAAAATAAAATAAAAAAAGGGCAACCGGAAAACTATGAACCTTATCCAGTAAGGAAAGGAAAGAAAGTAAAATTGAAACTTCGACTTTCTTCTAATTACTCCCTATATCAATGTGCTTTATGTATTCATCCATGGAAATGGCAGGTAATTTTAAACAGGAAATTGGACCTATAAAGTAAAAAACATTATTTTATGACATTTATGCTAAATAATAAACTGTTATAAAGTTCAGTCATGAAATTCCTTCATCCCTCGGCACATCAAATATCGAGGAAGTTTCATAGGAAGATTGAAAATGATCATTAAATTACCTAATAGCAAATGACCGAACAGAAATTTCTTTCCGAATTAAGACTTCTGTTAGCACATTTACACAACTATATATATATATACATAAAACGAGGCAAGTGTCTCTTTACAATAATTTCAGAAACTTAATTAATGAAAATAATTCTTCAATATTTGGTGTATGATAATATCTATATTTTTCTCTTAATTTTGAGATATTTTCAAGAGGACGTAATAAGACTTCATTAATTCCTACATGGAGGCCCGGTGGCCGAGAGTGTTAAGGCGTAGGCACTTAACACTCCGTGCCAAAGGTCGTGGATTCGATTCCCACTATGAGTGGCTTTTCTTTAGAAAAGAGAAAAGACATCAGCCCTATCTTGGCTAGAAAAGGGTGGTAACCTATAGATAACCCGTCCCAAAATACATAGTTAATAATAATGGAGGTTAAAATTTAAATTAAAAAAAAATCTTACGCATATTTTATTTGTAGAAGAAAATTTAAAAAAGAAAAGATAACCACAATCATTAGTGAATTTCATTTCCCATTTATTGATCTACAAAATAATCTCTTTTAGTAGAGTAACAGAAACTAACGACATAAGATTTGAATTCTTACGCATAGCAGAAGAAGAAAACGAAGTGATTTTATTGGCATATAAAAACGAAAACGAACAATAAATATAATTTAATTGTTTTTCAATGTTCAGAAAATAGGTAACTCATTTCTCTTTGTACGACAGTCGAGATATAAGATATTGGCTATTTCGAATACTGGAATGTTGACCCAAAGATTTTCCTCTGGTCGAAAGTCATCTCTGGGCTCAATTATTATAAGTGACAGCCAGTTCTACAAGTTTGAAAGTTTATAATTATGTACAAGATTCTCGAATATGATAGAAGAAAATAAATTAGGGAAGTTTCGCTTAAAGGAATCAGGTAAGATCTTTCAAACAAGATTAGTAAAGAAACATCTTTGTAGATAAAGTTAAAAAATTTAACAAACTCGAAAAAAACGTTCTTCTTGCGGTTGATGCTAAAAATTAACACGGTTGGGTTATGCCACATCGCTGAGGAATATTCTTAATCTAACAAATATCAATAAAGTAAATATAAAATGACCGTTTGCCGCTACAAATGCGCTAACTAACGGCGGTCATTTATGAAATCAAAATAACCAATAGACAATGAATGTTGAGTGAGTGAGTTTAACTATGTAAATAATATTTTATATTTAGGTTTAGTTATAGGTCTAAGCTTAAAGATAACTCTTATATACGCTTAAAAGAAAGAACCGATGTCAAAATAATTGAGCAGTTAGAAGCTGCCACTTTTTTTTTTTGATAAAGACAAATTCAGAATGGTGTGTATTAATCTAGAATTCGAAGCACCAAATATAAATTGGATAAGAAAAAAAAGAAACATACAATAAATAAATAAATTGACTTCCTGCAAATTAATTTAAAAATTAGAACCCGCCTTTATAACTGATGAAGTATGATACGGTTTATCTCCTTCGACGTACTTTCTTACTAGATATGTACAATTCTAAAATCCATTTACGATCAATATTTATAATTATTATTATTAAGGTTGAATGATCAGCATGCTGTGTCCCAGCAACCCAATAAAGTTGGGCATTTGATCCACATTATTATTTGATTAAATAAAGTTTTCTTCTTCTAGCAATGGACGATCTATTAACCATTCATAATAAATACTAATTAATTGAACCTTCAATCATTTTCACAGTATATATTTCACTTCCCTACATGTTTCGCACCCTTCTGGTACCCATTCAGAGGAATATGTTTTAAATAAAACAGCTTCAGGCTCAACCAAAGGATAAGAATCTTCCAGTAGTAGGTTTACGTCGAGACTGGTAATTGACTGATCAAACTATTTAATTTTGGAAACCATCCAAATGTTTTTTCCTTACTGACAGATTCAAACAGCAGTCCTATGTAATGCTACTAGCTCCTTCTTTTAAATACAATTTTACACAAATGTGAAATAGGAGGCCCGATGGCTGTGAGTGTTAAGGCGTGAGCACTTAACACTCTATGCCAAGGGTCGTGGGTTCGATTCCCACTACGGGATGGTGGCTTTTCTTTGGAAAAAAGAAAAGGCATCAGCCCTATCTTGGCAAGAAAAGGGTGGTAACCTATAGATAACCCGTCCTAAAATTCCTAGTTAATAATAATAGACGTTAAAATTTATTTTTTTATTATTTATTTATGATGCTCCGCATCTAAAGCGAAGAGCATTGAAATTTAAATAAATAAATGAGAAATACCATTTTGTAAATACTGTTATTATAAACAGAAAAATAAAATCCACAGAGACTGTTTAATTATTATTTTCGTAAATGATTTAATGAAATGCTACGTCAACATCAAAACGTATATTTTCGGTATTTTATCCAATTTTCAATGCCGTAAACCAACAGGTGCGGGGCCCCAAATGAAAATCAATCTCCCGTAAAAAATACACTTTATGAATGAATACTTCTTCTTGTTCGATGTTTTTTATTTTTAATTTCATTCAGAAAAAATTAAAAAACAATACTAAGAATAGGTGATAGTGATTCTTCTAAATTAAAAATTAGCCTCTTTGATTTAATGGTTTCTTTAACACTTGCAAGTGAACATATGCATAACACATGTGCAATAGAGGTTCGGAGTTCAAGGTATCAAATTCTTCAGAAGTTGTAAAAATACATTTTTCAAAAATTCCCTAAAAAAAAAAAAAAATCACATAACTATATTGTTTTTCAGAACAATGAAACGTTTTCCAATTGACTTTTTCATTATTAAGAAAATACTTAATTTTAGGAGTGATGTTACTGGAATGCATTAACAGATAATTGGTCGTCTTAGCTAAAGTTATAACTGTGAAAGTTACATCTTCAATTTATATATTTTATCCAATTTCCAATACCGTAAATCAACAGGTGCTGGGCCACATGTAATATAATTTTAAAAATAAATTAAGACAAGAATATTTAGGAAAAATGAGGCAAGTTTAATTAAAAATAAATGGGAGGCATTAATCATTTACTTAAAACTTTCGACTAAAGAAGAGAAAGGAAGATGGAAAAAGTTAAAGGTATGACAAGACCCTTTGTGTAAATAAAATTAGGAAGACTAATTATGACTAAAAGATTTGTTAAGGCTCAGAAAGGGCGTGGACTTGGAGGAGAAGTTAGACGTGAGTGGACCCTGGATCTGAGTTGTTTAAAAACTTTTACTTGAGTTCTTGGAAAATGAAGATTAAAGAATGTGTTTTCTGAGTCGTGTTAAACATTAGTTCGAGGTTATTCAAAGGGGCTTGGGGTGGTTTCTCACGTTTTCCAAACTTACTCATTTCTTTCAAGTTTTAACACTCCCCTGGGTTTCTAGACTTGAATTATAGTTTAGCTTTCGTATGAGCCTTCAGGAATAAAAAACATCCTAGATTTAATGGATATTATTACAAATGAATCAGGAGTTTTGTGTAGGTTAAAATTAATTAGGCCTAAGCACTCGAAATATCGAGAATATGGTTTGAATAAAGTACCGTCCAATTTGATAACACATCACAATTCTCGTCATCGGGTAGTGGATTGTACACCATACCTTGTTTAAATCTTATATAACCGTCTTTGAACAGGATCTTAAAAACTTACTTGCGAACTTTGATATCAAAAGAGTATTTTGATGTAGTTAGGAGCGACTATTATGGTATTGGGCTTCCATTAGAAATGTGATTATTTTTCTACTTGTCAGAAGGTCCCAACAAGAAAAATAAGCGTGCTCATAAATAAGATAATTGACTGAAACGAAATGGAGAATACTAAAGTTACATTACACAAAACAAATATTTAAAAGTTACAAGTCACAAGTGACGGAGGAATATGTAGGTATACATATATACGTCTGTAAGTATAAGCGTCGACTGTTCTAGGGCCACAAAAATAATCGAATATCAGTGTACTGACGCATTGTGTGAATATTCACTCACGAATTGTGTGAATTAATCACTAGCTAAGTAGTCAGAAATATCTTATTCGCTGCACTTCGCAACACTGTTTAATGTTTTTTATTATTTTACATTAATGTAGCGAAAGCATTTCATAAGCCTACATCACAATCTATTGTTTTTTCACTCATTTTAATAATAATCACCTATAGATAACCCGTCCTAAAATTCTTAATAGTACTGGATGTTAAAATTTAAATAAATTAAAAATAATTTATTTTAAACAGCTTGTTGCTAGGTACCGCTTTTTAAGGCAAGCTCCTTAGCAACCAAGCTATAACAATCTCTTGAGCCGCTGCAATGGTTTGCACGTTAATTAATTAAATAGCTTACATAGATGTGACGATAGAAAATAATAAATATCCTTTAGTTTTCTAAGACTTCTGACGAGAGCTGAAGAGAATGCTGGATTATTTCCCCATTGTTGGGATTCGATGTACAAAAGTTGAACCTTGGATCTCAGATGTTAAAAAGCTTTTACGTACGTAAAAGTGTTATAAATTAGCTCCAGGGTAATTATTTATTATATTCTTGTTCACTCAAATGTTGGCCAAAAAAGTATGTTACGCGGTGGATTAATTACGCTAATTAAGTAACTTCAACTCAATTTTTCTTGAACTCAATTTTTCAGTCAGCTAGAGAGTAAACGTGTTAAAATAATCAGTTCCTGCTCGAATAACTATATAAACAGTCAGTGTTATTCACATTTTTTTATAATCAACTTTAAAATGCAAATTATTCAAAATAAAATAATATGTTGAATAAGAAAGTAAATGGTATGTCATAAAAAAAAAGAAAAATAATAATAATAAAAACACAGGTTTTATGTAGGCACATCTCTCTATTGATCCGTCGGACAACAGACCTCACACGTATACAAATTCAACATCTGGCACGCCAACAGGGGAACACATGGAAGCAATGGGATACTAAGTTCTCTCCAAAATTCTGTTCATACTCGAACCAGGAAGCACGTTTGGATTCTGTTAAAAAAATATTTATTTGGTCTTCGATTGCCTGAAATGAATTGAAAAGTAATAGTGCAATTGAAATGAGATCGTGGGTTACCAATATAAATTTTGAAAATTAAATTTAATTTACCAAAATAAAATAAACGTGGACACTATAAGACAAGAACATAATAATAAGGTAACATTATAAATGCATGAGATGAATTAACCAAAATATTACAAATCTTTTGCGTTTTTATAATTCTATGCTATTAATGATTACTTTTTTTAAGGAAATATCAACCCCTGAAAATTCTATGGAGCAAAACACTGTTGTGAAAAAATAATTAAATTAAAATATTGAAAATGTTGGCTCGGTGGGCACTGGATTGATATTCTGGATGACCCATGATCGAAACTTGGACGCGCACTGAAGATTTTATTTTAAAGTGTCTTAGTTCGAGGGTCGGAGTTCGAAGCGATCCCTAGAGTAAGCCAGCCCTATGGGGTACTTGAAGGAACTTGTGGGTTATGTTGAAAAAAAAAAATAAGCTATCTATTTGGTCTTGGATTGCCTAAAAGAAATTGAATGGTAACAATGTAAGCCAATAGGTACCGACCATTGGGTAGCAATAGCGTATAATTAAATGTAATTGAACAAAATTAAATAATACAGCCGGGCACTGTAAATCAGCCTTCTCCATCAAGATTTCTTTTAGATTAACTGAAATTGATTAAAATATTTTTTTTTTTTTTTTTTTAAGGCGCATCGACAAATCTTGGCCATTAGCGCCGGCCTCCAGGGTGCAGCGAGGAATTTTCTCAGCGAGCCCTGAGATGAGAAAATTCCAGCCGCCGGTGAGGATCGAACCCACCATCTCCCACTTATGAATCCAGCGCGCTAGCCACTAGACCACGGGAGACCCCTAAAAATTGTAATTTAATGATTAAATTAATAAATTAGAATTAATGGCATTCATGTTCTGGATGACCCGTGATCAAAACGCGGATGTGCACTGAAGATTTTATTTATTGCCCTGAAAATAGTTTCATTCGTTTTCCTAGTATAGAGCTTCTATAAAAAGTACCTGGAAATCTACAAACGACCAGTCGAAAGCGCAACAACTTTTTTCACGCCAATTTTTCCCATACAACAGTGTAAGTATGCGGATTCTCCTGGTCATCGAAATTGATTTTTTAAATTAGAAACTGTAGCAACTACTGTTTTGGAGTGACATCGTTAGGTTCAACACCTGCATCAGCTTAATACAGGAAATTAAATGCTCTTCGCTTTAGATGCGGAGCATCATCATAAATAAAATAAAAAAAAATAAATTTGAAACTTTTCATGGAAACTGACAACAGACAAATATCTATATATATATATATATATATATATATATATATATATATATATATATATTTATTTATTTATTTATTTTTTAGAATAGTAAATAGAGTGCCAATATATTTGGGAGTAGTTGAGTGGGAAGGAATGAGAGAGCAGGGAAATACAGCCGGCAGTTAAAAGAGGCTGGAAGTGCTAATCCCCTATCATCCGCTTTTATTACGATGGGCTATTTTTGTCCTCAGCCTGGGGGTGCGACCAACAGGTGGCAGCGCTGCTCGTATTTCCTCGGTTAGTCTTCCGGAGAAAACCTTTTAGGGCGGATATTGGAGATGGTTATCTCTTTCATTGATGGCGCAATAGAGTAGTATAGTGTGCGCCGATAGTCCTCTTCACATAATTTCAATGAGATTTAGATAAATTTCATAAGGGACAAGGATGTACATCTACAACTAAGATTCATATTTATGAATCCACTGTATAATGCACAGTTAGTATATGTAGGTATACGTGACATGATCGTCAAATCTTTTTTGGAGGGGGATACTCGTCGATCCTCAGCAGCGTAGGATGGATTTCGTGCATGATCTCTAGGTAAAGAAATGCGGGTTTATGTGCCGCAACAAGCAGGTAATTACAAATCTATGAGCTAGCTGAAAAAGCCTTGTCGTTGAACTCTGGGGAGCTTAGAGCACTGTAGAATGTAAGGTGTGCAGCGTCCATTCTGCCGCCAATGCACAGTGGACAGATGTCTGTGTCCGCCAAGCCGAGTACCATAATTATGGACGACGAAGAACTGACCTATGAAATTATCCTCTATAATGATAAGCACCTCTAACACACTAAATTAATTTAGTTAAAATGAAGGTGACCTTTTTCTAAATATAAATATATATATATATATATATATATATATATATATATATATATATATATTTATATATATATATATATACACACGTCTATATAAATGCTTATTCCCTATATAATAGGAAATAATGTCAGGAGGGGGCTAGTTGCACCGGGGATTTGGCTATAACTAAAAAAAAAATCCATATTAAGTTATCTTTATTAGACATTTATACAGATTAAATAATATTTCAGCTCCGCCTTGTATACACGCATGCTCTCTCTCTCTCTATATATATATATATATACACACACACAGTATATACATATATATATATATATATATATATATATTAGCTATTCCCCGTCGTGCCATGCTACACCAGTGTATGCATGCATATATATATATATATATATATATATATATATATATATATATATATATATGTGTGTGTGTGTGTCCGTCCGTATATTCGCACGCACACTTAATTAGAGAAAAGGTACATTATTAATTAGCCAATAATTATATAGGGGACTTCTGTAATGGGTTTATAAGGTAAAAGACTTTCAGCTGCTCATTAGTAATGTGAACCTAAAAAGGAATTGAAAGGAGAAGAGACAAAGGCAATTTCCCTGAGTTCAGCTAGCGACCCTTCTGATTTACTTAGAGAAGGCGTTAGGACCCTAATTCAGGCATAGTGACCTTTATAGAAGGAGTAAATAAAACTAACCTGAGCCAAAGAAGTATTTTTAATTAGTTGTTTTAATTAGCCACAATCAGTGGAGGCTTCAGAGATTCTTTCATTCTATTCGAACAAATGTAGTTTGTTTTCTGTGGCTTATTCAGTATTTTTTTAAATGTCAACTAGTATTTTCTGGGAAATAATGCATTCACTGAACATCATTCTGAAATAAATCTTTCTTGCTCCATTTTAGAGCTTCATAACGAAAAATGACTTCGATCTGCTTCAGTCCTTGGTCTTAAAAAAATCATCAGCGAACTGTAGGGTAATTCATCGCATCCGTTGAAGTTTGTGAATAAACCGTCAAGATTGTTAAACGGCAGAATCGACTTACAGAAACACGGCCGGTTTTCTAATAATTTGTTACCTTAACGATTTTACGTTCATGGGCTTCCACTTATTTTCGTCATAGGAATTTTGATACAAGTAAAGTAATGTAATTACTTTTATGGGGTTATTTAGAGAACATTTTGGAAATCTAGAGGTTTCCATGACTGGCTCGAAAATAATTGTTCAAGTTCTGAATTCCTACTAAGGAACATATATTTTATTATGTACGTACCAAGCAGAATAAGAAAGGAGTTTTATTATTATTATTATTATTATTTTGTTCGCAATAGCCTGTAGGAACAGAAGTCAAGAACCATTCGGATTCGTCCATTTCCCCCCTTATAATAGGGACATCTTAGCCCATATTTTAAGCATAATACTACAGAATGTATTTACATATTTTACACCAAATCAAGGGATTGGAAAGATAAGGAATACCGCTGAAGTAACTTAGTTCTTCTTTTGCGTCTTTGCGTAAATGCTAGGATTTCATGAAATTTGAAGCCAAATAAGGACGTTTTCTTTTAATCATGGCATTGTGCGCACTTTGTTTTAGAGAGCTTACTAGAAGCGTTCAAATAGTTAAATCATGTTTTTGAGTATCATTTTGTGAAATTGTTATCACTTTTTATTTTACAGTGTATTTTTTTTTTGTTTCACTACACATCGTTTCTATTTAAGTCAATTTATTTGAACCAACTTTGACAATGATTAAAAAAATAGATTTCGCTCTCAAAATATATGGTACTTTTGGGTTTGTAATGAAATAGTTGATGAAAATAAGCTACCCGGAGCTAAAAATATGTGAAATGGCAAAAGAATTTTTTTCGTTACTCAAGGGTTGGGGGCAGCTGCTCAGACTAATGATGTCCCTTTGAGGCAGAGAAAGTGGGCCTTTTCAAATAAAATATTAGGTTGGAATCCACAAAAAGATCATCCCATTCACGCATGGCTTCCTTAAAATACTAACCTTCCAAGGGTGCACTTAATGTTTTATTAAACTCAGAATCAGCAAATTCTACTTGTCAAAATGTTACAGTGATAAATGAATATTTTATGTACTATATAATATTCTAAAATACATAAACACTAGCACAGAGAACAACGAACCGAGGAAAATAAAGAAACCTTTATGCATGAAGCAATCGATCTGCGAGACGAGAAGAAGTAGATATTACCGGATAGAGTAAACCAGTCGTTGCAGACACACCGCCATTTAATGACAAGGTAGGACAGACCAAAGTGTGCTATCTGCAACACAAAGCTCCCTAATAAAGAGATAATAAACTGGATACACAGATCGAAGCCTGATTAAATCCACCAAACTGGTGGTCTCTCTTCCCCAGAAATTGACATAATTATCACTCATCTGAAAGATAAGTGATATATATATATATATATATATATATATATATATATATATATATATATATATATACAGGGTGTCCCGTAAATGTCTAGTCATATTGTGAGGGGTGATAGAGGACCCTTAGGGGAACAAAAAATGTTCTATGACGATTTCCCGAATTCTCGCCCATAAGGGAGAAAACGTCGTTTTATTGTTTTTTCGAGACAAACGTACTTTTTAGAAGAATAATCGTTGTAGCTCCGTCCCAAGTGGTACTACTAAAAAGGGTGTGAAACCAATCGAAAGCTGAGTAAATTTACTATAAGACTAGTTGAGAGTAAACGTAAAAATGAATGAATGTAAGTATGTATATCTTACCAAAAGAAGGCAATTCTAAATTTCCTGACATTTTATTGATATTTCTTTCCAGCGTTACTCCTCAATAAGCAGGATCTGAGATTTCCGGGTTTCAGAAAAACTTCCTCATTTAACAAGCTTTCCATTCATGTATCACAACCCTGTGTTATTGAAGTATTTGAACGATTTAAGAACAAAAGTTTTAACAAAAACATGGATCTGTGAAAAGAAAATTATATTTTTTTCTTCAATTTGTTCAAAAAGCTGAAGGGAAATATTTTTTTTATAAATGTTTACATAAATATTAAGTAAATATTTACTTAAAAGAATAAAAAAAATTACTTCCACGGATATAAAAAAAAAATCTTAAAACAGTAAATAAATAAAATACACATTTATTTTGAATTTATTAATTCAGGTAACTAATACTGGGTCCAGGAGGCGGTCATTAAGGAACCCCAACCATACATTAAGCTCAAAAATTACTATTTTTACCTATATCACGCATTTGAACACATTTTTACAGGACTATGTACATATTATTTATGAGGGATAGAATTTTTAATTACCACAACAAAAACGCATGGGCTCAGAATCCCAGTGAGTTTCACAAGCGTAGCCATTAGTATTAATTTAAGGTAAAGCATTTGTTTTCTAAATATAAGTACCTGTAAAAATGTGTTCAAATGCGTGATCTAGGTAAAAATAATAATTTTTGAGGTTAACGTATGGTTGGGGTTCCTTAATGGCCACCTCCTGGACCCAGTATTAGTTACCTGAATTAACAAATTCAAAACAAATGTGTATTTTATTTATTTACTGTTTTAGGAATTTTTTTTATATTCGTGGAAGTAATTTTTTTTTATTGTTTTAAGTAAACATTTACTTAATATTTATGTAAACATTTATAAAAATAAATATTTCCCTTCAGCTTTTTGAATAAACTGAAGAGAAAAATATAATTTTCTTTTCACAGATCCATGTTTTTTTTTTAACTTTTGTACTTAAACCGTTCAAATACTTCAATAACACAGGGTTGTGATACATGAATGAAAGGCTGGTTAAATGAGGAAGTTTTTCTAAAACCCGGAAATCTCAGATCCTGCTCATTGAGGAGTAACGCTGGAAAGAAATATCAATAAAATGTCAGGAAATTTAGAATTGCCTTCTTTTTGTAAGATATACATACTTATATTCATTCATTTTTACGTTTACTCCCAACTAGTCTTATAGTAAATTTACTCAGCTTTCGATTGATTTCACTCCCTTTCTAGTAGTACCACCTGGGACGGAGCTACAACGATTATTCTTTTAAAAAGTACGTTTGTCTCTAAAAAACAATAAAACGACGTTTTCTCCCTTATGGGCGAGAATTCGGGAAATCGTCATAGAACATTTTTTGTTCCCCTAAGGGTCCTCTATCACCCCTCACAATATGACTAGACATTTACGGGACACCCTGTATATAAACAAAGAACAAACACACGCAGCATGGATGCAAACTCAATAGCTACATTCCTTCGGAGGAAAGTGCTAAACAAATGTACACAAATTAATTATTTACAATAGCGACAAAGTTATTTCTCAAATTAAATCTGAATCAGCAATCTCTCCTAGTAGTTGAAAATCATTATTTCCATATTAATTAGAAGTATTTTCACAGAAAAAATAAATAAATAAAAATATTACTTTATTAAAATTTAAAAAAATATATATACCTTCACTGAATTCATTATCGATATGATCATAATCTTCTACGTAAATTGACCCTTATATAATCACGAAAGATCGCAAGATTGAATCCCAACAAAATCAGTTTTATCAGATCGGCAACGGGCTACAAGAAGCCTTCAATCCCAAGTACTTCCCTTTCATAAAAAATCCGTGATTATTTTGAGCACGGAATAAATACATTATTTCTAAAAAGGAGATTGTAGTTTACAAATTTTGAATTAGTAATGGATTTAAAACCTTTTTTAAACTCATTTCATTCCTGCGTAAGGTTGGATATGTCAAGAAAAAATTTAAAATAAAATTATATAAAGTCATACATATATGCATGAAAATATATATTTGGGTGTGTCTGTATATATATATAACCTTTGAGATAGCTGGTTGCAATAACGGTATTTGAAGTATTCAATTTAATGCACGATACGAAATTACGTTATGAGGCTTGGTGGCCGGGAGTGTTAAGACGTGAGCACTTAACACTCCGAACCAAAGGTCGTGGGTTCGATTCCCACTATGGGATGGTGGTTTTTCTAGCAGCTAGTTAGAAAAAAGAAAAGACATCGGCCGTATCGTGGCTAGAAAAGGGCGGTAACCTATAGGTAACCTGTCCCAAAATTCTTAGCTAATAAAGCCGTTAAAATTTAAACTATTTCGTGATTAATTAATCCTATAACGTCGATATTTCTACCAGGGAGATTATATGCAGATTTTCATCTTATAGAAAGAAGCCTGTGATCTAATAATAACATATTAGAGTACTCATTATGTTTCCTTTTTTTTTTTTTTTTTTTTTTTTTTTTTTTTTTTTTTTTTTTTTTTTTTTTTTTTAAAGGGCAAGGGTTTAGAGAATACTATTTAGAATATATTTTATATGTTAATAATTTTTTAACCCCATAAAAATTTAATGATATTTCCAAAACTTATGATAAATAGGTATGTAGGTGTTTTTCAAATTCATTATTCCAGCATCAATCTCAGAGCAGGTTATTGTGGGGGTTTTATTTGAGCTAACAGCGCGTCCTTGTACAGCATCATTACCTTTTAGAAAGAGTCGAACATTTTGTGATTAACTCTTTTCTACAGCGACACTGAGTTTATTTGGACACAAGTTTATTGAATACAAACGTTAAAAATCAGAATTTTCGGATTTGAAGATATTGGACCTAATCGAGGGATGTTTATGATAACGAAAACGCCGTTGACAACGATGAGGAGAGAGAGATGGAGAGAGAGAGACAGAAATAGAGAGTGGGAGGTTTCGAGTAGCGTCGAGTAAGAAGTGTAAAATTGGTGAATTACCATATTACACCAACTATGTTGTTCTTTTTTTATTTATTCATTGTAATTATTGTATTTTTAATGATATTTTTGCCTTAATTTATTCATAATTTTTTAAATATTGTTACAGCAACTATTTCTTTCTATAAGCATACACTGGCATGTTGATGTGTTGCATTTCTGGTTATGTCCAACGTAGGATGGGGAAAATAGTGTTAAATTAATTGATATTTTTCCGTTTGGCTTGAGTTAAATTAAGTGAATAATGGAATTTCAACGAGCCTTGCCTCGGGCATGGTTAGCGGAGAATCCCTAATCCCTGAGACGGTAAAGCAAATTTGCCTATGCCAGGGGCAATATGTAAATTATTCATTGCTTAGGCGAGGCATGCGGATCTGCATATATTCAAAAGGATGAATCTTAACTGTGTACACTGCACGGTAATAAAATGCATATCTCGAAGTCATATTAAGCGAAGATCATAATACATTTTTACTGTTTGTACCGAGGGGGAGAGGGGATTTAGAAGGTCCCATTTTTCGGGGTTTCACTTATATCTCGGAAACCCTACGTCCTAGCGACATGACCATTCTATAACAAATGAAAGCTTATTAAATTTCCTACAAGTTCTATTCAATAAAGTTTTTCCAGATATCTTTAGTTTTCGAAATATCCGCTCTTAAAAGTCTGTCATTTTAAATAATTGTCGGTTATAGGGTTGTAGAGCATTCCATTCGCTTCAATAAGATATATTACTTTACTATTTTATGTATTTTCTTTCAGACGTTAGATATGCACTCACAAGGTCTTAGCAAAACCATTGCCAACACAATGCTCAAGATCTTATATAATTGAGTGTGAATAACTGGTCAGTGGCCCAAAATTACATATTTTGTGCTATTTATACGTCCAGTACTACCTATATTTACATAATGGAGTATATTTTGGACAATACATTGACTGGAAATGCTGATAAATTGAAAGGTTCATTGGTCGACAGTTGTAGCCAGATATCACGATGAACACTAGAATTGTTTTCACATTTGAAGGAAAATTCATAAAATAGTAATGTTATAAATATTATTGAAGCGAATGAAATCTTCTACAATCCTATAGCCGACATTTATTTTTTGGGTTCATCGTTGAAGAGATATCCGGTCGAGAATAGAAAAAAGTATGATTTTTCCCAAAATAACAGACTTTCAAGAGCGGATATTTCGAAAACTAAAGATACCTCGAACAACTTCATAGAATAGAATTTGTAGGAAATTTAATCCGCTTTTATTTGTTATAGAATAGTCATGTCGCTAGGACGCAGGGTTTTTCGAGATATAAGTGAAAACCCGAAAAATGGGGGATGGCGGCAGCACCAGTCCCGTAGTTAGTTTTTGATCCGTCCGTAAATATGTACTGAGTGTTGTTATTTTGCCTGAACAGGGAGTTGAATACGTTTTTGTAGTGTGTCGAAGAAGTTGGGTCTGATTTTTTGTATTTTGTCAGTGTTAAGTCTAGTTTAAGGTTTTTCAGTCGCCATGGAGGTATCTCAGTAATGTTATTTGTGTGAACAGGTGTTTGGAAGAGAGTTAGGTCGCTGTGATTGTCTTCAGTTCGTAATGAGAGTGGCTTTTGCTTAACGTTTCTTTCGGTGTATTTTTCGGAGTATTGGTTATATAAAAACTCAGTGACGCATGGCGTTCCAATAGCTTTACATTTCAATACGAATTTATTACATATCATTCGACGTCTGTACTGCAGTGGAGGTTCACCAGTTTCGGCACATAAGCTTTCTGCTGGGCTAGATCTAAATGCACCGCTGACAATTCTTAGTGCTGTGTTCTGTATTGTGTCAAGTAGTTTCAAGGTGGTTGGGCTGGCAGAAGAATAAGCTATACATCCGTAATCGAGAAGCGATCTGGTAAAAGACCGGTACAGAGTAAGCATCGTAAATTTGTCAGCTCCCCATTTTGTGCTACTGAGAACTCTTAAAAAATTCAAAGATTTTTTGGATTTTTTAAGGAGCTCTTTCAAATGGGGCAACCACGTTATTTTTTTGTCCAGTGTTAGTCCAAGGAATTTGAGTGTTTCTTTATGTTGAATGTGTGTTTGATGTACTGTAAGGTGGAGGGCTGGAAGATTTCTTTTCCTTGTAAAAACAATATATTTTGTTTTGTCTCTGGAAAACCTGAAACCCGTTTTACCACTCCACTTTTCTAATTCTGTAAGTGTACTTTGTATGTGTTGTTCAGCGGTGTGAATTCGTTTGGATGAGCTGTATATAAGTAGATCGTCAGCATACATGCAAAATTTTACTCCTGGGGTGATACACTGATGGACAGAATTCATAGCAATATTGAATAAGGTTGTGCTCAGAACACCTCCTTGGGGCACTCCATTTTCTTGAACAAAGACATCCGAAAGAGTGGTACCTACCCTCACTCTGAATTTTCTTTGAGATAAATAGTTACTGAGGTACTGCAGTATTTTGCCCTGGACACCCCAATCTACCAGCTGTGATATGATAAGCCTTCTCCATACGGTGTCGTAGGCTTTCTCTAGATCTAGGGAGACGGCTAGCAAAGATTCTTTGTTTAAGAAAGCGTTTAACATGTCGCTTTCTACTTTGGCGATATGGTGCATTGTGGAATGTTGATTTCTAAAACCACACTGGTAGGGTGACAGTAATTTATTTGCTTCTAAAAACCATAACAGTCTTTTATTTACTATCTTTTCGAGTAGTTTGCAACCAGAGTTTGTCAATGAAATCGGACGGTAGCTAGTGGGTAAGTCACCGTCTTTACCTGGTTTTAAGATAGGTACCACTATACTCTCATTCCAGAAAAGAGGATAGTTACCACTCTGGAAGATTTCGTTGTAAATGTCTAAAAGGGTTTTGAATGAAATGCTGGGTAAATGTTTAATCATTTCATAAGTAATTCTGTCAGGTCCAGGAGAACTTGAGTGTACAGTAGATAGTGCAAGTCTGAGTTCGTCTACGGTTATTGGGTCAGTTAAGGGGTGATCGTAATTGTGGTTTATTGGTATCAATGTATTGTCATTCTGTAATTTGTGTTGCAGGAATTCTGCTGTATAATTATGATTGCTAGATATTGAGGCGAAATGATTCCCTAGGATATTGCTGATGTTTGTCTGGTCGGTTATGATGGAGTTGTTAACTTTGAGTCCAGGTATCGGTGGTTTGTATTTTTTATGTCTTATTTGATTTATTTTAGTCCATATGTCATGTTGTGAAGTGTGTCTGTTAATATTTGATAAAAATTCCACCCAGCATTTCCTTTTCCTATTCCTTATTGTCCATTGTGCTTTTGCTTTTTTATGTTTATAATTTTGGAGGTTTATATCGGATGGATTTCTATTGAATAAATTGAGTGCTTTCCTTCTATCCTTCACGGCCTGCCTACATTCATCATTCCACCAAGGAACGGGTGGTTTTTTATAGTTTTCTGTTGTTTGTGGAATGGTGAGGTCAGCGGCTGAAATAATTAAATTGTTTAGTTCTTGTATGGTGTTTACTTGTGTGTTTTTAAGTTTGTCTGTTATAATGTCCTTGTATGAGTCCCAATCTGCTTTTTTCGTGTTATACCTTTTAGCAGAATTAAAGCTGGGAGGAGGTGTTGATTGTTTAATGTGGATTGGGAAGTGATCGCTACCGTGAGGATCTCGATCCACATCCCATGTGAAGCGAGTGTATAATGACGGGGTGCATAATGACACGTCTATGTGTGATAGTGTACCTGTTCTTGTGCATAAGTGTGTTGGTCTGTCAGTGTTAAGGGATAGCAAGTCAAATTGTTCAAATATGTGTTGAAGTTGTGTCCCTTTGCTATTATTTCTGGATGAATGCCACATAAAGCTTCTCGTCTCACGGTCTGTTCTGTTTATCTTCCACCTAACGAACCATTAGATACTCAGGAAATACGGAATCCGAATAAAACAATGAAAAGAAGAAAACAAATATGTTAAATCGATAACATGAACATCGGCTACAAAACATTTATGTACGTCTAATAAATAACAAAATACTAAGGCAAACGAACAATAGTTTTTCATAGAACTTAGTTAAGAAAAAGGACAAATTATCAACACTACTAGATAAAATAAATAAGCACCGATAAATAATAATATTAATATTATTTTTCTTTTTATTTATTGTTAAAAACTAATTTAATGAAATAAATTTTTAAGAATTAAATTGTTAATTATTATATTCGTTAATTTTTTATATTTTCTTTGCTTTTACCTGCCGCAGGCTGCCAATAAGCATACCGAAAGGTTCTAGATATAGGTTTTATCAGTTTGTTGTTTTTAGCCGAATCCCAAAAAAGCACCAAAATCCCATTTAAGGAATTGATAAATTTTCTTGAATATATTTCTTTAAAACCATTCAAAATTCAAGTCGCTCGTTCAGCAAATGCTATATTGTAAGATGAAGTATTCTCGTTTTGCCAATGATTCTGAGAGAAACTAATTTTCTAGGTGCTAGGCTCATTAAGAAGATGAGACTAAAATACAACTCCTAAAGAGAGCATAGATAGGAGAGGGAAAACTCCCCTGCCCCTGTAGAAGCTATTTCGAGTGGAAAACTAATCCAAAGCTGAGACATCCACAATGCCTTGCATAAAACCGTTATTACTAAAGTTCCTCTCCACCCATCCCACCCTCATTCTTATATATCTCTGTTTAACTTTAACTTATACTGCAACTGATCTCTAGTAGTCTCCAGAAATATATTAAATTTTTAATATTTATAATATAAACGTACACCACTTTTTACTACATGCACGTATTTTAAACTTGGAGCTTAAAAACTAGATGTATATGTATGTTATATAATGCAGCTATGTTATAATATTTTACCAGTGGTAATAGTCGGAACTAGGTGATGATTGTTAAAATACAAATAATTTGTAATAGTATGATCATTTAAAATAAATTATTTTGTACTAACTTTAATAATAAATATTTAATAATATTATAAATAGTCATAAATATTTAATAATTCCCTTTTTAATGTAAGTATGTTGCTAAAAATAAAGGCATTAACAAAATGAATGACAATAATCCTAAAGATTTTTGTAATCGACAATAAAGTGGGATACAAAGTAAATAAAATCTAATAAATGAATGTTTAAGTTCTAAAGAAGATTATCATCATCCGAATATTATATTATTTATTGTTGATATTTCTTTAACTTAAAATGAAATCTCTAACATGCACAGATAAATTTACAACATAAAACAATAATTCTCCCCAGAAATCGAAACTCAAAAATAATATATATATATATATAGCTCGAGGGAGCTACTCGATTGACGGATTGCGTCAGGAATCAGCTGCGTGAGGAGATTTTAAAAGCGGAGCTCTTCGCTGCTACTTGACATTTTCAAACTAGTGTGTTGTTAAGTTGAGATATTTCACGGTAGTCGACAGTGGTTAGGAAGGGAGGTCGTGCTGCAGGGTAGGCATTCCTAAAGATTATTCTTTAAAATTGTATGTGTATGTATATATATATATATATATATATATATATATATATATATATATATATATATATATATATATAATCAGACTTTACTCACAGAATTGCGAACTTTGAGAAATTTGTTTTAACGTCTAAGGACCTTCTGTACCACAAGAGATGTAACGATTCTAAAAATGTTTATTGACTGTGAAATCTAAAACTTCAGTCTGTAGTAAACGGAATTTTTAAATTAAAAGTGAAAAATTAATAATAACGAGTAAGACAAATTTCGTACAATCTTTAGCAGCTTCCGTAACGGGTGTAATTAATACCTTTGGAGACGAAAATTAGTGTTATGCAATAGCCAGGGGACCGAATAATTTCTTATATAACGTTTTACAATTAACTAAGAAACTCATCTCAAAGGGATATTAATTAAAGTAATTATCAGCAGGTCATACAATTATCTCTTTGGATTATATATGCTCTCCTTATTTTGTAAATAAATATATAATGTCTCGTTACATCATGACACTCATTTAGATAATCTTTGGGGAAAAGGTTTGCTTTCGATGCTGCGAGGCAATCGTGAAAAATAGTTAACTATAATGACGCTAATTCGATAATTATTACATTAACTTAAAATCGTGATAAGAACTTGTTGAATCTGTGTTTATTAAATGGTCAAAGTTATATGACTCCTAGTCTTAGTGATAGGTTGGAATATTATGTAAGTTTTACTCCTAATTAGGCAAGTAGTAATGCTTGCTATGTTATAACGCTTATAATTTAAATAATTACCATTATTTTTCCCGTAATAACGTTTACCCTCGAAGTAGAAAACGTTCATTTTTCAAGCAAAAATCCAAATTTGTCAAAATTTGATTTATCAAAAAATATGGTATTTTTACGAAATAAAAAATGCAAAGCTATAACGTCTTATCCAATTTTTCCGATCTACGGTACGGCTTTCTACCTATTTGACATGTATAACGCGAAAGATGTGTATGTACATATTCATATAGAGGAAAAGGTATAAATATGGGCACCCTCTTTTGTCTTTGATTGAGTGTTAGAACTATTGACTAAACGTCCTCATTCGTAATATGGTTTTATTTATTTGTAGGAGTTCCTCTTCAAGGAGATTTACACCTAACTGAATTTGTGTAACATAATCTTCCTGTACTTGCAGGACAATTAGAAAATTGTTTATTATTTGTTAAATAAACTTAAATAAAATGTTCTTACATCAATGGAACGATCAAGTCTTCAAAGGAAACCATTGTAAGGTTACTTGCTTTCAGATGAGGCCGTACGATCCGATAGTTTGTAAGGAATTTAGGACCAGACAACTTAGTTTATTTCTGGGTTTTCCAGTGACTCAGTCTGATGCCCTGATATTCTGGTACAACGCCATGTTAGTTGAATTACAATCTGGTTGTTTATTGACATTCTGAATATTTGAATCGCTGTGCTGGGAATTAAATCTAATTTGTTATTTTACGTTTAGGCTTAGGAAGACTATAAGGCTTCCTCAGAAATGAGAATTTTACGGTGATTTTCAGTTTTCATTTTTTACACTGATAAAATGTTTATTTGCTGGAAGCAACGAACAAGCCTTATGTATAAAATTGACCCCATAAACTTTTTAACCTAAAAAAATAAGTAGAAAACATCATAATAAAGAACCTAATGTTTGTGTTGTTAATCTCTGTTGCTTTGAAGGAAGGCTGAAAGAGTGACTTTATTTTCTAGCTTTTGTCGGTAATAAGAAAAGGAAACTGCCAGGGAGTATGGGCTGATGACATTTCCAGTTCTCAAATGACGTGCCTCATCACTGTTTCTCTCTCCGTCAACATAAAATGACTCACTTTCTCCCTTGTTTCGCTACCTCTCCTCGATAAATGACCTGCCGGCTTTTACTCAACATTGCCTCATTCTATGAGCAATTCTTTCAAGTTAGGTCATTTTGTTGACTACCTTTGTTACACTATAATAGAATTATCATCTAACTAAATAATTCCATTTGAAACATTTATGAGCAAATGCGTTATTATTTGGTAATTTTTTTGAAGGACGTAACAAGCTAAAACAATAGTAAGACTTTCTGGAAATGCGTCATCTTAGGATGTTTTCACAAAATTCTATTTCAGGGCTGTTCTGAAAAGCTTCTTCGAATCCGTTCCTAGGCCCTTCATTGGTAATAATTTCTGGAGAAATGGAGATCATGTAGACCTATAGGGAGAACAACGGGTGCTTGCAAGGATTTAGAGCAGAGGTTCCCAGACATGTTTTCTCATGGTCCACATTCAAAATTTAGCTGGTGGACACCCTACAGCTATAATTTTTACCATATTCCTAAAACTTAAGAAAAAAAAATGTGATGATTAGATCGCAGAATGGACATTTGCGTTGCGGTTGACTTCCAACGACGAATTTATAATTTTAGAAAAAAAAAATAAAGAGAATTGAATGATTAAATAATTAATTGATTGTGCTGTGAGTGAATGTCAGAAACTTTTTTGATGGCCAAAACAAAAAAGTGAACACATGGAACCAATCAATTCTCACTTATTTCATGTACAAAACTCCCCATTAGGAGTGGTGGTAATTATACAGTGGACGATTAAAACAAGTTCATGTAAGATTGCAAGCACACAAACCACAAGTCTGAAAAAAAGTTGCGGAGGGCTATGGTACTTTGCAAGTCTCTCCAGGTTTTAATGAATATGGAATATGCAAATTTCTACTAATAACAGATGCATTGATAGGTGAATTCAACCCCAAAATTTAGTTTTTCAGGTACAGTTTTATTAGGAATTGCTTCATGTCAACCGCATAAACGGGTTTCTATCCTATGGAGGGAGGAGAAAATAATATTTTTTTTTTACTTGTCTAATTCATTATATAACAGCCCAAGGCGTAAAATGCAATTATTTTTACAATAGATCATTTATGTTTATTACCTTTTTCCAAAGGATTATGAAATAACACAACAATATATCTATACTAAAAAAGGAATATATCAATAAAGGACATACTGACAGAGTGTAGACTCAGAACAAAATTAAAATTACCCTACTTTTTGAGCGACTTACTAAACGAAGGTAGCCAGTACATTGATGAGCTTATGAAATACCTAAGGCATGCAAATTATTACAACAATATTTAAAAAAGAAAAGATAACCAAAGCAATTTAATGAAATTGATTTCTCGTCAATTGATTCAACAAAAAAAGTACTCTCTTTTTGTTGGGTTAATGGAACAGAACACAGTACATTTACAAACACAACATACTTGTTGACAGTTTTTACATGCAAAAATAAGAAGTTTGTAACCGATAGTAAGAAGATTTTAGGAAAAAAGATTTAGTTTTATCATCAAATAATGAAAAAACTAAAATAAATAAATAAATAATATATATATTAAAAACAAATAAATATCAAGGCCATTGATGAGATATGTATTCTAAAGGGTATGTGTTTTAGCGCGGTTCCTCCCTCCCCATAGGGAGGAACCCCGCTTATAAGGTTGATACAATGAAACAATCCGGGAGTGCCGACTAGAAAATTTCGCGTTTCAGAACCCCTAGAGACCGAAAATAACGGTGGTTCAAATTTGTATATATATATATATATGTATATATTTATTTATTTATATATATATATA